>VXBC01002294.1:443485-494414 GCA_013399945.1 Ploceus nigricollis
CCAAACTTCAAACAAAACAAGACAAAAACCCCACCCAGTTTGTATTAAACTCTCATTGAAAACCTATGCATCTCCTGCTGTTTTCTACCATAAAATAGCTCAAATGCATTTCTCTCAGCAACATCCTCTCTCCTGCAGGACTGTGACATAGGTGGAGAGGATCACTGTGGGATGGATTAGTTTCTTGGCAAAAGCGGTTATGACGTACTTGCTGCTGCATCCTAAGGCTTGTCAGCATTCCTTGTCCTAGCTGGATTTACACCCCAGAGGCACAACTGAGGAATTATTGCAGAAAGCCAGTATCTGAGCTGTGGATTTCAGAATTAGCTGCATTTATGTCCAAGGGATGAAATGCTTCAATAACTTCTCGTTATTGCACATTACTTCCTATTTGTACTGAAGCTCATAAAAGTAAGAAAGCAGAACTGCCTAAATTATAAAACTCCAAAATTTCTAAAGGCAAATCTTTACACTCTTAAGACAAATTTATGTCCCATGCAACAGTTAAAGAGCTACAAACTGTTTAAAACTGTGAAATTCTCTAAGTTGTCTCAGTTTTTGGTACACCTGGCAGTTAATTTGAATTAAGGTATTTTAATATAGCTGCAGAGACAGACTTGTTGAGTCAACTACAAATGTGAGTCTTCACACATTTATCATTCTCCCTGTGCTACTTCTCACAGCTTGATGGCACACTGGGAACTGGCTGCTCCATATCATTTCTGCAGCGTTACTCCCCTGAAGTGCCTTGTGGCTTGTCAGCCCTCCCTGCCTAGAAGAAACTTGGGTGTGATCCTGGCTCTTTCCTGATAACCTTCTTCATTACAGAAACTGTGATTATATTTCATTTATTCTTTCCATACTTCATTGGCCTTTACACTGTCATGAGGCAAAACACAGTCACTGAAGTGTGACTAACTTATTGAAGGCATCAAAAATTATTAAAATGCACAATGCTTGATGCTGACATTATTAATCCAATTTCTTGGATGAAGGAAGAAGCAAAATTTGAGTAGGTGGTGAGTATTGATCCTGCCCTCAATAACCCAGATGTTCAAATGGTCTTTGTGCACAGTTCCTCACCATTCCTGGAGAACTGAAGTTGTACTCTTAGCAAATGCTTAGGGGGCAAATAAGAATTTTGTCACTCTGACAAAATTTTGTCACTTTGACAAAATCTGACTCTGTTTGAGCCACAAGTTTAGTAACGTCAAAAAGAAAGTTAGGGAGTTGTTGTTGATCAAGGCTTCAAACAAAACACAAGCATGCCTTCCTTTCTGTGCTAATTCTAGGAGGAGAAGGAAGTCAACACAATTAATGGCTGATAATTATAAAAATACTGTGTTACTTTATATAGTGCAGCATATAGCTTTCATAAACACTAAAGGTGTTTCATTCCACTCCTTTCAGTCAAGTCTGGATAATATTATATACTATTTTTGTTAGCTAAATGTATAGTTAGATTAAAGATATGTGAGTCTCAGAGTACTAAGTAGTTCCCAAGACCATTAAGGAGAAATTATTTTTTCTGTAAACAAGTCATTGAAAAAATAAATTCAGTTTCTCAAGGTGTCATATACTTTTTTTTTCCATGGAATTTCCATTTCCATTCCATGCCATATACTTTTTTTTCCATGCACAGGGTATATACAGAAATTAAAAGGAGGATACTAAAGCTCACTGGTCTACATCTGATTTAAGATGGGAAATCCTATGTTCTGAGTATATGAAGGTTTGAATTCAATTACACCTGTGAAACAACATTAAGTAGTCTAAAATAAATGAAAAGCATGAATTGCATTACGAAAATATAATATCCTGACCCCTGAAATATTCTTATCCCTGAAAACAACATGTCACTGCTAACAAATCAAAAACATCTGTTTCCACAACACTAATTGGTCTTGAGAGCCATTTGTTGTGGAGACAAACTTTTAAAAACTTAAGAAAAAAAAATCATCAGGATGGGACAGAAGGTAACAGTGGGGAAAAGAGCTCAGTCCCAGTATCTGGAAACAAACTGGCACATTTTCTTCAGCTCATTGGAAACCTGGCACATTTATCAGTTTTACAATATTCTCCAGCTACAGCTGCAAGGTACAGATATATACAGGACATGGTATGAACATAGAGTATGATCATATACAGACCCCCTGGAACCATTCAAGCTTGAACATTTCTGGTCCTTATGTTATAAAAGTTACCTAATAACCACTTAAAATTTGTAAAAGCTAAACTAATTACCCAGGTGCAATAGCCAGGAGCCAACTCACAAATTAGGAGCAAAGGAAAACAAAATCAAGTTTATCAGCAAATACAACCATCTTTGACTTGAGACCAGATTATTAGTAGCAAGTCCCTTCTGACCTGACTTATTTTGGAGACACGTGGTTTCCATATGTTGTTTCTACTGCTGCAGATCTGCACATTAGGACATAAAAATTCTGTACAAACTTATAGTAGGTGGGGTGAGACAGTGCTGAGGCTGATGCCCAAAGACTGGGAATGTCTGAACAAATTCAGTTCCTCAAATAAGAAGCTGCATATTTGGATAATCCAAGTAGCCTTTTGTATATTTAATGTTCTTCCAAGCCCCATCATATTATGAACAGAGTACACAGAGGCACAATAATTTATCTAGTAAGAGCAACTTGAAACAAAGCTTACTACTGTTTGCTGAATTAAGGCTGATAAGAAGATGCTACTACAGGTCTCAGTGCAAAAATACTTATCACTTTACCAAGAGCTGGATTTTCCCCCTCAGAAGTGAATATATTTTCCTGTCTCTCACCCAATGCAGGAATCTTATTAACACTTCTTCATGAGCCACTGCAACAGTATGTAGGTGCTAGAAAAATACTTTTTTTTTCCCAGCAAAAGATCTGTAAGGAAATAATGATAAATTCTAGAAGAGCACCCTAAACTATTCTGTAACCACAAGTTATGCTGAGCAATGCTTTCCCCCCCTCACATTCATCACACGGATAAAGGCTTTCCTCCTAAAAGGCTAATTAATTTAAACTTATCAGATTATCAAACTTTATTTAAGGAGAATATGGCTGCTAATAAATAAATAAAATTTAAACCACACGTATCTTATTAGTTTACCTATTACAGAACACAGGAACCATAAATAGGAGTCACCACTGGAAAATATCTATTTGTCCACACAGGTAATGTGTGGCAAATGTGTTTTTCTTTGAATGATTATGTTTACTGATTTATATCAGTGAAAGATGACAAACATTTCCAGTGAGCTCAATCCTACTTCCCTGAGAAGAAAACAAAAACAAGGAGCAGCACCAGCTGCTTGGCAGGACTGTGCTGGAATGATAACATAGTCTCAGAGCGCTCTTGCTCAGGCCATGGAATTAATTACTGGTGAGTAATTAATTAATTAAGTAATCAGCCACAGCACTGACAGTTGCTTCACCTTGCCCAGCAAACAGCCCTGTTTTGCTCATGGTGCTCACTGCCTCCACACAGAGCCTCTCCAGAATGAGTTCTGCATGCACTGCAAATCTTGAGCAGCATTAGAACTAAGGAGTGGACCAGGTCAAACTATGAAATATGTACATCTGGAAAAGATTCGTGGGCAAGGACAATTTGATATACCACTAGCATAAAACTCTGTACTCTATCTACCTGAAACTAAGCAATAAAACCCATTTTATTTACTAATAGCCACCCACTAATTTGAGTGAATCTTCATTAGCGATCCAGTTCTAATTAGAAAATTAGTATGAACTGGTTCCATAGTTCATTCTGCAAATCTTTCATCATCCTCCAACTTAACAGACTCTTCTTCATAAAAAGATGACACTTATTTCTAAGAGAATGGAAAATTATCACTCTGAATTAAAAAAAAACCCAAAAACATTAACAAAGGAAGTGGACAAAGAAACAAGATAAAATTATACAAAAGTCCTTTTATACAAATTGACAAAGGAAGAATAGAAACCAAAAAAAAAGTTTCAACCCGAAAGCCAAAAAACAAAACCAACAAAACCACACACTCAACAAAGCCACACCACATCAAAGAAACCCAACCACAAGCTCCGCTGTAACTGTGTGATTGTGTAGATTTCTCCACTTCCTTGGATAATGTTCCAGATTTGTTGGAAATCTGGACAGGACTCTCATGAGAACAGGCTTTCTGATGATATTTTAGATACTCCCAGGTTATAAGTCTGCCAGAAAAAATGCAAGAGCAGCCTTTTTCCATAGTAGTTTTGTACTTGGATTCCAACTGCAGCAAAAGAGGAGGAACTGCAGAAATGTGTAAACTTAGACAGGGATCAGTCACAAAACTTTCCATTTTCCTGACCAGCGCACAATATGGTACAGCCTGAATTTTGGGAAAGATGCAAGAAAACTCTGATTTCATTCAACTCACTTCAGCCTTTTCTAGTTTTGAAAAAAGCATTAACTGGTGCTATTTAAAACTATCACCTGACTGGAGTCACAGCACTATTCAGTTTGTTACCAAATGGTTTTCTAATGATGACCAAGGATTTCTGTCTTGAGCACCGTGCTGTGGGCTGAACAGGAAGGATTCCTGCAGCTTACAGATATGGCTGCTAAATACAACAGGATGTTACAAAGGTTACCTTCCTCACACAAAACAAGGAAAACATTGAAGTAGTTGGAAGACTGTGAAAAGGGATCTTCCATCAGCAGCAACAATAACATGCTTGCTGCATTTTGGAAGGGAAAAAAGAAAGCCAATGTAATAACTGATGTTCTGTTACTCTTTAATGCTGGCAACAAAACTAGAGGCAGTTTCATTCCTGAAAACAATGACATAACCACAACTTCCACATATATATCTTGCACTTCTTTGCAAGAGATGCAACTTAGAAGCAGGTGTTCTGAAAACCACGCTCTCGTGCAGTCAAGACAAAATAAGTTAAAAGCTCTTCTGGGAGAGGAGGTTCCTGGCTCAAACACCTTTTGTGTTATTGACATAGGTTTGCTTCTATGCTTTGTTTTATTACAACATATACTCTCTGGTTTTATGGAGAGAACAGTAAGTTCCTCCAGAGGGCTGCAGAAAAGTGGAAATCCTTTATCTAGACATTTGTTGATAGAGACAGCTTTGGAAATGCAGCTTTGGAAAGTCCAAGACTCTTGGAGCATAGGAAAAGGAATGAAGACACATTTGGTTATTACACAGAGATTCTGGCAGATGAAGAGTCAAGAAGATCTGAGGAACACAAAGCAGAATGAAAATAATTACTTCCATATCTTGGGGTGTTTACCTTTTCAGCTGGGAGAAAAGGTCTAGATACTGGCAAATTCCCAGGAGCAGCACTGGATTGTCTTTGAAAGCTCGGGTTCTGCAAAGTGGGGCAGGAAGGGCAGCTGAATCTCTTCAAACAGAGAAGTTGCTAGATAAGTTGGTGCCTTTCCTGTTAAGCCAAAAGGGCCCCAAACACACAGAATCCATATGACCCATGACATCATCAAACACTGGAAGTTGTTAACCAAATGCCCAATGTCAGGAAACAACTATCTGTCTGTGACAAACTGAGTTCTTCCCTCTCTATAGGGCTGGAACTAATTTATTTTCTGTCAAAGTTTGCTTACAACCTTTCTCTCTCTTCTCTCATCCAAAGAAGCATATTCAGCAGTCACTTGCAGGTTACCCCTCTGGAAACCCAAAAGAAATTGGTTTTAACCTGCTTTGTGGTCCTATTACTGGCATGATATTCACCAAAAAAACTTTGAAATGGTCACCCTCTAGGAAAACCCAGCTGATGTAAAAAATCATCACCTGTAATCCTTTCATCATGCTCAATGCTCTGCGTATTTAAGTATTTGCTTAAAAAAAGTTACCAATGGATTCTGGAAATCCACGCGTATTTCTTGGAGCTTTTAAAGTTCAATAAAACTGCCTGCATTCATCCACACAAGATCATGTGGTTTTAGGAGGAACACCTTAACTACTGTGCTGCAGTTAATTGAGACAGAAGTACTGTTGATTGGCATTAATTAGTTTCTTTATTTTTACACTAAGCAGTGCACATGGCCCCTCCTATAACAAGTGATACATCATTTTTTTTTAACTGATACAAGTAACATTAGATGTGATAAATAACTACTGAAGACCCCCTGTATCTCACCTTTCAAAAGTAGGAGTGCTGTGGACCCAGGGTACAAGAAATTTTCAGCATCACATACTTTCTCTTCAATATTTCCTGCTCATCCCTAGTTTTTTTTCCCCCTCATTTTTAGCTGCTTTTAAATTGGTGCTGGATTTGTAAACCTTTGACCTTGCTTCGTGCTCTGAGCATCATCCATACAGTCTCACTAAGTGTGCTCCTTGTAACTTGAAGGATTTTGTAGGATTGAGGACTCAAAAGGCATCAGAGAGTGGAGGAAAAACGATTGGCCTCTAACGAGCCATTTGTCAAACTGCACAAAAGCTGTACACCTTACAAAAGCTTTCAAGGAGCAATTCCAACCTCACCCACTGTCACCTCGTGTCTGTGGATATGTCCCTTGCTCTGTGACACTCACAGGAACATCCCTGCTGTGGCCAGCTCGCGTGCAAAGGAGGCAGCCACAGCCACGCCGAGGCATCCTCAGCTGCCAGACTTCCCCTCTCAGCCCTGCTAACCTCAGTCCTGACCTACAGTACCCTCAGTTTTCCATTCCTTAGCCTCCCTTACGCAAATATAGCCCAGGATTCCAAATTGGGCTGTGTTTATTCCAGGAACACAAAGACAACCGTTTTCACATCTAAGAAAATGACGTGTCTTGATAAAAAATTGAAACATTTTCATACAATGCCAAAAACAAACGCAGTTTTCATCAGCATCCCAAATCCCTGTGCACTGGTTTCTAGTCTATTCTACTAATTCCTGGATCCCTATGCCAAATTCATGTATTCCCAAGTTTGACTGAATCCTCTCTTGAACTCCTTATTTCACCTCACATGGAAACCTTCTCCAATGTTTGCAACTGTGCCCATTAGCAGGCGTCTTTCAGGCAGAGAGTTAATTCAACTGCACACAGAAACAGTTCACAATTGTTGCTTCAACTAGGTGCTTCATCTTTGCCTTTTAAATAAAACTGAACATTTGGATTCCAAGTGTTGCAAATCATGGAAAATAGCCTATATGTCAAAAAGCACCAGTGCAAATAAGCTGCTTTCTTTTCAAAATTCAAAAGCAACATATTTTTCTTTTAAATGATCTAACTAAATTTTCCAATACGACAGCCCCATCACAAGATTCTGTGATTTCATTTTGCTAAGTACATTAAGGCTAATTTACAGTTTGACAGGGAAAATCTTCCTGACTTTTTCTTTTGTGTCATTACCAGTGATGATAAATAAATATCCAATACTTAAAAAATCCATGAATTTATTATAAATGTCGAAAAGCAGCTTTCCACAGAGCTATTAGAAAAAAACTTCATTTCATCAAATTGACCTTTGCATCAATATAAGCAGTTCACAGCCTTACTACACCGATTAATAATAGGGTGCTGACAAATAAAACAAGCTGGTAAGTATGAATCTTGTTCATAACAAGATTGCACAAGAAAATATACTGTAATGACCCTGTCTGAACATCCTGTAATAGCCCATTGTTCCTCTCTATTACTGTCATTCAGCAATTTTTTTTAATAGCGGATGCGTGGCAGCAGAGGAACCAACGCAACGTGGGACTGCACGTGCACAAATCCTGCCCCATCCTGGAGGTGAGGAGACAGCCCTGGTACTCCTGGGCTGCTCAACCCCACTGGAGATCTGCACAACCACCCCACATCTCTGCAGAATTCGAATGAGACAAATAAAAATATTCAGCTGTAAGTGCCTTAATGGTTTGTAAGCTGAGAAGAGAGCAGAATCCTTTTACCTGTCAAGGGCAAATTACAGGAACTACAGGAATGAATAGTGGAACAATCATAGGCTTAAATTCTGAGCGATCGTGAAGTCTTTTAGACAATACATGGTGGAAGAAATAGGAGGTATCCTTCTGTTCCACAGATGAAGAGGAAAGGTGGCAATAAAGATCTTCCATGTGTGACAATTGGGTATTTCACCTGCTCGCTGTATGAGGAAAGATGAGCTAACTTAGCACTGCAGTTACTGACACCTTAACTAGACCATGGACTGAAACCTAGCATCTGGTTTTGCTATCTAATTAAAATCCTGAATAGACAACTGATTCCATAACCATTCTGTGAATTCATGTCACAGACAAGTAGTGGTTTCTCACCAGTTAAAGGAATCAAAGTCTGACTGACCACAGGGCACCTGATTGAGCCTTGTCTCTGCAGTAAGAGTCACACTAAAGGCAACATCATTCCATTTACTGATTCGTTCAGTTCACTTCCCTATGGGAACAACATTTTGAGGTTCAGGCTTTTTTTTTCCTTTGAGCATTTGTTATTCCTTCCATCACTTTGTCTTCCTTGCTACCAGGCTTCATTGTTTTACTGTTAATTAGTACTCAAGGAAGGAGGAGTTGGACAATGTCCTGCTTAAAATCTGTAAACGTTTAAAAATATAAAAGCTCAGAATTCTATGAAACACAAGGGATAAAGAAATTGTAAAAATAAAACAAAACAAAACAAACCTCTGGCTTAACAATTCCCACATTCCTGTATGGTATAAAGCTATTTTTGAATACTTTGGTTTGGCACACGTGCACTCCTTGAGGCAGCTGAGTTATCACCCATAACTCTGTCCTGCCAGTTTGTCTTCACTGGACAGTATAAACTTGTCTTCCCTTGCCTATGCTGACTTAGAAAGGTTATTGGTCCCTAAAATCTGCTTTGAACCAGGGCTCTTTTGGTGCTATTGTGCCCTGGAGGTGGCAGCAGCCACTGCCATGCTCCGGTGCCCCAGTGCCCCTGCAAAGACAGCACAAGTATTCTGCCAGCCTTCCAACAAACCCTGAATTACTGCCATGTCCTTCACTGGTCTGTAATGTGACTCTAGGAAAAGCTTAGCATGTCAGCAGACTATTTTATCTCTGCAGCCCTAAATAAAAAGTGTCCAGTTAAACTACATTGTCTGAATTCTTCTCCTGGATTGCATGCTCAGTTTTCAGAAGAGGGATCTCCTGCAGAGAAAGAGCTCTACCTGTGCAAGTTCGTCTGAAATAACTGAGGGAGAGAAAGGAAAAGAAAACCTAGGCCCAGCAGCTATCCCAGTGGATCATGATGAAAGGTTAGAAACATCTGAGTGATTTTCCTAGGTACTCTCAAAACGCTGATATAGCACATCCATCCAGCACGCGGGGTTGGGGGAACAAAAGGCTCTGAAAGGACCACGCTGTGACTTCCATAATCAACCAATAATGACACTTTAAAGAGTTGAAGATGGACAAAGACCACCTCCTTTAGTCAGAAATTAAGAATTTCCAGAATGAGAAACTAAAAATACATTCAAATGAATACAACTGTACTCAAGACAGAATTGTTTGAGCTTCCAATTGTATCCATTACTCCTATTTTAGATAAAACCTACACTGTGATAGCAAATAAATATGAAACAAAAATCCATTTTCCCTGGTGTTTAATCTGTGACAATGTTAATTGCACTTAGGACATAACACACAGAAAATTACATCTGATATAATTTTTCACACCTTCCCTAGGGAAAAACAATGGAGGATGAGATCCTTGGGTTCTGTAGGACAAGGAGAAGACTGCAATAGCAGAGTTTAACTTGATAGGAATTCTTACTCTTATTTGCATATTGGTTTCTACAGTTCTTCTTTTCTAGGACTGTAATTTCCCATTTGTTTTCAGCAGAAAAGCTTTCATTTCCTGATGCACATACACAATTAACAGATTAAAACCATTTTTTAAAATCCCTCTTCACCCACTTCTTCTAAAACTGGAGAGGAAAAAAAAAAACCCCACCAAAAACCAAACCAAAACAAAGGAAAAGAAACAAACCCTCCCCCACAAGCCTCACACTAGGCTGGCACGAACATAACCACAAGAAAGGCAGCAGCTCAGTTCAGTGTTTAAGTGCCTACTTAGCATGTGTTTTTTTCCCAGCTGCTGCCAGCCACACACAAACCCAGCGCAGTCCTGGTGGCCCTCCACGCATTTTAATGCAATAAACAACACATTTAATAAAGAATGAAGAATGTGCATGGTAGCCACGCAGAGAGTACTTGAATAGCACTCAGGAAAGAGCCTTAATTTGGCTTTCCTGAGCTTGTTGAAGCTAACTTTTTGCCCAGTACACGCTAAATCAGTGTTAAAGAGGTCCCCCATGCCAATGGTACGGTACACACGCCCTGCAAGGAAGATGGCTCTGAAGTTCAACACAGTCATTTATGGAAAGGGCTCCCACCCCCACCTTCCCCTTCCAAGAAACTGGATGCGTGAAGACAGACATTTCTTTGAGAGGAAGGATAAGGCAGAGGTTAATTTCATCTGCATGAGCCAGCATAGGATAAGCTGTTGGAAATATTGTCAAGCCACATTCTTAATGCCTGGCAAAGTGACTCACTCAGAGTCATCTCAGGAAAGGAAGTTGAATAGAATCAAAAACGGAACAGGATGGGGGCTTAAACAGGAGAAAAAAGTGAGAGAAAGGAAACTGGATTGTTTAAAGTAGGCTGAGGTTACAAGTTGTAGAATGAGATTATTTTTAAAATACACATATAAAATATAGATCTGTAAAAATATATAGGCATATATAAAAATACATGAATGTATGCATGTATTTATATAAAAAGCTTCTTTCCATTTAAAGAGAGACATGTATTTGTGGATTGCCTTCCAAAGATGCCTGCTGAGGTATTTGTTTCTATTTAAGGTGGAATAAAATGGTCTGGGAAATAAACAATAATCCCCTCTAGAAACCCACAAATTTTTAACGATCACATTCCTATTCCACACAACATGAAACTCTCAGAATATGGAGCGCCATGCTCATGTAAAAATCCATCACTACATCATGCCCTAGAGAAACACTAAGCAATAAACCAGTCACTTTTTTTCCCCCACACCAAAAAATTCATCATTGACTTTTACTTGGAACTCCGTGACACACGGCAAAGTCTCTCTTCTCCAAACTTTTTCACTGTGAGAGTGTGAATGATTACTCACCTCACGTATCTATTTCAGGTATGTCAAACACAAACAGCATGTAGACTGTCTCAATACCTAAGTCACTTGCAGAAGCACCTCCTTGACTTCATCACAGCTGAAAACACATTACTCGTGCAAGAGAACGTCCACCAACAAAAAGAACAATTTTGGTCCCCAAAGAAGATGATAAAAACATTTTTTTTAATATCATCAAGGCAATATTGAACTGAGTCACAGCTCTTTAGGTTTCAGCCATGTCACCTGTGGGTACAAGTTCTGACTGTCCTTTTTCATGTTCAAGGGGACACACAGAAAGATGAATACACCCATTAAATCATATAACTAAAAAACAAATTTCAGACTTAAGGAGGCATGCCTGGTCAAAGAATTATTCTGGAAAAATGTATTAGAATAAATACTTCTAAATTCTCCTAAAAAAGCTTATCTCTGTTTGTGTAATATTTCTTATTTAATCCCCAGAGTGACACCTGCTGGATTTCACTAACTGAAACTAAAGGGCAGATATTGCCATTATGCAAAATATCTCAAGATAATAATTGCAAAACTGTGCCATTTTAGTAATAAAAGGCTGTGGAGTAGAATACTTTCCCTCCATTTAGGGTACTGAATAAACACATAGATGCAACCACAGAAAAAGGAAGTATAATGTCTAAAGATCTCATTTCTGAAAAGTAAATTTTTAGATTTCTATCTAGGAAGGATTCCAGGGCACAACATTTGGTGGCAAATTATATTATTTTCTGAAAATATTAATATGGAAAAAAATACTTTTAAATCCTGAAACAAATTAGTTCAGGTATAACAAAAATGTTCTCAGTACATCCTTTGTTTTACTTTAACGAAACTCTAAAACTCAACCAGAATTGCCCCAGTATTGGGGAAACATAAAATTTATGAAAATTAATTGGCAAGATTTTACCACTGTAATGGGGGAGGAAAAAAGTCAGGAGAAAATCTAAATGGTAATTCAAAGAGTGATGCTTTGTTCCCATACAAACATTCAAGACAGTGCAGTTTTCAAGCTGAGAATATCAAAGAATAGGTGGAAAAGATGCTGCAGTTTTTAAGAACATAAGCTATTCAGTCTAAACACAGCTGATGGTAAACAACAGTATATGAGGTAGGTGTAGGTGCTTTGAACATAGTAATCAAAAGAAAAAAAAATCACTAATTTCTTTGGTTGGCTCCTTGTTCATGGTATTACATGGGAAGTCAGACTGGTATGGGCTTCATTAAACAAAATCATCACTAATTTTTGGGGGATATTTTTTCAAATGTAGCCTGCACGATCCAGACATAAATCCAGAAATACAACATTGTTTTGTTTTCCAAAATCCAATTAGAATGGTCTTAAAAACAAATTAACATCAACTTAAAAATGGCCAAAACTGCCAGAAGAGGCTTGCATAACACCTAGGATATACTAAAAGGTAACAGCCTCAGACACACATGCAAATTTACCACAAGAGTCTCATTTCTTTTCTTTAAAGAAGAACATGGCTTCTCTCACGGAAAGTCTTTTTTGCTGCATTACAACGAGTTAAGTGCATTTCAAATGCATGTTTCCAAAGAAAAGCAACTTGAAATAGATCACTTTAAGCCAGCACATACTGCAGAAATGATTGAAAGTGTTTGCACAGAGCTAGGGCAGAAAAAGGATGACTTTGCTGGGAAAATGTAAACAGTATAAACAAACTTGGGAGACTGAAGCATGAGAGACAACTGTTAAAACAAAACTTCGAAAATGTGAAAGTTTAGCCTTTCAGCTCTGTCCAGATTCTAAAATAGAACAAAAAGTGTTGCTAAAGAGAAATGGTCTAATGGAACCCAATTTCATAAGATCTTCTATTGTACCACACTGGCTGTAGAATTCTCCATTAAGGTAACAGGTAAGAAAAAGGCTATTTTCTGCTGCTCTGTGTGCAGGTTTTTTATACTGAACACATCAGAACTGCCAATGTGAATATAAAAAGTAAAAAAAGGGGTTGTGTCCACATACAGAAAGCTTTCTCTGTTTTGTTTCAAATATTAGAAAGATGTAGCATTTAGATATATTGAAGTCAGAATATTAGCACGTGTTTTCCAAACAAAGGATAAGGTCTAGGGTTAATTTGCTTTGAAAGTTTCTTTATAAACCTACGTTCTCTCTTTAGTTGCTACACTGGCAATAATGGAAATCAGCATGAAATGGACCTGCATACGTTGTCTGTAGAAATAATATATTAAATATGTTATTATATGTCTAATACACATAAACACATATAAAAACACACTTATTTTACTGCCTAAAAGTTATTTGTTTGCCAACTCACATCTGTTTTGATAGTAGCAGTATTCATTCCTTCCTTGACACAGCAGTACCAAGGATATAGTTAATTCCAGAGCTCTGACAATTTGCTACACCAATCACTTAAAATACTTCCCAGGGACAGAGCAGTTCCACGAGCAAGTAAAGGCTGTTTTCAATAAGTGCAAAGCTTGGCTGAGGAAACTGCTGCACATGAAACTCAAAGAGCTGCCCAGGCTTGCAGAGCAGAGGTGCCCAGGGCACCGAGGTAAGGTGAATACTGTGTGTGTGCCACAGGGGTGGCAGCTGGTCAGAAGCACTGAAGGGATTTTGATACCAAATCAAGAACATCATAAACACATTGGCAACAGATGGGAACAACTTCTTAAGGAGAAATCCTGCTTTGTTTTCCTAACTGTAGACTTGGACTTCTCATTGGACAACTTACCTCAATGGCTTTGATAGCTTATGTTCAACATTTACTACAGCAGTGACAAGATAAACTTCTTTTAAATATCACTGAATACACGTTATTATTAAAAACATATAAAACACATAGCTTCTTCCCAATGACCATGGTCCCATTTTAATTGCATGACTGCATAGCTTCATGGACTTCTGTGGGTCCAATCCTACCCAGCTCCTGCACAAGTCAGGAATGCTACTGGAGAAAGAAGATTACCTCAAATGTACAGAATATAAAAGCAAGTTAGTAATTATATGGGTGTCAAAGGAAATTCGTTAGTGTGCTTTCTTCCCTCCGTTTTGTTCTTAATTTTATCCTGGTCTATAATCTGAACAGCAATTCCCAGACAGCCCAGGGAACCCTGGAGTAAGTCCCTTTACTGACCCAGGTAAGGCACTGGTCACCCAGTGAGAGACATGCAGATCTGTTTTTCAACTGATCACATGCGTGATCTGTTTGTCAGGTCATGTTTTTCAACTGAAGTGCTCAAAAATTACAGAAATTAGCAAAAAAACCAGCTGCCAACAGACAGCAGAATGTAAAGTGTCTGGATGGATGACCATCTGTGTGTAATTCCTACAACAGAAAAATACCCACATTTAGGAATGTTTTGCCCTTTGACAGTCAGTGGAAAAGTTCCCACTGCCTCTCAGTGGGCCAGGATTTCAACAGTTGTGTTGAATCAAGAAAAGCCTATTCAAAGGGACAAGTACTACATCTCTTAATGCAGAGAAAGACTCCAACTGATCAGAAATTCAGTGTGCAGTAACATTAGAAGTTGAAAGGACACACATAATGCAATTCTTGAACCCGCAATTGATCTTAGCTATCCAGGTACTTTGTTTTGTCCACTAAAAAGTCCAGTCACACTGTTCTGTATCAATGCCCTGCCTGTCTTTGCTTAACCTGCAAACAACGTAGATTCTGACATCCAGCCTGCAAACATGCACATGCCTGGCACATCCTCTGTGGGCAGACCCACTTCAACCTACACTAGTTGCTTGCAAAGAACAACAAATAAGAATCTAAATCATTTAGCTGGTATACTTCTAAAGACAGCTGTTCCCACTGCACTGATCATTTAACATAAGCACCTTTTATGTGAAGCGCCATCTCCGTTGACTTAGCGTCACCAAGTGCCTTTTGTGCGGAAGATTTCCAAAGTTGGATAAAGACTTTGGGATTGCTCCTACATGCAGTGAAATAATGACAGTTTAAGCAAACTAGAGAAGAACATACCATGCTAATACAGATTGTTATTTTTAATTAAGAATTTCAGACAGTACCACAGCATGTGTACTTTAAAAGAAAACACATCTGTTTTCAGATGCGGTCTTACATTGATCTAGATCTAGAGTGTCTCCTTCCCATGCCCCGAGAGGACCTCAGATTCAGAGCATATCCCTGAACAGGTTTCAGCTGTTTAGAAACATTATTAGTGCAAGGGAATGACAAGAGCCCCAGCAGGCACAGTAAGACTGGGAAGACTGCATTGGCGCAATTGTAAGAGCAGCAAAGTCCATCCCCAAGGTACCTGGTGTAAGTTTATTAAGGCAAAGAGAAAAAAAATCCCTCAGTTATTTTTATAATTATTTCATTCTCTTCCCTCATAAACTGCATGGATTACTGAAGGATTCATTGTAGATCAAATCCAGGTGTGATTTATAGCCTAACAAGATTTATTTTCCTGGTTCTATGGCTCCCTTGCTTACTCACACGAGCAAATGACTAGAATTACCAATCTCAGCACTGCAACCGCATTTGTAAAACCAGAGGGTATCACATCTGTTTTGGAAAGCTTAAGGAGTAGCAAGACTTTTAACTGCCTATCAGCTGGCACTTGAAGGCACGGCATCACACACTTGCCACCGTTCAAGTTTCTCGAGGAAAGGAAAAGTGGGCAATTAGCTGTCAATAAATCAGCTCGGTGTTTGCGGTTACAAACCTCAAACAGTAACACGCCGGCACGCGTACAGGCTTCAAAGCAACCCAACTTTTCCTCAAGCAAACAGAAAGCCCAAACAAAACAGTAGCTTTATCTTTTAAGTTGTGTAATTACAACACAAAACCTAATTATGAAACAACTCAAGTATGACATCTTTCTGGTAGAATAAGTTTAAAGAAATACTCAGGAAGCAAACCTACACCACTTTAATCACCTAATTCAACCTCTATTGAAAGAGCTGCGGTTGAATTGAATCAGTCTTAAGGATCTTTTTCAAGCCAATGAGTCTCTAATTCTCTCCAGATGCAAAGACAGACATTTGGTTAGTTAATATTAGAGGTTTCAGGCAGAATCCTTAAAGCGCTACTTTGGGCATTTTATCTCTTTCTCTTATCTATCCTACCAAGCACCGACGATAACACCACCAGTTACAAAATCAGCTGAACACCTCGCTCACTAGAAATAAACGAAGGTTTCCCTCGCAGGCTGTGCCGGCGCAGATTCCGCATCCCACGCCGGGGTTAAAGGCAGAGCACGCACACCCGCGCTGCCATCGCCGCGCTCGGGGGCACGGAGCCGCTGCTCGGGGCTAAAACAATGAAAGCGGCACTCACCACGCCGAGCTCCTGCTTTCAGAGAACGCTTTCACACAAAGCTGTGCGGAGCTGTCTCGCCCAGCCAGTCCCTCCGCGGCCAGCTGAGAGCGGCGGGAGCGCTCGGGGTGCCCGGCTGGGTGTAATCCAGAGCCCAGGCTGGCGGCTGTCCCGGCGGAGCAGCGCTGCTGCGGGAGCGCCGGGAGCGTGTCCGATGGCAGCGCGGAGCGGCGGCAGCAGCGGAACATCAGAGCTTCCTGTTACATCACCCGACCCCGCCTGCCTTAGGCCGCCTTAAGTTACTTTTCTCTCCCGAATGGCATGTCCCGGGAAAGCCGGGCTCCCGTGGCATGCGAGCCCCGGCGCTGCCATCTGCTCCGGGCCAGCGCAGCCTCTGCCCGCACCTGGCCCCAGGGCGGCTCCGCTCGCCCGCCCGGGCTCACAGCCGCCGCTCTGAAACCGCTCGCAAAATACTCACTCGCTGCTCTGCTGCTGAGGAGGAGACCACGGGACCTGTCCTTTCACGTATCGAGCCACTGAGATTCGTCCTTCTCCTCCAGCTAGACCCATAGAAACAGATTAGTTTGGACCTTTATTCAAAGAGCACACGAGAGCTGCATTCCTCCTCAGTGTGACTGACCTGACCCACCACCTCTGCCAGCGACTGCATGACATCCCACACCGTAAGGGCTGAAAAGCTCTACACAGAAATACCTTTATTCCTCAGATGTAAAGCTGAGAAGGTCAGATTCCAATTTTCAAAATTTTCAGCTGCAAAGGTCAGATTCAAATTTTCAGTTACAAGTGGGCACATAATTTACAGTGCCACTATTTTTTTCCTTGGGTACAAAACAAAGTATTCAAAGAAATAAATCTTTGAAGTATCAAGGGTAGAAAAAAAACCAACAGGAACATTGTTACTGCTGATCTCTATGCTATCTTTTTCTAAACACTGCTGATTTGAAAGTACAAGTATGAATGGTTTGAAAACTGCCATGAGAGAGGACAAAACGAAATGAACAGCAGTCTTTCTACAAGCGTCAAAGAATATCGTACCAGAAACTAAAAATGTTTTTGTGCAGTCAATTCTCTGTACTATGGACCAAATCTGTGCCCTCTAAACCAATAACCAGTTACTGTATCCACAGGAAAACACTATGCTGAACAAATGGGGAGTTCATGGAGCATCAAACTCAAATTATATGAACACCTGTAACACCAGTACTCCTTAGGGAACATCACAAGAACCTCCCAAAAGTCACATTTTCACAAGGTTTTATCAAAATTATACCACTGAATTTGCTCATAAAACAACATAAAATATTCTGCTTGTTTCTTGCTACCTGTCACTTATCCACTTTTTTTTTCTTTTTTTTTTTTTTTTTCCCCAGCAGAATCATTTGTGGAACACGCTGTGAACTGAATGAAGGAATTTACCTGGGCATTAAAAACATTTTCCTCAAGAGGGAAAACAGCAAGAAACAAAAAGCTAAGGGGGAAGTCCCCCATAAAACAAACAAAAAACTTCAAATAAAACCCAGCCCCAAATCCAGGGTCAGGAAAATTTGGAGGAGCGAAAAGAGGGCCAGGAATACTTTAAATCCAAACGGCGCCTAGTCAATACAATTTGTGAAATCCCACTCCAGGGTTACCAAAAAAGCAGGCTTGGATACTCATTTGGCACATGTGAGAACTGGTGCTTCTAGGATCTCTCATCAACAGGAGAATGTTTGAGTTTTATAATCAGTGAAGAACTAAGGACTGGCACTCTAAACCTCTAGGCAATGTAAACACATATAAACTGGGGATTAGCTCTGATTGTGAACAGTAATGGAAATTAACTTCTCTAAAAGAAGTGGTGTCATCTCAGGTACAGGAATTTCATCAGGAGTGAGCCTGGTAGCATTGCTTTAGACAAATTAGGTCTATGTTGTAGATTGCAACAGGCTACATTACATGCCCTAGCTTAGAGAATAATCCATGTATTCCAGCCAAGCTCACAGCTCCAAGACAGGCACCTGAATTAGCGAGACATGTGTTACACAGGCCATGCTTGATTTGGCTTGTCAAAGTCAGTCGAGTTTTGTGTGAGCGTTTTGGTTTGTGGGGTTTTTATTCACTTGGTTGCTTGCTCTGGGGGGTTTTGGGGTTTGTTTTTACAAAGTTTTATATTCTACTAATTTAGGTAACATTAAAACTTACTTACTCCTGCCCTACAGAAACCTGAGACCCCTCAGCTGGTGCAGTTTGCACTTCTGAGAGCGGTGGCTCCCCTGCATCTCCCCGTCCCCTGGCTGCGAGGAGCGTAAATCACACCCGTACATGCTGCCCTGCTTGCCGACAGCTAAGGAGGGAGCAGTTCAAGGGGACCTAAATGTGCAAACCTACCTGCACTGAGACCAAAGAAGGCTTAAAAGCGAGAAAAGAAGGTAAATCCAGTGAATCCCCCCCTTTTCCATCGGAGCCGTCCCGCCCGGCGCTCGCCGCGCCGCCAGCGCCCTCTCGCGGCCGCCCGGGGCATAAACGCAGGCGCGGTAGCTTCGCACAAGGATTTGCCCCCTTAATTAATTCAGGCATTAATTAATTCAGGAATTAATTACCGTGTGTGAACACTCTCTAACCACACGCGTACAACTCTGCTTTACCTGAACCTCGCTCTTTCTTTGGAGACACCACTGAAAACAACCGGTTAGGAAATGTAACCCTTAGGTCTCCTTCACTAAGTTTCAGAAGGTAGAAGCTGGAAAGATGAAGGCATGCTCAAAATGTAAATAAAAAACTATCAGCTTTGAGAAAGCAATGGATTGGAGATACAGGGGAAAATGCTGGCTCAAGTGAACCAGAAAAAAAAACTGAAGCAGGAGGTAGAAAATAAAAATGAGAAAAAGGAGGGTATACCAGTAAAAATTGTGAGGAAAAAAGAATGAACAAAAGGACACTAAATTATTTCTCAAAGATATTTTGATATAATTTTTGTGGATTAAGAGCACATACCAAGTTATTGCAGATTAGATGATATATGGAAACTCATCAAAACCTCTGTGAAACTGCTTCAGCTTGTTGGCTGTTGTCATACAGCATGGGAGAAATCTCACAGCACTCTGCATTTCCCCTCCAAAGCAACTGGAGAAAATTCTGGAATGAAATGACTGGATGAATGGGCTCTAGTCAAATGGAACTGTACAGTCACTCTAACACCTTAGCACAGCCTCATGTTCTGACTGCTCCACCATTCTGGCACCTGATCCATACCTTTTCCTGTGTTGTGCCTCAATTATGCCCCTGCTCATCCTTTAGTTGTCTTTGGGAAATGCGTAGATCTTTTTTTTCTTATCCTTGGATTTGATTGTTCTGCAGCTATGGGAGGTACAGGAGCAAAAAGAAGTGAATGAAGCAGAAGGGCACAAAAAAAACTTCTTGTTATGTTGAAGATCATATCACATTGCAGTTTGGACTTTTTATGGGAAAAAATAGCTCTATGTACTGTAGAGCTAAACAAAAACAGAAACAGCTGGATAGCTGGTGTGGTGGCCAAACTGCACACGCAGCTGAGAGCAGCCTGCACTCTCAGATCAAATCTTGATTATAATCAGGTCTTTACAGTCTGTGACACTGCAGTCTTGATTCCCATTGCACTAAGTAACAAGCCTGACAGATGAATCACTATGAAATGTTTTCTTAGTCAGTTGAAACACAGGTACCCTTGAGATGCTAGCTGTACAAATTCCCTTCTGTCTCAACAATGACACAACAGAGACCTCACTGGATCCCTTAGTTGCTGTTATTACAAAATGTACTACAGCAGCACAAGAAGTTTCTCCAGTACAATGTGAGTGGGGTAGGAGAGGATGGGAGAGTACCTGTCAGTCCTATCCTAGCTACAGCAGTCCTGGGAGCAACTAATCCCTGTCAGTGAGGAGACCCTGTTAGTTTGCAGTAGAGCTCAGCAAGAAGGAAGCTTATAAAATGGAAAGCAGCCACACAGCCAGGCTTCTGCTGGGACAGAAAGGATGATTTTTTTTCCCTAGATCTTTCTTCCCGTGTGGGTTTTGTAGGTGTTGATTCCAGGCAGCCAGGGACAAGCTGCTGGAACAAGAGGGAGGCTGAAGGAGAGACACTGTCATGAAATGACACAGGAATCACAAGACAATCTGCATACAAATTCATCTTTTCTTTCCTATCCTTCTATATATATTGTCTCATTTTAAAATGTTCTGTTTTAGAAAGTTCATCATTCTAGTTTGTAATCTAATCAATCTCACAAAGCTTACAGATCCTTTTCAGTGTTCTTGGTGGGACAGCTTAATGAGTTTCCTTGTCTTTTACATGAAAGCCCTAGATGTTTTAGTTTAATGCAGTCACTTCAGCTCTGCCTCCCTTTGAGGTACATCATGTAATCTAGCAATTATGTAAGTTTTAATACTGGCAGCCCATAGGAAATTTTTACCACTAGAGTGGAAGATCAGATATTTTTACTGGCTTGATCATAAAATGCAGATAAAGGGAGGTGCAGACATTTGTGTCCTCACCTGCATCCCTAGCCAGGCAGACACAAGCAGTATCAGTGTAGAAGCAGGGTAACCATGGCATAAGTGCAAATCCTGACCCTCCCACCCCACGTGTGCCTAAATCCACTCGCCCTGGGGAGGCCACATGAACTGCTGTGCTCAGGCAGGTGCCATGGGACAAGTGGAGAGGTCTGGGGGCAGTTTAATCCATGGGTTCTCCACTTATCTGCAATGAGGGGTTCCAGCTGGTCTGAGTATTCACCCCACTGCTCTGCTCCTGGGCAGTGCACCCACACCTACAGACTCGGCTCCTGGGGCATGAAGTACAGGAAAACCTGGAGAGAAAGGGCAGAGTGATGAACCAGAACAGGAAGGTATCAAACTGAAACTGAAACCAGGAGACAAAATGCACCAAACTAATTCTGTGCATAGCAGCCTGTGGAGTTTATAGGTTCCCGGGCAGAACTGCACTTGTCTGATTGATGTGGTTATTGCAGTGGTGCTCATACATTTTACATGACAAGGCTCTACATAAGTGCTCTCTGCTGTGCACTCCTGTTCCTTGAGAATCTTTCAAATCAGAATTAATGCATCCTAGATTGAAAGAGCCATGAAAGGACTTAAGCATCAGAAATGAGATCTGGATAAAATTTCAGTATAAAAATCTGATTTTACTTATCCCCTCATTCTGGTATTTAGAATGCATGCTTTTTTTACAATTTCAGCAGTAAAGTTTAGCCAGGAGTCTAGATCAGTAACAAAGATAAAGATTGATGACCCCAACACATACAATTTTAAATCTCTCCAAAATTTGTCACTCTGTGTCACACCTTTAACACTCCCCTTTATGGATTTTGGTGGATTAATTCTGATTTCATATTCATTTTACAGTACTGTAATCATATGCACTTCAATGGAGTTAAATCTATGCCTGCATAACCTAAAATAAATCTGATTAAAACAAAAAAATCCAGTGCCTATTTCTTTTTTATAGCAATACACCTATCTTTTAATCGATGATAGAAACAATCAGGCTTGACTGATGATTATTCTTTCACAAGTATTAAGCTTTCTTTAGTACAAAAATGGAATTCAAAAAGAATAATGGGGTAAGAAATTAAATTTTAATTTTCTCTGCATTTTAACCATTCCCTCACACCGTTTGTCGCCCTGCTGCAGCTCTGAAAATTATATACAAGCAAATTGCAATTTAAAAGCCTTTAGCAAAGTAAAAGGTAATGTTTATTAACATGATTGAGGAATACATAAAAAAATATAAGCAGCTTAGTAATATATAATCAAAATAATCAGTACAGTAAATATATTTTAATGGTGTACACTGAAGGTTTTCATTCACAAGTGAAGAGCAGTTTATGTCACATTTCCATAAAAAAATTAAAGTTGCATTATTTCAGGGATGATTTCCATGCCCAGAGCATTTACTGGCTGTTTCTTTCTTTTTTTCTTGATTTTTATTAATCTTCTTTCACCTTTTTTCTTATTGAATCCTAAAGGTAAAATTAACAAAGTAAGATTAGAAGACATCCAAGATTATCAGAAATAAGACACAAGGTTCATTTCAATTAATCTTAAAAAAAAAAAGAAAAAAAACATTGTCTTACCTAAAATCTTCATATGCCTGACCAATGCCAAGTTGTCTTTTTGCTGTTCTTTTACACTGCACTTACTGTCCCTCCTTCTCTGTCTAGCTCTGTGTCTCTCCTGATTTCCATTTTCATTTTTCTGAGACTTTCAACTCTTACATTTGATCAGGCCAATCCTTACTACCAAAAGTGGCAAGAGAATGTTTTGACCCACACAATATTTACCTCTTAACGATAGCCGGGGGCAGTATCACTTCCCATACCTTTCTTACAGATCCTCAAACACGACTTTCTGGAGATGAAATTATTCTCATTCCCACCACAGCCGCTGTAGCTAAATGGGCGACACCTTCCAGTCGAGAAGTTGTAGAAAAATCTTAATTCTTTGGCTCTGCAAAGCCCTCTGTCCATGGGAGTCATGCACAAAGAAGGGATAGAAGGGGGTTCTGGAAGTACCAAGAAAAACAAAGTGAGACAACACTGCAGTGTTTCAGCTTTATGTCAATATTATTTGAAATTTTTGCTGGCAAATTTAATTCTGCTCTCCTGAAAATCCAAGATACTTGGCATAAGCATCTTTTTATGATTACAAAAAAAAAATGCACAGCAAAATGTCATTCTGTCTTTGGATTTCCAGCAAATGCTTACCTGAAAGCTATACCTTTACTTGTGTTGTTAGTGATAAAATTGGCCATAGGAGAGAGCACACAAATTCATTTTGAGGAGTTTCAAGTGAAGCACTTGTAGAAAGTGATGTGAAATAAATTAAACATGGTCAGCTTTAAAAATATGGTAAATATTTCTAATAATTAATGGAGCAAATCACTGCTAGACATTCTGAAATCAAGGAGAAGGTAAAAGTAGCCAGCATTTCCAATGTAAGATTCAATACCTCAGTGCTGAGTTTGTCCAATGACTACAGAAAACTTGACCTAAGTAACAGGGTCTGTCAGCAACCATTGAGCAGTTATCAAAAAAGAGCTTGTAACTTGCAGAATAAAAAGAGAACTGAATGTGAAGAACAAGTGCACAAATTAACGGAGATGCTGGTGTGTTACTGGCAGGATTTTACCATTCCAAGGAGAGGCTGGTGGTTTGCTCCTCAGGGTCGCTGCAAGTGAGAACTGAAACACTGGAGGATGAACCTGAGGTAGCCAAAGGACCTGGGCACTGGAACTAGTTCAAGAAGCAAAATCCAGAATTCCCAAACCTGGAAGAACTCCATCATCTATCACCCAAGAGTGACTAATATACAAATGGGAACTGATAAAATTGCTGCACAGGCTGCAAGAAGCTGAACGGGAGCCATTGTATCACCAGTTATGAGGAACCCAAAAGAGCACCATTTTTCCTTAGGAAGCAGCAGAGCTGAGGTAGCTGGGTGCATAAATGCAATAAACGAATGCATAAATGCACATGTGAAGCCAGTCAGACGGAACTCTTGAAGATACAAAGCCACACAGAAGGAGTTCAGTGGAAAAACAAAGTAAAAATTTGAGGAAATCATTTGGGTTACAGCAGAGCTGAAGACATCCTGTGGTCACAAAAGTGAGAAGCAGATGAGTTGCTGAAAGCAAGAAGTTATGCATTAAACCCTGGGCAACTCAGGAGGCTGACAAAATATCCAAAAAGCACATGCTACATATTAGGTGTCTTACATATGGCACAGCTGCTAAAAAAAGGTTCATCTGAAATGTATAATAGCTGAACTGCTGTGGTGAAAAAGTATGAAAAATTGCTGGGAAAGAAATAGAATGGTCTGTTAGCAACATCATACTATTAAAAAAATAAATTCTGTAATTTAAAAACCGAGTAATTAGTTGCTTTTTCAAGATAGACTAAGTTAGTTTCAAGTTATAAAATGAGAACGTCTTAACTTCTTTTCATAATTGCAAGACTAAATTTCACCCTGAGTTCAGAGTAGAAGCCCACAATGTGATAAAATCTATATTAAACATACTGGTTTTAAAATGAAGATGGTAGTTAAATTTATTAAGGCAATGCTTTTGGTACTGCTCTGAGAACTCTTGAGCCTGGAACTAATTTCATCTCTCTCTAGCTGGAGAGGATGTTAGTTTTCAAAGCACATGTTCAGCATAGCTTACCTATTTTAACCTGCTAATTTCTGAACCTACAAAGAACAGAGCAGAAAGGCTTGCCAGTGAGCAAAGGGCCAAACAGCACAGGCGGGTTAATTATAACAGAGAATTCAAATATACACTTTGTAATGTAAATTACTTATCTGTCATGTAGAATTCTCCAGGGAGTCCACAGTCCCCTCATGAAGGAGTTCTCACAATGACTGCAAGATTTGGGGGAACCATGGAGCCAGTGATGAGGTAAACAGGGACTGCCTGTGTATGTACAGTGCACCAGAGAGAGAGCCAGGTGCTATTCAGAATCCCTCTTGTATTCCTCCCAAAAACTATGTTATTCCTTGCCTATATCACTGTCAGATAAATGCCCTAAATACCAAACACTGTTCCTTTTTTGTCTTCAAAATACCTGCATGTTCTTCACTCACAGAAGCAACCAGCCTGTGAAGAAAACCTCTTAATTTTGCCACCTAGAGCCATTATTTCCCAACAAAACAGTATTTTAAAATAAAAACTAAATAACTTATCATAATTTCCTCTATTCTGAAGATCATAAAAATTACAAATTTATTTGAATGTACTGATCACTAAAGACTTAACTTCTTTTAGGTAAGCAGAAAACATTCCCTGTGTCATGCCCAGCATGTCTATTGGCAGGACAATGTGAAAGCCTGTGAGGCAGTGTGTAAACAATGTCACCGGGACATTTCAGCAGGTGAGTTGTCTGTTCAGCTCCAGTTCCTAGTGCTGTATCTATCAATGTGATGGAACAGAAAATTGAGCTGTTATACCTGTTCTTGAGTTTCTCTCCCAAATGTTTCCATTTTACAACCCCATTTTTCTCAGAGTTGTTGGAAAGTTTTCTCTCCTGCTTTTTTTTATTAAGAAAAAAAGAAAATTAAAGAAGCAAAAGTCCCACAAGCTGCAAAACCACATAGAAAAGAAGAGGTACACATTGTATGGTTTAAGATTCAATTTCTATAATACAGCCCTTTCTTGAATCCCATCCCCTGAGGTATAAACAGATGACATGATCATAACCTCAGAATCTCTGAAAAAGACACATCCAGACACAGACTCACATTTATCAGAAATAACACCAACTCTGCATTGCAACAATAATCCTTATCCCTCAGGCTTTTCAGAGCTTGTGTGACAATGGACTGCTAATTATTCACACTAGAAAACAAGTTTGAAATTATCTTGGGAGGAAAGGGAATGCAGTGAGCACTATTTCTTCCAAAACACGAGTGTGTGACATTCATGAAGCTTCAGGTTTATTGCCAGATTTTCAATATGTGCAGACTTCAGCTCCTCATTTCTGGTTGCAGCAAAGCAAAAAGAAAAGAATCTTCAAGTGGACAGGCTCTTACAAAAATAATGAGTCATCTGCACTTTACAGTAATCTACAGGTATAAATTGGTGCAGATCCATTAAAGCAAATAGAACTGTGCCAATTTGTATCAGCAAAAGATGACCCTGACTCTGTATCAACAGGACCTGCATCCTTGTGCTATTCCAAATCCGCTGAGCTGAAAATTGACTTTTGATCCTGTCTCCCACTCAAATGTCACAAATCAAATGTAGGTATAGTGCTTGCAATTTTCTACCATAGATCACATAAAATGAAAGCTTTGATTCTTAGTCTAACTCTTACTTTGCACAGAGTGAAAGTTATTATAGATGTTTCAGCAGAGTGAGACCAGAACAATCTTCAGTCTCTGCAGAAAGTTCATTGCTGAGAGTGCTAGAAACTTCATGTCTGTATCCATGGTTTGCTTTATTTGGCCATAGAACAGTGCAATCTTCTGAAGATCAAGAACTATATTGTAAATCTAAAACCCTGATACTGTTACAGAGTTACACATACCAACAAAACTTTTTTTCTTAAAATCAAGATGAAAGAGCATGTCAATTGTGAGGTGAGGTATTCCATAAGAGACAACTCCTTGTATTTTTTTTTCATGCTTTAATGTAAATTAACTAAATGATATTTAATTTTTTAAATGGTCTTTGAAAGAGATACATAGCCAGGCCAATATACATAGCAAATAGATATTACAGTGGCAGATCAGCCACTTTGCCTGTGCTTGAGGAGATGGACATCAGCCACTCCATCCCAAACAGTTCACTCTGATCCTCACCTCATATGTGAAGTCAAATTCTTGTCCCTCACAGAAAGCTACAGACAGTTACCCTGCACATTTGTGTGACATGTCTCTGCCTTGGAACTTCACTTTATAGCTGCACATCTAGAAACAGCAGCAATGGAGACAATGTTCTCCATGTCTCTGTGGAGAAATCAGCTGTCAGCTTTGGCCTTCCTCTCTAGTGGGGTTGCACAAAAGCACCTGATTTTAGCCCATTCCAGCAGCCTGAAGGGTACAAGCTGATAAACAGAATAGGAGCAGGAGGCTGCATGAGGCAGACAAGTGCAAGACAAAGGTCACACAATTAGGAAGAACCTGTTGGGTCTTCAGACTTTCCACTGAAATTCCCTGGTCCTTCCACAGCCGTGCTTCTCACCCAACCCATTCTGCTACACTGACTCTTTGTTCTATCAATCTTCAGTTCTCTTTCTCTTACCCTCAAAGTCTGCTGTGCAGGAAAATTCCCTCTTGCTGACACAATCAAAACCCCTTCCATCTCCTCTGAGAAAATACAGTGAAGCATGCTCCTTTCCTGGTATATGTTAGCTGTTTGGAGGATCCAGGCATTCATATTGTCACTAAAAACCTTCAGGGAATGTGCATGCCTGTTAATGCTCCGAGACTTATTACCAGACCTGATGTAATTCACATAGTTTTCAGTAAAATAGGCTGCCAAAAGCTTTACTGTTTTATATTCATTCATTTAAATAACAGAGTGCATTGATGCTTTGCATGTGGTAAACAAACACAACTGTACAGAAACTTACATCAAACCAGCAGTGCCTGTAGACTACAGTGCAGGCAAAAAGCAGGGTACAACACACATTCATGCTTTATTAGACACTCCATTCCAAGCAAAGAGCACAGGAATGCCACCTACATACCTGTTATCTTACAGAACATACAAAATGCAAAAACCTTAGTGAGTCTCTATGTCATCACTCAGTCCTCAAAAGTACAAGCAAGTGCAAATGCAAAAAACCAACATAAATACTTGGTGAGAATGCTCAGGCTCTTTCCAACTGTTTGTTGCTTCCTCTTGCACAACTGTGGATCATAAAAATGATATGCTTCAAATTCAATCACCCTGTACAGTGTGAGCAAGCACCAGCCATCCACAGTGGACAGTGTCCAGCTGCTGATACTGTTAAAGCCTATCCCTCCTCAGCAAAGGTCCAGAGTCCCATCTGCATGGTAATACATAGTGCAAAAATACCTTGGAGCAACATTTTAAATTAATTAAATTAATTGAAGCATTTTAAATTAATTCATACTCACTGTGATTATACTCAACCCAAAAGCGAGTTTAATATGGTCACAGTGAAAAGAAAAACATTATGGTATTAAATATATTACACTATGCTATGTCTAAAATCCAAGTGTCGTTCTCTTTTAGTGGGTGAAAGGAATTTAAATCACTTGCCTACTAGATCCTCACAAAAATATTAATTTTGATTGAAAGAATTATGCATCACTGCTTTTGCTCTATGTATTAATCAGGCCTTTAGGAAGTGCACACTTTTTAAAGAGAGGGGTCAGTCTTCCACTTGCTGGTATTTATGAAAGATCCGTAAGTTGTGACATATTTCTTTGCTTTGACTTTCTCTGCTTATCAAATCCTTTGGCAAAGATCAAAATCTATTCTTTAGTCTCAGGTATGTCAGAAAATGGTTTGAAAAGGAAATGCAATCCGTAAAAAAGACTGAGAGCTAAGAACTGCAAAAGCTAATTCTTACCAAAAAAAATGGGGACCTGGTTGGGCTCCTCCTTTGGGGAACTACTATTCAGGGTGTTGGACTTCTCATTTGGAGCAGCTGGCAATGAATTAACTAAAAGAAAAAAATAGAGACAGTTGGTGTGAAACAGTCAAGGGTGTAGACACCTCCAAGCTCTGGAAATCAGCTGTGATTGGTACCTGCTGGCCCTGCTCAAACCCACTACTGATGCCAGTTGCCAAGCAACATCTCTAAGGCCGGAAGGCTCAGGAATCTCAGGCTGCTGAAACAACTTGGCAATGGGTTCTTTTTTCTTCCTTAATTTTACTGATGTAAAATTTAGATCATACACAGCTTGGCAAGGTTATTTTTATATTGCCAGCAGATATTCTAACCTTTGCAATTGTAAGCCTTTTTCAAAATAAGTATTGCTGGCAAGAAAGTGGCTCTGAAGCTACTTTTAATGTCAATGACTTCCCTGTGCTCAGGTATTTCCAGTGACATACAAATAAATGGGGAAAATCAGTGGACAAACCAAGGAGCATCAAAGGGTTGATTATAAACAGCAAAAGCAAATTCTTACCAAAAATCCCAGGAGACTGGCTGGGATGTTCTTCTGCTGGGGAACTGCTGCTCACAGTGCTGGGATGTTCTTCTGCTGGGGAACTGCTGTTCACAGTGCTGGGATATTCTTCATCTGGTAATAAATTTGCTAAATTAAAAAAAAAAAAAAGGAAGTGAAAACTTTTAAGAAAAAACAAACAAAAAATTCCTATCAATGATTCAATATCTCAAAAGTAAAAACTTTGATCTATTTAGACCATGGCAACCCTCTCTTCTTGGGTGTCCAGGCAAATTTACATGAAGGTATTATTTTAGACTAAAGTCATGAAAAATAACATTCTGCAGCTTTTAGTCCAGAAGGTAAAAGTGGAATCACAGCCTAGGAAGAAATGCTTCAGCAAAAGTAGGGAAAATGCACATGACTCTATATTTATAATTTAAAAAAAAAAAATCTTTAAAAAGAAGCATAGTGGGTCTTTTCTACTCTAAGTGTGAATAAGCTCGAGTTCCCCTTGCCAAAATGACAGCTTATGAAACAGTGCTGGAAAAAGGCCCACTAGAGACAAGCAAGATAAAAAGGTCTGGAGGCTCACGATGGGAAAATGTATTCACATTATGAATAAAATGAGGCACTTGGTGAAGGAAGAGGAGTTCTGAAGGTCACTGTATCCTGATGTAGAATAATTTGTTGGAATGAGCAGGACAAGGAAGCAAATGACTGGTCTGTGGTCAGTCTGAGTGGCTTTGGTAGCCTAAGCTGCACAGCCAAGTCATTCCCAAGGGACACACAGGTGTTCCAGGAATCTTTGGTGGGAAGCTAGCAATACACAGTGAGTTAAAAATTCCTATATGGGCACCTCTTGTTTAGTGGGCAAATTCCTATATGAGCACCACAAGACTTGCTTTGAAAGGAGTATATGCAGATCTATGGGTTAAAAACATACAGAAGTGTTTTATGGTATTATAAAGCCAAACAAATGACAGATTTTAGGGTAGCTGTCATGAGAAAAGTAAAACCGTAGGAGGCCTGTAATATTCTTTAAATAGCACCTACCAATTTTTTACTCCATACTTTACATTTTGGTACATTCAAAAATATGTATAATTACTGTAAATTTCATATATAAATTACTGCCACCTCAGGGCACCCTAAATTGCCTTTATTCCATGCAAAATACCTTCAAAACACACCATTTTTTATACAAGAGTAAAACTCAGTGATTAAAAACATCAACTCACAGTTGTCTTGGCAGGTAGTCTGGCACTCCTCCAAACTCCTGAAGTTGTTCTGGTTTCCTAGGCACCCACCATACTTGAAGGCCTCACACAATTTTGTCTCTTTGTTGTAGAAGTACCTGGTAAAATACCCTCGGCAGACCCCCGGCTCTTGGGCGTGGAAGCAGAAGTCAGGCTGTCCTAGAAACAATGTTAAATGATGAACAGGGTGGGAGGAGAAAAAAACTAAAATGCATCCCAAGACAACAACAGAACTGCAGAAAGTTCACAAAATAAACTTGTGACTTTGGGCTAAGAGCCAACTATAAAATAACTACTGCTTTTTTGTGCTGTTTTTGTTCTATAATTATAATAATATTTCATTGAATAATTATATGAATAAATTATTAAATACAATANATTTATTGCTCTGTTCAAGTAGCCACTAAACTACATCTTGAAAAATGTCAATTTGCAATGAGTCCTTTAAAATTCCAAAACACTGACATTCTAAGTTGAAAATCAGTTTTTATTCTGATTTTAAAGAAGACCTGAACATCAGCTGGATCACTTGCTCTTAAGTACACATCCTTGTTATTTATGTTTCACTCAATGTAAACACAAAGCAATGCTCAAATCGAAGAAAAAAGGAAGGAGTTTTAAAATAGAAGAGAAAAAAAATCTAGCAGTGCAGTTTGTCTAGGGCAGTTTATCCTTGTAAAAGGATACTGGAAACAGGGAGACAAAGCAGCTATTCTACAATATTTCAGTCCCAGTTCTGAGCTTGCAATCAGTAACTACAATATCAACCAAGGAAAAGTTAACAAATGAATATTGCATAATTTGACTGAATATCACAGCATGATATCACATCCTTTGGCAGGGAAGAAAAACACACAGCCATATGACAATCCCCAAAAGTCAACTCCTCACCATATTCAGTTTTTTCTTAAAATAGTATGCTTAAAATCATGGTAACAATAATGAAATAAATGTGGAGGAATTCTCAGATTCTGGTTAATAGAGATTTTGAAATCTAATTTCTTGTCTGAGCTGACTTGCTGAGAAAAGTCTATTTAACCATCATATAAGAAAATCCTATCAGGTGTAACATACAAAGGCCTTGCTTAGCTGCGAAAATTCACAAAATATTGAGACTAAAATGGTGTGCAGCCAGCTGTCATTTAAAAAAATGGATATAGAACAATTATTTTGAAATTCCTAACATTTTAGAAGTAGGTTATCAACTTGCAAAGAAGCTAATCCTGTAACACCTATTTTAGGTAGGTACATATTCAAATTCATTGCTAGAACAAGATGATTATTAAAGGCTATTGATGCATATGTTGAATTTATACAAAATATTAAAAAAGCTCATAATGAGTGCTTTTCTAAGAATTAATTGGCAATATACTGCATTTCAATTTTTATAATACTTCATAAACAGCAAAAAATAATTTTCAGAGATCCATGCAAAATTAATCACTAAAATATTCTTGAATAAAGCAACCAAATCAACTGTTTTCAGCATTCCTGAATAGCTTAATTTTGATTCTTCATTACAAATTTCATTCTCTGCCAGTAAGTGTAATCCACAGTTCAGGTGCTTCACCTCTCTCACTACACAAAGGCTGCACCTACTGATGTGCACAGATTTAGAAAACTAAGCCCACACAGAGCAATAAATGTGAGAAATTTGTGCAAGGCACGTGCTGTGCTTTCAGCTGAAAACAGAGGTGAGACAGGTGCCTGGACAGGGAGCAGCAAAGCTTCACCAGGGTATCTGTTCCATCAGCTAGGAGCTCACAGACAACAGGTGCTACAGAAGAATTCTCTCATCAAACATTGCACAATACCATGAAATAACACAAAGGGATTATTAGATAGATATTAACCGAAAAAGGAAGGCAGATAAAAATAAGGGCATGCAAAGTAGGCTACAGGATTATGACTGATTCTTAAAAACAGATGCCTTTAATTTAAAATATCTTTATATTAAAATCGTTCTTGCAAATGAAATTAAGTCCAAATTAGCTGAGCTCACAGGTAACTTTTATAGCCACTTTTGAAGAGAGAGCTCATGAAGGCAATATAATCCTAACTATACAAACCAGTACTATACTTCTAAATGCCACATATTTCTCCAAGGACTTGACACTCAAGACTGCATTAGTGGAAACAACAGTACATGTGCAATAATGGTGATGACAGCCATGGGCTGAATTTTACAGGATGTGTTCTGGTTTGTCGTTAAAAGCAGGGAATTAGGGTCAGCCCTTAAAGGAAGTAGTGCCAAAGTCTGCAGTGTGTGTGGAAAATCAACCTTAGTAGCTCCAACACATAATCACAATTTTTTTAACGCATTAAGAATAGAAAAGACAGTAGAAAACAGGAAAAGAAAACCATACTCTCATATGAAAATATTCCAAATACCATTCTGTAAAGATAGGTGATTTGATTGTAGTCTATTTCAAAATGTATGTGCAAATGTTTGCATTTCTGCAAGTTGCTAAATGCACACCCATTCAGGAAGTCCCGAGTGGAAGGAGAGATGAAGGAGAGTAAGCAGAAAAAGAGGAGCTGACTTTTGAAGAAGTGTACTTAAGTCTGTTTGTGGAGCTCTGGCTGCCCACAGTGGGCCCCATCCAGGTGAGTCTTCAATGTGCAAAGGGGAAGGGTAGAGTAAGTCTTCACAAGCTCTACCCTGAGTTTTAAAGTCAAATATCCTTGTTAGGAACATCAGTTTTCTCAAAAGACCAACAGTGTTCCAAGTAAGGGACTCCCAATACTTTAGCACTGGCTATTTTGGAAGTCTGGGGTATCAGGAATTTAAAGTTCTCTTAGAAGTCTGTCCCTTCAGGAATGAGAAACTTGCTCCCTTGTTTGATTTGCAATTAGGGCATCTGCCGTGACCTCTGGTAGCTCCTCCACAGACAATGTTTAAAGAGTTCTGTTTCAGAGCAAATTTTTCCTACTTTTCTAAAAGTAAAAAGGCATTAGTGCAAAGCATTTAGCTTGTTCTCAAAATACACTATAAGAGCTCCCCGTCGTGGCTAATTATACCATGCTTGAATCTCTGCCGAGCCCCTCTTTTTTCTGAAGAAAGAGAAAAGAATCATGATGTATTTATTTTGTGCAGAAGAGATTGCAGCTACCATCTTCAGTGACCACAACTGTCCTCAAATACTTTGATGAAGACAGAAAATGATTCGGACTAAGAACTCACTTTAGTCTGACATTGCTGTTTTTGTTAGAAGATAAATTATGTATTGTTCTGAGCTAACAAAAGAAAATAAATCCCTTTTTGTGGTAGAAGAATCTTAGATTATGATGTAAATATAATTACCTTTCTTAATTTTTGCTAACGCCATCTTCTGAGGAAATTCTGCAAGATAAATAAAAATAAAAGTATTTAGCAGGAAGAGACATGTTAAGTCTCGCCTGTGATACCAGTGTGTTTAGCAGTGACAGTGAGAAGCAAGAAAACAGCATCTCTTCCTTTCCTTCTTCTCTTTATTTGGGAAGTGGCACAAAAGCTCATTGGAGAACTGAAGTATCATTTCCCTTGTATAGGAAGACCTGCTGTATTGGAAACTGGACAATACAGCAAGTACTGAAATCAAATTATGCCAATTTAGAACTGAACAAGGAAATTACCCCTCTTGCTACTGGATCCAGGATCCTGTATCATGCATTCTCACTCCTCAAAAGAGGAGTAATTAGCAGACTAAGAACCCAACTGCTGTAGCTACAAATACTGCTCATAGCTTTGGAGCTGGCTGAGGGAGACAGCAGGACTTCCCTCATCCTATCCAATTTGCTCTGCCATCCAAGGCCTGAGTGAAGCTTTCCTCATGCAGTTAATGATATTAAGGCCCCTTTGGCCAAGTATCACCAGGTATCCCAGGGGCTGTAGATGAAAACTTTGTCTGCGTGGTTCTCTCCGTGCACGATCTGCAGCAAAGTTGTTATTGTCATTTTTATTGCAGAGGTCTGGGTTTTATTGTATCAGCCCAAGAAACTGGGTATCTTAATTCAACCGCAAATTCCTTTTTAGAGATTGAAAACAAATCTTCTTCTTCTTGTAGAAGACGGTCTAATCATAAAACTGCAAAGGAGTCCAAGGGCAGAGCAGATCATCCAATGTCTGAGAAAGGCTGACAATATTTTGAAAGCTGAGAGAAAGGTGGCCAGCAGCTTCTGGACTCTGCCATAGTCACCTTATTTGCATTACTTCATAATTCTTGTTTTGTACTTTACTGCCCTTTTGTATCATAATTCTATCCTAGTTTTCTCTGGAAACCTGCTGATGTTGTATTTTCAAAGCAGATCTATTAGGTAGAAATTCTGTCATGACACATTTTTCCTTCCACCTCTGGGACAATGCAGCTGTTACCCTTTAAAAAATATTAAAGACATGGCACGCACTTCAGAGTGATGTAGCATTTCTTTGAACAGATTTCCAGTTTTTCCTATTAGTAGGAGGCTTGGCCCTCAGCATTTAAACCCATGACCTAAACACGGACACGCACGTCAGGCTGTTTCACTAATCTCACTCAGCTGTCCCCTTCAGGGCAAAATCAGCAATCATACTTTGGCATGTGATCTCTACTCTTCTGGCAGAGAAAAGGAAAATTTTATTGTGAGCTTATACAGGCCTAGAATATTTTAATCTTACTACCATGTCAACAGTGTTTTTGCTTCTGGTTTCAGTGAAAAATCCAAATCCACATCTGAGTTGTTTTCTTTTTTGTAAACAAAGTGTATTTCTTAGTAGATCCACTCTAAATAACAGACATTAGAATTGCCATCATGATCAGAACCATTTATCAGCAGGTATTTTCCCACAGTAGCAAGCTTAACTAACCTAAAATTTATATCCAGTGCCTTGAAAATTAAGGTCTTTGTGCGAGTGATGACATTTATGACTATAGTCATATCCAGTAAACAATGGAGCCTATAGGAAATTTCCTCTTCGAAAGTACTTTTTCATTCCTTGAAGTTGTGAGTATTGGGCACAAGAAACAAAAAATACAGCTGATTTCTAGGAAGCTTGATTCAGAAGTAGCCATCTTGTCTTGGAGAGCCAGCCTGCAGCTGGGCTCTCTGAAATCTGTGGTACTGACATCAGTTCTGTCTGGTGACTTAGATTCCAAACTGTTAACAAGTCATCCTGATCTGGTAATTCACTCATGCTGGCTCATCTATTCTTGTATTTGTGCTGAATATCGAAAATCAAACACTTGGACCAATCGCATTATTTCTTCTGAATTTTTTGCATACATTAGAAAGCTGCCCTTGAGCTTGTATTTATAAATATGGCTCTTAACATTCTTCAGAGTGATAATTTAGTATGTCAGATTTTTCTTTATTTCTAAGCACTTTTGTGTCACTTATACTCTTTCTTCAGACTCATTTCTACAGTCACTAAATAGTGATCTCCTAGAGTAATAAATATTGGAAATGTAAGTAAGATGAATATAACGACATACTACAAGACTGCACAGACCGACTTAGATTTAACAAAAATTCACATAATTATGCAGGGTTTTGCTGAATTATGTTAGCAAAAGGGATTAATTTAAGGGTTTACTTTGCTTTATGCCTGATAGTCTGCAGCACACTGTACATAACACCAAATCATTTTATCTGCTCTTATCCATTCAGAGAATACAGAGGTCACGAGGCTTGGTTTCTCCTCCTCCTACAAGCAGATCCAGCTCTTGGAGAGTCTTGGATCACTGTTACTCATACACAGAAAAGTGTATGGGCTGAGTACTAAGATGTAGACACTAAGCTAGTTCTCGTTTTAAATAACTTTCAGTTTTATACTATAGAGTTATGCCAAATATATGCCAGCACAGGATTTGGTCTAGAAGATCTGTTCCAGATCCAACATGTGTGTCAGAATCAAAGTAACACTGGGTCCCTTCCAACTCAGCTTATTCTGTGAAAACAGCAACATCAGATGGAAGAAATAATGTGATAAATCTTCACACATGACACCTGATTATGATTTAGGACACTTAATTTCAAATTCTGCATCAATCAGCACAGCCTTTTCCCTTTTATTCCTCTGTCTTAGCCTTTAAACTGAAATTGAGGACAAACACTCCAAATTTCCTGTGACAGGAAGTGTCAAGTTTTGGATGAGATACTGGCAGGTGCAAATAACCCCACTCCAAGCATGTAAAGATGCTGTGGGTCCTGCTGAAACCCCAAACCAAATACTAGCTGGAAACCACCAAGAGCCAGCCTGGTGTCAGACAAAGAGGAGCTGACTCACATCCTAGACTCCAGGTCTTTCTGAAATTGAATACTATTCAAGGAAACAATAATTTTCAATTTCTTATCTTGAAAGACTTTACTCTTTAAACTTGGTGGAGTCATAACTAGAAACAGATTAATCATCTGCAATGAATTTCTTCACTGTTTGATTTTCTGCCCAGAAATGAGATCTGCTCCCATACAATAGTCTGTAAGGAAGAATTTAAAACCTATGACTTGAATTCTATCTTACTTTGGTATTTTTTTTAAACTCAGGTATGATGAATCAAAGGCACAAATAATATCTCTTAGAAAAGGAACAGTGTTGTAAACAGCTTGTATCCTTACCAATTGCTAAAATACCAAATACAGGTAAATGAGCACCAAAATAGTAATCTGCATTTCTGGAAGTATCTGAGTTCAAAATAAAAAGAAATCCATTAGTATAAAGGTTCTTTCCCTTTACAGTCACTTCAGGAAGAGTTTGCTTAAGATCTGTTTCAGATCCAAGTAGGACAGAGGTTCCTGAGCTTTGTGTGTGCTTGCATGTAGGGCAAAATATTTTTCTTCATTTCATCCCTTTTTCTTTTTTTATCTTGAAATGCTAGATTATGTTATTTAGTATTTAAAGAATTGTGATTTCCACATAGCTCTTTCTTGATGGGATGCCATTTTAATAATTAATATTATTTTAATATCATTACCACTGTGTTTAGCCATGTATTGCACCTGAAAACAGAGCAAGGCTATGACTGATTCTTGCCACTTCTTCCCTGGAGCACCTCTGGTCTCTGAGGCTTATTAGCAGGATCTGTCCAGAAACCATCAAAAGGTAATCAAATTAATCCTTGGAGTAAAATGCACTGGAAAATTTTCATCCACTTCAAAAATGGAGCAACATTTTTGACTTGGACAAGTTTTTAGTGAAACTTTGCAGTGGTTTTTTTTTCCCATCCTGACAGAGATAGCTTTATAAGCATGCAGTTGTTTAAAAGCAAAACTAACTGAACAGAAATTATGTTGGCACCAGCAGATCAGAAAAATAGATCTGAAAGGTAAATAATAGCTTGAGTTAATATGTGGTGAGCAAATAAAATGCATGCAGTCTCCTCTTTGGAAAGACCAAAGGCATTGAAACCAGGAATGCTTTCAAGGAACATGGAAATGGCTTATTAACATTTGCAGATTGTTAAGATTAGGGGCATTAAAACTAACAAACTCTCTTGAAATACTACTTTGGGTAATGTGTAACCAGCTCCAGCCATTATTGTAACACTGGGGTGGGAGAAAGATACTTACTTTGATTTCTAAATAAATTTAGCAGCAAGATGCAGAGTAATTTTGATCAGGAAATACAGATGTGTTAAAAAATAGACAATGTAACAGATTTAAAGCCTGATCTAAACACTATGTAGATATGAATTCTGGAAGGGACAGAAGAAATAGGTAAGACATTTACATTTATTGCCAGACAAAACCTGATGCTACAAATTACCTAGTCACATATGCAGTCAGCTTTGGCCAGAAAACCCAAATAGTAGCTTCTGAAATCAATTTTCTAGTCTGAAATTTCTTGGAAGTATTTTTTGTAACCTATAAGAACTTGCTGTGCTTGCAAGCAGCCTATGCTAATCCCAGAAGATACAAGTCTTCTAATTTTCATCCAGTTGTGTGAGGAATTTGTACAATGTTCAAAACCTTAATTAAAAGTATAAATTTTAATAGCAAAACCAGCATTCACAAAGCCCTTGCTGCACATTGTGCTGTGTATCATATGTTAGATCTCATTTTCTTCTTTCTAATGATTAATTGAGGAGGTTTCAATAAAACAAAGTTGAAAAATGTCCATAACTGACAGTTTTAATGAGAATTATCTACTGCTGTAGTAGTAATTATGCTGAAACAGAGAAGATGGCCAAAATTTTGGACAACTTCTATCAGCTTCTCAAGTAAAGGACAAATCTGGGTTCAAAACTTGGGTTAGACACTCTGAATGCAATAAAGAACATCTTTGCTACCCACCAGCTTAGCCCAGCCTCAAAATTAATTTCACTTAGGAGCTCATCCAAAACAGGGCTCTAGCTAGAAAATAAAATTCCTTGCACTGGTGTCTCTGTTCCACAGGTACACCACAAAACCTACATATCTTTCCAAATCCTGAATGTCTGCTTGCACCATGTAAAATAATTCAGATGACTGCAACCTACTTGGGAACATAATTAGAGGAATCATATTTCTGTAACAATAGGAACTGAAGAGGGCTTCTACTTCCCCAATTCAAGTGGTTTGTGAATGAGAAATAACAGAGGCAAATGAAGAATTGGTAGGAGGGTGAAAGGATGGGTACTGGCCTTTTGCCACACACTTCTCCTGGCACTCCTCCAGCGTTAGGAAGTTGTTCTCATTGCCGTGGCATCCCCCATATTCAAATACTTCACACTTGCGGCTTTTGATGTTGAAGAAATAGCGGATGTGGATGGCTTTGCACGGACCATCGTCTGCTTTCATGGCACAGAATGAGTGCACGAGCTTCAGTGGTGGCAAACCAGCACCTGGAATACAGAGGAGAAGCAGAATAGCCCAGTTAGTTTGCTGCATACTGCATAGTGTAACTCCCAAGTGAGATTGCTTGTGTGTTCTGCTGGAGAGGCACTGAACAACATCTGTCTGCAAAGCTCCGAGCACACTGAACAGATGTAAAAAGAAAAACATCATCTGCACTGGAACACAAATTCCATTCGATCAATTCAGATGCGTGGCTTCAATTTTCCACCAAAGCAGCTCATAGTATAAACTTCAACTCCTCATCACAAACCTCTAAACAGTTACAGAGCGTGGCTTAGTCACACGAGCTGGGGTGCAATGCTGAATAACAAAAACACACAAAGACACAAAGACCATCAGAAAGGTTTCCTTGGGCTCTCTTCCAGAGAACTTGGCTTGTAGAGGATCTGCCAGGGAACAGTGTGGGACAGCCAGAGCCCTGCAGAGGGCATCCCTCTCCTGTCAGATGGCACTTCAGTGTGACACAAACCCTGCTGCCACCACTGACAGGCACCAGACTCTTTTTCCTTTGATGTCACCGTTCTTGCATTACAGCTTTCAACAGCATACAACTAGAAAGTCAAGGGAAAATAAAGCTGAATATTTTCAAATTGTGCCATTTCTGTCTTTCAATATATATTAGGTCAGGGAATGTCCTATGTAAGTTTTCATATGCATTGTGAAGAACACTACCAAAGTTTCACCCTGTCAATGTAAATAAGGAAATTCTGACTAACAATCCAGTTCCTGATACTGTTCCCTTACAAATGTATGGTTTACTATATTTTTCCGTTTTACTTTTCCAAGGCAGTATTTTACCCTGGATGGTTTTGAAAGCTCTACAAAGCTTGTGTGCTTGCCATAGGAGCCAGAAGAACAGACCTAAAGTTTTTCATTCATTCTCCTACAGCTAATTAAAACATTGATGTCTCAGAACATACATGCAAACATATCTATCTGTGCTCTTTGCAGTGGCCCAGGAAAGAGACAAAAAAAAAAGAGTTTACATGATCATGTAATCATTACAGATTCCTATTATTACTAGTTTAAGTTTCCAGTTTTAATTAAAAGAATCCACAAAAATCAGTCTTTATGACATGGTTAAAAGTGAACTTGTGTACTTACTACCCACCTGCTCTGAGGATATCTAACTTTAACATCTAAAATTCACCTTCTTATACAATCTTTGAATTAAATTCTAAGAGCTGAAATAAATCCTCAGAAGTACTGAGGTCCATGCAAGTTTATTAGTTTTATTCCATTTGATTATTGTTGGCGTCGGTGCTTGGCACCAGTCGACGGTGGATGGGAACTGGTTGTCACTGTTAGTTTGTTATCTTACTGCAAGACTTTCATACCTTCTCTCTGTCAGTTCTCATGGGCAGCTCCTCGCAACACTCACTCCTTTTCTTTCTCTCTTCCACACGGCTGGTTGACTTCTTCCTGTCCCTATAACAACTGTCTGACCCTTCCTGTCCCTAGTAGCACACTCTAACCTTTACTGTCCCTATCACAACCACCTGACCCTAGGTCTTCACAGCAGCACAGCTGACTGATTCCAACTCCCTGACTCCCCCTTCAACTAGCTGACCCACTCTTTTATAACACCCATCCTTATCGGACCATCCTTATTGGACACAGCTGTGCCCTATTAAGGGCAGGCCTGTTCCTACTCTTTGGTAATTAGTACAGCTGCAACTCCTCAGGGGTAAGATTGACTTCAGCACTATCTCTATTCTCCTACAATCCATCCTCCCACAGATTATAACTATCAAACTTACAAAAAATAAACAAATTTCAGCATTAAATCTTTTCAAGAATAACATTTAAGTCCTTGAAAAACTAACAAGCTCTATTACATGATTACTACCAACAGAACAACTGCAGCAGACAATCAGATCCTCCAAAAGTGAACCATTTGGTGTTAAAATACATATAAAAAAGACTCAATTAATAGAATTTAAATTCCATTTAAATATAAATAGAATAGTTTATATTTAAAATAGTTTGTGACTTATGCAATATTGGTGAAAATACATTTTCAGATTTTGAAGCTGGGTGTAGTAGATTTGAAAATACTATTGAAAACTGTACAATAGGAAATATTGATTAAATAAAATTGTTAATTATAAAAGATGTTAGATTTGGTAAACTTGCTGTGAAGCTCAGCTTGCCAAACAAGATTTCAGAATGTTTTTTTCTTTCCAGTTTCATTAACTGGGTCTTCCTGAGTCCACAAAGATTTAGTATCTAGAAGTCACAATTAATGCCAACTTGGACTTCAAAGGTTCTAAAGTTCTCCAAAAGGCTTGGGAATCCTTTGGAAGGGACTTGGAAAGGCTCAACTTAAAAAGTTGAGAGGATACTGCATTGCAAAATGAAATTTGGGATTTCCCCCACTCAGTACCAGGGAAAAATGCCTTCAAAACACCGAAGTTTTCAGTAAGTTATCAAGTCACTCCTGAAATCAAACACTCAGAGCTCCACAGAAACCAATCCAACTGAGATGTGGCCGGGGTGAGGGCTGGCAGCTGGTTTATGAACACGTCATTTTCTTGGCACCTGAAAAATGAGATCCCCTCTGTGACCTCTGCCAGTGACCCAGTTCAGTCTACAAGAGGTTGTGAAAACTTACCAGGTTTCTCAACCACTGAAATTTCAGACACACAGTTATGTCAGCTCATTTTCTTGCTGCATTGCACCACCCCAATGTGGTGGGCTATCCAAACAAAAACAGTATGCAAGCATTGTTGCAAAACTACACCAGGAGGATGAACAAATGGCTTAGCAGAGTTCATCCTGGGAACTTTCTGGTCTGCACTCCTAGCCTACTTCCCATCAGACCCACGGAACAAAATCATTGTTTTGGTTACCTCCTAAGGCCTTTCCCCTGCAGTCACAGGGATGCTGTTAACCACTCTCAGATGTCCTGACATCTGCTAAGAACAAAATGACCAACTGTGTCACACTTCTTGGCAGTCTCTCAGTTTCCTAGGAATGCTAGAAAGCTGCCACAGTTTGAGTAAAATCTGTACCCTGTCAAACCCCCAGGGGCCAAACCCTCCAACTCCAAACAGTAACCAAGTGACTCTGAAGAAAGAGGTCTCCAAGGGATTCGTCGGAACTGAATCATTCTTCTGTCTGGAAACAGTGAAAGAATTCTTCCCCATTATTTTACACCTGGGAACACTTAACTCATACAGATGATATAAAATTAGCTTTCCTTCTCAGATTAGAGCAGCAGATGAGAAGGCAAGCAGGAGTGAAGGCAAGACCAGTAGATCTGCATAGACACACATCTGCATAGACACACATAATTTGTGGAATATACCTTGACAAAATGAATTCTTAGTGTAAGGACCCATCCTCTGCTCTTGAACACTGGGACAAAGTGTTACTACATTTTAGGTGCTGTGTGAAAAGCACAGGATATGACATTTAGTGAAGATGTCTGTCAGGAAAGGCGGTGAAAATTCATCAGCAGAAACAGAGGAAGGTAACACTTGAATGAATGCTAGGGAGTTTCTCATCCAAGTGAAGTAAAATTCCAAGCAATCTGAAGCAGTCAGTTCTAGGATTTCACTAATCTCCTTGTAAAACAGCCCTTTTTTTGGTAATATACTGCCTGAATATTCTTTTTTATATACTAAATTATTTTTACTTCCTTCACACATAGACAAAATAATTTAAACCCATATATATACACACATGCAAATCAGTTTCAATTTTCCAATTCACTATTCATGTCTTGCAATTCAAGGCTGCTGCAGGAGAGAAGGGTGTTTCCTATACTCTCAACCTTGATTTTGGGCTCTCCAAGTTCATTTGCTTCCCTGGCTGCTTGAAGCCTTGGTGGTGCAGCAGCTGCCCTGTGCTCACTGCATCACTTCTGTAGCCCAAACCTCTGTCTACTCTTTTTTCATTGGAAGATTTCATCTCCTCTTAATTATCTCCATACTAAATAAACTCCTTTCTTCTCATCTTTTTATTTGCCTTGCTTTCTAATCCTCTCATAACTCTTATTTGGATGATTCCTATTGGTCGGGATTCCTGGTAAAATGTGCTGCTGAGAGTTGAATATAATCCCCTATCTGATGCAATACTAGTGGCAAATAGAGTGGAATAATTATCCTTTGGTTTTTTCCTTAATCCAACAGAAAATCACTTGCCTTTGTTTTTAAAACAACATTGAATTAATTTTATAATGCTCTGTAACTTCCATTGACTTTCCAGCAAATAGAACCTTGTTATACAGATGCTTCAACATTAATTTTCCATCTTGTATTTATGATTGCATTAATTCTCCTTCTTAACTATAGCACATTGCATTTGTCATTTAAAAAAAAAATTCATTTAACCCCGCATGTTAGATCTGGTTCTGTTGGATATTTATTACTCATCCAATTTAGACACCTGGTCCAAATACATAAAGAATTCCTGTATAATTGTAGGACTGTACTAGCCTAGACCAAGACCATTTTGTTATAAATACATTAAATAATGATTACAGCTGATGCTCACTGTCACACAGAAGTTATTACTTCCCATACTAAAACTGCAAAAAAACCCAGCAAAATCTCGTTTCCCTTTTTTCCTCCCCCTCCCCAACTTTTTAATGTAATGACTTCCTTACATCAGCTGCATGAGCACTAAACACCCATTGCTCTAACAGTCACTGCACTCCCCAGTCTGTGTTAAGACCAAAGTAATGTCCCTGAAATGGCTGACAATGAGAATGAGCTCATTGCAGGTATTTTTTGTCACTACTTTCTTCCTCCAGTCCTTCAGCCCTCATGCTTTTTGCAGCTGTCAAACTAGATGGGGCCAAGACTCTTCCTATACAGCACAGCCATTCTCACTTTTGTTGTCACTCTCATGGCACCTTTTGCCACTCAAGGGGACAGTTTGGGCACCACTCCTCATTTCAGTGCAGTCATTTCTGCACTGGAAGAAGCAGTATACTCTAATGAGCTGCAGCCAGTCCTGATGCAGCCCTGAGCACACGGGCTGTAGGTGATCCAGGCAAGGCTCTGTTATCGCTTCACTGGAATGGAGGGCAGTATTACAAGAGCAGAAGTGGTGAATAATGCCTCTAATCCTCTTACATTAGTACAAGTGAAAACAATGCCTTTCCTCTGGATGTAGGCATAACAAAAGACTCTAATTTGGCTTTCAGACTCTTGTGGATAATCTGCAGGGCTGCTCGATAAAAAGATCTCCTTTTAATTAGAAAATGAACTGATTTCTATACTACACATGCAGCACAATAAATATGAAAGGTAAGTGTTATGGAGGAGTTGCTTTTCAGAACAGAGAGATATTAATTGGGAGAATAAAGATCATGAATATTTCTGAATTTTTATGTAAAAATACTTTGTTTTGGTTTGCTTAGGTTATGTGTTCTTAACTTTATGAGAATTTCCATGGTTATCCTTAATTATAAAGATATGCTGTCATCTTTGCAGCCTTCCTTGGCAATGTCTCCCTTTGATAAGTGGTATCAATACCAAGCACCTTGTCACTAATAAATAGCTGTTTCTTTTCTCTCCATCTTTGTCGATTTGACAGCTTCCCACCCACGCACTGTTCAGTGCTCTTCCTACCCTGTATTTCCTACATTTTTTTATAGGCGGGCACATTTATTCTTGGCAAGCTTTCACATATGAACAAAAAGCACATTCAATTTGTGAGTCATTTTCTTCAGGCTTTGGAACATCAGCTAAAGTGCTGCCTACCACATAAGGGATTAATGAATAATATACATAAGCTGGTTATTTTTATACCTTTCATTTTTGTTATTACACTTATCTATTGATGGAAAAATGATAGATTTTGCTGGAAGAGAACAAATTAAAAATATTTTTTTTACATTGGGCTTGACACTGCAATCTTATTACTGTAATTAAAATAGACAAAACCCCACCTCTTAAATTCACAAAGCACTTGTACTCAATGTGATCCAAAAGTATGACATTAAAAATAATGGATGCACACAATTAATTTTATCCTTTAATACCTGAAATTTATGGAATGCTGAGGTAAAATGTCATTGCATTATAATAATCTAACTTCAAAAATAAATGTTATCAATGATATTGCAGCCCACAAAATTTCGACATTTAAAGTCTGAGTCCAGAAGTTAAATCTTGAGAAACCACAAATAAAATTTTAATTAACAACAATCTAAATATTTAGCGAAAACAGTACAGGAAAAGCTTTTTTATTGTAAACACTGCAACTGAGTCCTCAATAGTCACAAAACCAGGATCCTAATTTAATATCTAAGCCTCACATCTGATGGGTTTTTACTTCAGAATTAAAGCCAGAAGTTCAGAATTGTTTCTCATACTAAATCAGTTAGTGGTCACATAATCCTAAGTAACCAGTTGCAAAATAACCAGTGAAAAAATAATCCCCAGTAAAATGACTATTTAATTTCCTTGAGATTATTTACTTATTTTCTTTTATAAACAAAGCAAATAGAGGAAAAAAAATTAAGCCATCAGATTTCTTGTTATGGTGACAAAGTGTGCAAGCTGATTTGGCCTTCAGGACCTGCAAGCCTGGCTAAGAATTTATCCAGCATTAAGACTTGTGGGGCAAAGATGAATGTGAGTTTGCCCTCAAACAAAAAGGGCCTGTTTGTACTTCAGAGTTTAAAAGAAACATATTTATTCTGCATGAACCAGTCTTTACTACACAGCCATTCTAGTCATACACTTAACCTGGAACAGCACATATTTTAAATTGTAGTGACTAATTGTGACATGGTCCTATCTTAGTATAGCCATGACTGCGCACAGCTACTATTTCTGTCTCAAAGAGCACTGCTGCAAGAGTCTGATAGAGAGCAATAATCTGGATGGAAATAGGACAAAAGATAACAAAAAGGTTCCCCTTAGCTGCACTTTCATTTGCACTTTAAAATCAGACTTGTCAAACAAAAGCATCCACTTCAGAGTCCTCTGCAGCTTAGGGAAGTGACCACAGTTTCAAGTCATTTCCTCAAAGGAAAAAGGAATATTTTAGTGTGGCCCCAGCAGTGTATTTTTCCCTCATCTTTCTCAGAATCGTTTGGGAAGAAATTGAAATACCCTTCACAATGATATCCAGTCTAGAATTCTGATAGATCTTAATTTCAGTGAAGTAAACAATGATCTTACCATGGTGAAAAATCAAGAACATCCCCATTTCTAACAGTCACACTCCTTTTCAAACAAAAATTTTCAACTGGTGAGTTTTTAGTCATAGAATTGTATGAGTTGGAAGGGATTAACAAGGATCAAGTCCAACTCCTTTATTTATTCAGTGATATCAAATCACTTGGGCAATACAAAGACCTTTGTTAAGGCCCAGGAGAACTACCAGGACAGTAATTGTATCATCTTTAAATCCAACTTTGCAAATTAACTGTGACTCAAGAGATCTGTGCATGGAACAGAGCAACATCAATCGATAATGGTATTAATCATATTTTTGCTTTTTCTGTGTGAGGAAATAAAGCCTGGGTTAACCAGCTCTATGTTTCCTTGCCTGAACATTGAACTTTTCCATGCTCCTCAAGCAGAGCTTTAAAGGAATAATCTTGATATCTAACCCAGTGTTTGATTAGGATTAGATGTTCCAAATATCTTGGGAAATAGAAGCCCCAGCAGAAGGCAATTTTGCCAAAGCTGGATAATTCTATGCATCTCTCTTAGAGGCAATTTTTAGCTTAGTCTAAATTTCCAAAGTTTCCCACAAAAGTTCTGAAGTACAGAATTACATCTGCAGTGCATTTTAACATTTTTGTTGGCTTTGTTGTTTGAGTGTTTGGTTTTTGATTGAGTTTTAGGTGTTTTCTAGGATCTCTTACCCACAACATGCTCTTCTTTGCTGCCATCCAGCTCAGCAGTTGCGTGCCCGGCGATACAGAAGAACAGCAAGATAAAGGGTGAAGGTAAGGAATGTCCCTCTTTTCTTCCCTTCATCTTCCCTGTATAACAAAAATGAGAATTGACAAGGTCAGTCAGGTTCCTTGAGCGTTCTGCAGAAGCCATTAGTGGGACAGTGCACAGCCCTGCGGGCAGGCACACAAACTGGGAGCTTTGGAGATAGTGTGAGCTCTTTTAGTACAATCTTCTTGTAAGCACAATGAAACCCAAGACAAGGATTGCAGCTGTGCTCAGCAGATTGCAGTCTCCTATCCCATCTCCAGTCCAGGTTAGAGGCACCGCTCTTGCTTTCATTCCAAGCCCCAGCTGAAATCACCTCCTGGAGCACATCATGACACAAAATGTAACACTTGGTACTTTAATGTCCTGGTGCTAATTACACAGTGCAGTATTGCTTGCCAAGTCAAATCATTGCAAGTAAGTTTTACTCCACCTGCAGAACCTAGATTCATTACCACAACATTTTTAACAAGTATTTAATCAATTTTTAATTACCAAGTTCCCAGACTCTTGAGTAAGTTGCATTTCAGAGGAATTAGTGAACTTTAAGTAGGATTTTGAATCTTGTACATCTCTTTAATACTAAGAGCCTCACTTAAATTCAGAGCTATTATTTTTCACCTAGAATCAGTGCAATCATTGACAGAAGAAAAACAATTTTATTTCATGGCAGCTGGCATGTTCAGGTTGCTAAAGAGGAGGTTACACATACAGACGTGAAATTAACTCTAGAAAACTTTTGCTTTAACTTTTTTAGAAATACATATTTTGCAACGAACTAAAAGTTCCTTAAGGATCTCTGGATTTTAATTAGAGAATAGACCCAATACCTTCTTTGTTACCAACAGATCAATTCCCTATTCATAATCCCTAGTTCCCTACCCTCTCCTCTTAAAGTAAAATACTATTTTTTTTCTTACGTTAATTAATATTAAGTAAATAAAACATAAAAATCTAAGGGCTAGGAAATTCCTAGACTTCAGACATTCTTTGGTCTTGAGTGTTTTTGTCTACGTGCCTGTGAAGATAGCATGGTCTTCACCAAATCAGAGCCACAATTCTCATTTCTCTCTAGAAAACTTACCAATTTTCCCCTCTTGCATACTCAAGTGTTTTCCCAGCTTGCAGCATATAATAAAAAGGAAATTAATTCTTAAAAGCCACTCTTGGTGAAATCATGAGCACCTAGCTATTTAGGTAATTTTTTAATTTGACAACACCCTTTAGAAGGCTTCAGTATATAATGTAGTGAAAAACACTGAGAAGTCTTCCTTTATTCTCTTTCTTTAAAAATGGAACAAAAATTTCGTTTTTAAAGGAATTTCTATTTTAGCCAGAAAATATGACCATGGTAAATTCCACATCATAATGCGTTCCTGCCAAAACAAACAAAAAATTGCATGTCTTTGATTCCTTCTAAACTCAATAACTAAACTTGACTTCTACAGAAACAAATAAAAGGCTTTTTTCCACATACAGTTTGGCAAAACATTTTGCAAACTAATACAGATCTCATTTTGTGCTTTGAATCATGATTTTAAAATCTTTCCTCAAAGACTATTCTTTAATCCTATGAACAAATTCAGAAATTATTGTTTTCCAGCAGTGATGGAATAACCTCTCTGGGATTAGAAACGAATGCACAACTTTTGAAATATTCTGTAAATAGAAAAAATGAGCAAGAGCTAGAGTATTTTTCAAAGAAACAGAAGTAGCATCTTTCATCATAATTCTAACTGGAACTCCAGTTTTACAATCCTTTATATACAAAGTTTTGTAGTATCTGACCTTGGAGGAATTTTTATCCAAAAGTTAAAAAAAAAAAGAGTCACAACAAATCTTTTAATCCACCTCTGATAAAAAGTCCAGTCATGCTTTAAAACAGAAAGTAACTCTGCACATGGTAACCTGAAGTTGTCCAAGACTGTCTTTGTGATTTAAGAGTCATCTGATTTATGACATTAGTTTGACATCAACTAAAATTAAAATAAATCCATACTAATAAAAATGGTATCGGGGAAAATATTAATTTAAAAATTCAAAGAACTGCACAGACAATTAGCAATACAATATAAACAAAGTTGGTGATAGTTTGAGTTTTTCTAGGCTCACTTAAAGCAGAAATACCATCAAATATTCAGATTTGATACTTAGATATAAAGTAATAACTTTCAAACTGCCTGGCTCCAGTGAGGTCACTGGAATAAAAAATTACAAAATGCAGTAATTATTTCTGAAATTACATGGGAAAGAGCAAATTTCTAGCACATCGTTTTCCTTAGAAGTAATCATTGGCACAATTGTGGCTCTTCATAAAGGGCCTTGCTAATTATCCACGACCTCAGTAACCCATGAATTAATTCGATGTTTGTCCCTGAGCCCTCATTTTCCATGTTTGAGTTTTTCCAAACATGCCATCAAAACTCTCACTAGTTCAGCAAAACTCTATTTGAATTTGGTTTTTTATCACTTAAATTGAAGCTTTGGCTCCTTCTTCCAGGAACCCGCAGAGTATAGATTTAGATTGCAAAATTTAGTCATCAGGTTTTTTTAGTCATAAATTATCCCATATTCTCAAAAGCTTTTCCCCAAGCAGAACACAGGCAATCAGGCAGAAATGGAAATCCTTAATAAGTTCCTAATTTTCTTTTCATTTGGAAATAGAATTCGGTGTATGATGAGCTACCACACAGCATTGTCACTGTGTGTTTATGAGGACAAATTACTGCATTTGTACAGAGAACAAAACCCTTACCAGCGTACAGTATTTCAATTCTTGCACTCAACTCCTATATTTCCTTTAAAAGGAAGGGTCAAAAGTGTGTCAAAAGCTGGGCATCTCCATGCTTGGGCCAGTTCCCAACAGGAACAATGCAGGCTGTGCAGCAGCATATCTGCCTTGCTGCAAAGTCTCCTGAGCAAACACAACCTCCTTTATCTTCCTGCTGACCTTCCCAGGAGGTCACACAGGCCCAGAACATTTGGGTGGCGTGGGATGAGTGGGGTGAAGGTTTTGGTAATAAAATGCTTAAATCCTTCCGCAGTTTAATTATTTCTTATTATTCCTAAAGGAAGAATGAAATCCCAGATCAAAGTGTAGTTGGCACTGGATTTTCAATTAAAATCCAAACCCTCTAGAAAAAGTCCAGGTTTTCTGAGTGGATGTTCAGCTGCCCCGTAAGACAACTTTAAAGCTGTAAGCCTCTTATGATATTGGTACATTTTTTTCTTTTTTTAAGCATTGTGATTTTTTTGTTGTTGTTGTATTTGTATGGAGTGCAAAATTCAAAATACTTAATCTATGATATTTGTCTCAGTAAAATGTCAAATGCATACATTAGTGAAAAACTATCATGAGAAAAATAGGAAATGTCTCAATTTTCAATAGGTCATGTTTAACTGTCTGATTATTTCAGCCACATTCTGAAAACTTCTGAGAGTAAATAAAGCCTTTTCCTCCAGAAGGATTCTAGCTTAGGACAGCCAGGCATCAGTCCAGCATTAATATTCTACATCATTGTGTCATTAGTGTATATTTCATACAGACAATTCCTTGGGAACTGGCATTCTACTGCTCCCAAACTCCCCATCTTTTAATGAGACATTTTATAAAAGACAACAACAATTTTACTTGACAAAGGAGATCAAAGGTCTGCATGTAATAATTGGCACTGATTTATCTACTGATTTAATTAAACGCTTTCATTTAGTGCCATTAGCTTCCCTCAGGCTGAAATGCAGGTAGCCAAGGCAGACCACAAGCAATCAAGGAAGCTCCCAGTTACAGATCCTTACTACCTAGCCTTATTGCCAAGCCTTTTTCCTCCTGACACCCAAAACAAAAATAGAAGGAAGATCTCAAGATTTTTTTTTGCCAAAACCAGAAAAGTATAAAGCTCAGTGTGTTGTCCATGCAGTTTGCAGCCTCTGGAGACAGGACTTTTTTTTTT
>VXBC01002294.1:494422-515221 GCA_013399945.1 Ploceus nigricollis
TTTTTTTTTTTTTTTTACCTAGCAGTCTCTTCAACACCAATTTCTATAGTTCCCTGAATGTTTAGTCACACTTTTTTCTTTTTTTTCCAGTGTGGCATTTATCTCTAACAAGCTAACTGGAAAAAGAACAATAAAAGTAGTGTTTCCCATAGTAGCCAAAAAAAGACATCCTTAGAAAAAGGCCCAAAGTGACATTGCAATGACTGTAAAAGTGACTCATTCACACTGACAGCCCAGGAAACAGAAACTCACAGACACAAAAAGCCAGATGATATAATTAAGTAAAGGAATTAATAGCAAAAGGTAGGATCTGCATAGCCAGAGGTCCATTTTAGCACAGCCTAAAATTAAGGATTACAAGGTCTAACTAGACAGGATTATAACACTTCTGATATAAAAGCAGCCCTTTTTCAGTTCACTATAGTTCAGAGGCATTGTCTTTGCCCTGTGATATCTTGCACTGCCTACTAGGACTTGTGTGACAAAGGTTTCATTAGTCTTTTCTGCAGCATTGTCTCCCAGCTGGCAGAGTCAGTGATCCCTTAAAAATTATTTTATTACATGTGCTGGTTTGGAGCTGTTTTCTCATTCCCTCGGGTGTAACTATGAAGAATGGACTGCGCAGGAATTCCATCACCTCTGTTCTGATGGTGGTACCTGAGTCAGTGTTGAGCTGTCAATTAAAGTGATTTCCACCAGAGCCTTGTGCTGCCACAGCAGCTTTGTAAGTTCAGGCAGTGCACTGTGAATCATGAGCATGCAAATATTACTGACTGAAAGCAAAAGCTATGGAAATGCCACCCCCCATTCCAAATTATCTCCCTCTTTCTGTGCCCTGCTGTAGCAGCTCTCGTAGTCTGTATCAGTCCTGGGACCAGGGACTCCATCCGCCTCCTCCAAGAACTTCAAATTCCTCCTCATCATGAAAGAGAATTTTGGTTGGTTACCTACCTTTCACCATTTAGCATAAATGCTTTGCAGCTGCACTATTCCAGTCTCTGAAATTACCTACTGAGAACTGGAAAGTGAAGTGAAAACTGGGAGCTATGGAGAAAATTTGGAAAAACGAATGTTTTTATTAGCTTTTATGCTAAAAAGTTGTATAACCTGATGTCACTGTTTCAGTTTAAACTCCCACCTTCTTTCTGCTTTTATGAAGGTTGTAAATGCTGTTTTCCAAGAACACCTGATAAAAGAATTGAAAAGAAAAACCTTGTCATATTTTGAAATGGAAGTATAAAAAAAATAATTTAATAAATGCAGCGCAAGAAGTCCCTTCTTTCTTATATGCCTGTAGACCTCTTGCCTTTTCATTTTCCTTGTTAACTTCTTTCACTCTTGTTTTAAAAATGTCTTTCATTTTCCCAGCTTAGGTCCAGGACCTATTTTTTCCTTTCTGCTGGTCTGTTCACATCTGGCACTAGGTACTTCTCCCATCCTGTCTCCACTCAACTCCTCTTGTGACACAGCTCCACACTCTAAATTCCTCCTCCACAGAGTTCTCCTTCTTGCCTGGCTCAGTCAGGTGTCCCATCCATGGTATCCATGACCCAAGGGCTAAGAACTGGATATAATCAGGTAGGCAGAGCTGTAGTGGCAGTAAGCCTTGGATACAGAAGTTGCAAACAATTTTCCTAACTCCCTGACCAAGCAGTGCAGAGCACCTGATGCAACAGTCAAAGAAAATTATAACTTCTGAAATTAAGAATGATTTATTAAAATAACTGCACTTTTCACAGGACCACTGGGTTTGTCTACAGCAAATCACATTCCATTTCCATTTTGATACAGCTTTCAACAGGGAAAAGAAACCTTTTGCTCCTATCAAAATATTTTTACATGTGGACTAAAGCAAATAACTTGTTTACATAATTTCATAAATCTTCATAAACAAAAAAACCCCACTACACTCAGGCCTGAACTGCTCGGACAGAAACTACCCGTTGGTAGCAAAAGTATTGGCCATCTGATGTTATTTTCAAACAGGGTATGCTTTCAGTATCCTAATAAAAACCACTCCAAAGCACAAGATCCACTAGCAAAACAAACGAGCAGCAATATTACTTACATCTAAGCACTATAAAATGTCTAACCTGTTTTTTTCCTAGCAGTTTGGACTGGAAAAGTCCAGTCCATGTGTTCAAGTCTCAGCTGTCTTTATGGATAAACAGAAGTGAATTTAGATGTCAATTAACTTAGCACAACCTGCTTTCCTAGTGGGGAGAGTAATTTCAGCACTATATTATGTATATGTAATCCAGTGGTGTGTAATTTCCCATTTGCACATGCTGTGGAAGTGTGACTAGTCAATCAGGTGCTGAAAATACCACAGGCAGGCACAGGAGGAAACTACTGCCACCCTGATGCCTCTTGTGACTGGTTTTGGTCATACCCATTCACCTTTTGTAACCTCACCACCACATCAGTCACAGTTTAACACAGGTTCAAAATATGAATTTCCCCGCTCTGTCAGGCAAGTTTAGCTCACCTGGTCCATCTTCCCCCCTGGGAACACCATAGACACTTTTCCTGCAGTGGATGTGATTGTCACACAGGTTAGAAATGCTGAAACTGCCTTCAGTGGGAATCCCCCAGGATTCAGACTGCCTCAGATTATCACCCTACAGCCACTTTAAACCAACATGAAATAACAATGCCATAGAAAAAAAGAATTGTATTCCCTTCATCTCCCACAGTGCCAGCTCCTCTGGACATAGAGCAAATGCCAACATGCTTTCTTGAAGTTCATAAAAACAATACCAACTGAGTATTTCCCTTACATAAAATTTGTATTTCTAACTTTCTTGCTGCAACTGCTCTTTTCAATGTAGTTACATTAAAATTAGTTCTCTTGGAATGCTTTATTTTCTGAAGGAAGGTTAAATTTTCTGAAAGAAAGTTGAACTTTCTTGTGGTCCAATTTATATCTTGGGGGTCAAAAGCCTAGTTTTATTTTCTCACTAAACTGTAAATCTAATTACCTGATTCAGAGCTTCCCTCAGTTATTCATCAGGGAAGATGGCACCAATACTAAAGATGGGAAATAAACAGCTGTATTAACAGCACAGGAAGTAATTAAAAAAACAGACAAAGAGTTGTGAGAGAAAATGAAAAGGATTAAAATAAATCTATTTTGCTGTGAAGTAACTATGAGGGGAAAGGAATTATACAATTCTCCATATGGTTTTGCTTCATTCTGTCCCCAGGGGTACTCTGTCCCCATTGTAAAGTTAAAATGGTTTCATAAGACAAACCTACAGAAGTGAGTAATTTGTCCCTGTTTTTCAAGTCAGTTTTGTCTGGTTTCACTGTGAAGAGCAGCTTCAGATAGGTAAGAGCCCATCAGCCCCTCCTGACTCTCTAGAGAGAAAATATGACTGTTCAGAATGCAGCCCAAACAAACAACACCTGTAACTACTGGAATCTGACACATTTTAAACCCTTTGCTCCAAAATTGAGATATGACCATCATGTAAACCTCAATGCTGCTAAGTTCTACTGATATTGGTTTTTTTTTAAGTTTTAAAATTTATTTTCTTCTTCCTATACAAATGCTTTGAATCCTTCTGGCAGGCATTCTCAGAATGAACTGAATGCACACCAACAAAATCATGACAGCAAAAAAAACACTTAAAGCAGATATCACCTTATCTTACAATGCAAGCTAAAATTACTGCCAGAATCACCTTTTTAAAGTAAATGTAGCTATTAAAGCAACTTTCCAGAATGTGAAAGACTGTGTAACAGTTTCTTTTTTCCCAGAGGAGATTTAATTTTTTTTTCCCGAAACAATCCTATTCCCACTGATATATCAGTGGGAAACGTCTGTGTTCTGTGCCCTAAAAGTGATCCAAGACACACAGAACCAGAATAGCATAAAGGATATCAGTGCCCCTGTGCTGGTGAACACCTGGGTACCAGTGTCTGCTTCTGTTTATCCACTTGGAAGAGTTATCTGAGAAACAAAGAGTCCTTGCAGGTAGAACCGGAGCTGAGTAATTCTCCTTCTCTAACTGTGGATCTGGACATGTTCTGAGAGTCTGCAAGGATGCCCCATCTTTTACACCCTTGCTTTGTTTCCAAGATCACTTTTCCTTCAATTTCTTAAAATTTCCTTTTCCCAGAAAACTGCCTCCTTTTTGAATGCTGTCCCTCTCTTCCCTATAGATCTAAAATAGACACCAAAAGGTCAAATTTTTACCACTGGGCTTTCAGAATTACTCTCCAATGAGATTAGGGATAGATGAACTCAATGCCATTAAATATCTATCTGTCCTGAGTCAGAAACATAAAACTCTAATTCTGCATTTAGAATATTACTAGATGAATAACAATTAAGTTTTCATGAGCAATATTAGTAAATGTGGGCACTGCACTAAAAAGCTAAATGCACCTTAAATGTCACATAGCTACACCAGAGAGCTGAAATGCTTTAAAACTCAAAAATTACAAATTATGCAATGCACAATGTGAGGACAAACACACAGATTGCTCAAAGGCAATTGAAAGGCCACTCGGTGACTCTCTGGCATAAAAGTCATAGAATTTTCAAATAAATGGATTAATCAAGCAATTGGCCACATGGCTGCTTTTTAATGAACCATTTCACATGGGGCATTATTTGACAGGAGAAAAGGTCAGAGCAGGATGTGCTTTAATCACCTCAGCATTGTTTTGTGTACACTACACACAGAGTAAACTTGATTATAACTCTCAAATTCAGCTTAAACGATAATTCAGAGGAATCTGCTGTGGATACAGATACTTGCTGCCTTCACAGAAAGTAATAAAGGTCTCCTAGTGAAATTAAATAATGGGCAGAAGGCTCCAAAACGCAAAGGCTGACAGCTTTACCCAAGTAGGTGCCTAGCAATTCCTCCAGCACACCCTTGCTGTCCCTATCTGCACTGACAGCTGCACTTCCTGTCTCTGTGTCTGTCCATAAGACACTCAGGAAGGAAGGCTTATATCTTTACATGTTTCCCATGACACTTTCATGGCTAATTCCTGGAGCACTGAGTCAGACTGACCATCCACACACTCCTCCTCCAATGCAAATTGCTATTTTTCTCCCTACCTCTATTTTCCCATTGTTATGGGCTTCTTCCTCGTTTAAATTGCAACTTTTTTAACATATTAGCCAATTCTAGCAATATTTTAAAATACAGGCTAGTATCACTTCTTTGTTTTACACAGTTACTAAAACCAAAGGTTACATCAATTATTCTAAGTAAAATATTTCAAAAGTCACAAAAAATATTGTGGTTTTTTGGGGTGCAGCATGCATTTGTTACACTGATACGACTGGACGCCTCATTCACTCGTTTCTTGTAAATTTCAAATATACTGTGAGTGAAATTGGCTTATGCCTTAACAGCTTAATTTGATTCTCCTAAAATCTTCCTGTACTTCTCAAAATATGAATTGCTTCAGATGTAGTTGCCTCAGACTGATTTGAAGATCATTCTGCTTGAATCAAGCCTCTCTCGGACCCACTGCAGTGGAGAAATTGCTTCAAAAAAGCAAGAGCTTTTCTTCAAACTCGAGCTATTGATCAGAATTAGCTTATTCAGCTTTAGAATAGCTTCCTTTCCAAGAACCGACTTAGAGCTTAAAATACCTGAGACTGAGATTATGGCAACCAAATGTTAGTTGTATTAATCATACAAGTACATTCATTGTCCTGCTGTTTCAAATCTGCAGAGGAAAAGAAGTCTCTCCCTTTTTGCAGCACTCTCTGCTGGACTTTGACTCTGAACATCTGACTACTGCATCTAAAGAAAAGCCACCAGTTGATCCTGCTTTCGGCAGCTAAAGGAAAAAGAATTACTCAGTTAAAACCGAAAGTCTGTTGCAAAGTACTCACCAAACTCCTAGCAACAGTTCTCGAAGAAAGAGGGAATTCCTGAATCAGAGCTGAATGTGATCCTCCCCTACTGATCCACGTTGGAGGGGTGTGGTGTAAAGCTACAAAGGCAGGGCTGCAACCTGATCTGGCTATTGCGGACTCCTGCCTGCGGGCTGCTCAGCTCGCCGCTGCTGGGGCGCTTTAAACTGCGGCTTTGACACGGGCTCGCTCTGGGTAGGAGTCAGGCGGGAAGGCTTCCTGTCTGAAGGTCTCATCTGCCTGGGGTTTGGAGCAGCTGCTTTCCAAACAGCACGAGCTGGAATGAAATGCACCTTCACAGAGCGAGGGACTGTGAGATAATTTAGCCGCTGTATCTGGCAGGCTCTGAGGCGGCCCGTGAGGATGCCCTGTTATTCCTTGCGAGTTTAAGGGATGCGGTGTGATGATGGACTGCAGCGTTTTGTTCTTTTAAACGAAGCCACGCTGCTCACCCGACCCGGCTGTCTGGAGCTGCTCACAAAGGCGATCCTGCCTGCAGCTACAACATCCCATGTACTTAAACATCCCACCAGTATGTGCTAAAACTCGAGCTCAGCGTCATGAAGAGTACCATGGCTGATGATAGGGATGGGCACTCTCAGAGACCTTGTAACTCGTGCGTGTAGAAACACATGTCCAGAATCTGTGTTGGACACATAGGATGGGAATTTTCCAGATAAGGAATTAAGCAGTAAGAGAGACAGAAATAACAGCTGAAGCACAATAACGTACATAGTCAGTAGATGTAACTCATTGTAATTATTTCTAAGACTAACAGGTAGTTAAATCACTTTCATTGAAGGTTATGTTCAGCTGTTCATCACCATCCTGAAACAGACTGGCAGTTTGTCCTGGCCAGTTAATGGATTAACTATCTCTGACACAAACAGAAGGGCTTCTGCAGCTCCTTAGAGCTCCTGGCTGTCGTTCCTGACTGTAAAAATGCCTGTAATACTTTTCAGAACAAAGTCAGTAGTCAGCTGAGTCTACTTACTATTAACTGGGTCAGTAATCAGATGGATTAACTGTCCTGAAATGGACTAGAAGCACTCCCAAAGTAAAGGGACAGTTCAAATGCTGGGGGGCAGGTTCTACCGTGCAGTTACTAATTACCAGCTCAGATAAAGCAAGAGGCAAGCCAGCTGCAGAGGTCAGTGAAAAGAAAATGGGCAGTCTGTCATTTGTGTCACACCACAGCAAATGAAAAACATTGTGTTAAGAACTAGTGTCTATCAGTGCCATCCATAAATCCATTTGAGGGTCACAAGAAAGACAGTCCAAAGCAGATGCACTAAAATTACACCATGACTTAAAGAAATGTCTGTACATTTACGATAGAAACAAAACTCAATAGATTTCAAAAAAATGTACATTTGTCTCTGTTAGAACCCTGGGTACTGAGAATTTTNGTTAAGTAAATAAGTTAAGTATCATGTCTTAAGTAGACAATTTATTCTTAAAAAACCTTGTAAAGAAAAAATACCACTCCATTTTTAGTTTGTTAGAGTAAAATACTATAGAGCTCACAGTCTGTGAAACTGTAATATAAATAAAAACTAATAAACATCTAAATCCAAACCAAAAATAGCATCTCACAAATGCAAGACCACACTTCTCCACTTTGATAATGTGCCTAGATGGATGAACTATCTGTGCAGATAGTTTCAAACCTGCTCCACTCTAAAAGAACTTTACAAAGAAAGTTGCTTTGGTTTTAGTTGTACTGGATGCTTAATGGTCTGAATTTACAAGTCCGTGCAAATTTACTTCAAATCTAGGGACTGGGCCTGGCCATAATTTCAAAGTGGATTTTTTTGGTGCTGTTTTAATGATTTTTTTTTAATGAACACCCACAGAAAAGAATTTTTATAGCTTGTGTCAATGTGTTCACATCAGTCTTTTTCTCACAAGATCTTACTCAGGTAACTCAAAGGAATTCTGAAAGATATAGTCCACACAGACATGGAAAAATAAAAGGGAAAAACTACAGTTTAAAACACATTTGACATCTTATTGTCAAATAAGGGGAGAAAAACATATAAAGAAAAGCACTTTGAAGAACATATAAGAGAATGAAACCCTTATTTTGATTAAAAGTTAGACTAAGAAATCTTTGGTAAATAATAAAATGGGATAAGAGTAAAAACGCCACCGTGTGCTTGAGGAACACATACTTGAAAGAAAAATTCCAAAAAAGCTATTTCATTTTCAGATAAGCAGTTTTGCTTTCTATTCTGTTGATGCCTCTCCAGCTCCCACATGCAGTCCTCCTAATTTAGTTGCCAGGAATTAATTTAGTTGTCCTTCTAATTAAGTTTGTATTATAACTACAACATAAAAGGCTTCAGTTGAAACTGGAATCAGACTTTGAAGATGAAAACAAAACTGATTTGAACCTTTAGTGTGATCAGAGAGTTCCAATCAGCTCTGACCTGGCCTAGACAATCACACTAATCTCTGGCCTGCCCTGAAGCCTGCTGATAACTCTTGTCTGTCCACAGTGGAAAACGTCCCTACCTGAGGAGGCACCAATGAGCAGATACATACAACAGCTAGAGTAAACTAAAACAGAGGTGCTATAAAAAAGATTGTTTGCACATACTTGCAGTACACAGCACTTGGCTCTGAAGAGTCCAAAGCTGACATGATTAGAGTTTAGTCTTCTGAAAGTGCCTAGAATTATTCCCAACAAACTGGGAGATCAGGGAGTTAAAAAAGAAAGGTCTGTGTAAGAGGTCAGCATCATTACAAGCCTGATGAACAAACAGACACTGCTTAAAAAGACACACTGCCAGCCACCCTCTGACCACAGAAAAAATCCCTTTACTCCATAATGTCTGCTGGGAGCTCTCACAAGGAAGCTGCTTCTGGTGACAGCCCCACTTTTTCCAAGAGCCAAAACAGGAGAACGTGCAATCCCAGGAAACCCCTAGCCTGGAGCTCTGTCTTGACTGCTGGACTGCACAGGGTAGGCAAGGATAACAATACTGATGGTAAAAGTCTTTGCATCTGCAAAATGCTCACAACACATGGGTTAAAAACACCTGACTCTTCCTTGAGAGCCAGCAGTGGCTTCAGGCCAGGATCTCCACCCTTCTCTCCACCCTGTCCCTGTACTACACAGCCTACACTTCTACCACAGCGTGGCAAGCTGGTTTTGCACTGACAACACTGTTAGTGCCAGCAGGAGATCAGGAAATGGAAGGTAAGAGGTACTAACGACCCTAAAAGCTGCAGAGCACTGGGGCAGGGTCACTGTCCCCTGCAATCTCTATACCAGTTTGGGTTGGTGCTCGTGCTAACTGAAAGGGAGGGAGGGAAAGACAATGAACTACAAATTCAAATTTTCCTAACCTGTACATTTTTATTTGTATATAGTGCATGGGTTTTTAGGAGAATATGTTATAATTCACCATAGCCCTAAATATATGCTGTTATATATATATGTATATATATATATAGCATACATATACACATGTATGCAATTTCTGTAGATGATCATCATTTTAATTTCTGCAAATATCCAATCTTGTAATTGTTTTACTGTACCAGAACAGAGATAAAGCAATACAAAATTATAAGTTTTGTTTGTGCATATATAATAAAATTAATATTTTAAGCTCTATCGTTTCTGAAGCAGGATTCACTATGTCACACAGTTGGGAAAACACAAAGGCTTACATAAGCTGTTCCTCACACAGCTGTTCCTCGGTGAGGGTGTGACATTGCTCGAGCTTTAACANAAAGCTGCAGAGCACTGGGGCAGGGTCACTGTCCCCTGCAATCTCTATACCAGTTTGGGTTGGTGCTCGTGCTAACTGAAAGGGAGGGAGGGAAAGACAATGAACTACAAATTCAAATTTTCCTAACCTGTACATTTTTATTTGTATATAGTGCATGGGTTTTTAGGAGAATATGTTATAATTCACCATAGCCCTAAATGTATGCTGTTATATATATATGTATATATATATATAGCATACATATACACAAGTATGCAATTTCTGTAGATGATCATCATTTTAATTTCTGCAAATATCCAATCTTGTAATTGTTTTACTGTACCAGAACAGAGATAAAGCAATACAAAATTATAAGTTTTGTTTGTGCATATATAATAAAATTAATATTTTAAGCTCTATCGTTTCTGAAGCAGGATTCACTATGTCACACAGTTGGGAAAACACAAAGGCTTACATAAGCTGTTCCTCACACAGCTGTTCCTCGGTGAGGGTGTGACATTGCTCGAGCTTTAACAACACAGTCTGTGATGTCTTGTTGCCCTCTAGCGATGCCACTTGATTTTCCCACTGCTTAGATCTCTACAAATTTCCTCAGAGCTGAGAGCTGCCTCCCTCCTGCCTCCAACAAACTGAATCATAACTTAATACTCTTACTTGTGCTATGAGATGGGACAGCACGGGTATTTCTGAATCCTCATGAGGACAAAAAACCCGAGATCAATCTGGCAGGAGAACCACCACCAGCACAGTGAGTCTAGAGGCACAGCTAAGATGAGGCAGTCACTGTCACCACAGCCACACAAAACCCTAGCTAGGTTCTAAAAGAGGAACATAGAGAAAGAAAGAGGAACACAGCTTAATTTCCTTTTAGTGTGAGTTTTACAAATAGCTCTGTTACTGGTTTATACTTGCTCCATTGTAGTGGTCTCTGTAGTATTTAATATTTCAATGCCAACTAAAAGCACGTGAATGGAGGTGAAAGTGAAATATCTTCCTTAGTGAAAGCAAGATCAGAACCCAGCAGCTGTCACTTGAAGAGCTGTCTCTCTGATGCACTCCTCTCTCCCCTCTTATTGTTTCTTTCCTGTAACCTTCTGACCTTATTTAAAAACCATGGCTAGCTCAAGGGTTTTCTAAAGACTAAAACTGAAATGAACATAGAAGGTGACTATTTTTCCTGAAAACAGAACATTGAGATAGTACAATGAGGCAACTCCTAAAATTCAGGCTTTGTTTCTGTCCTCACTCCAAAGTAGTAATAACTAACACATACCATTACTAATGGAAATATAGTATTTAAACATCCTTAAAAGATATTTTAAACATCTAAATATATAAACATTTTTAAAAGGGAGAATCTTCAACACTTAACACCCAAATTTATTTTTGCTGGGGTTTTTTCTTGGGGTTTTGTGCTTTGAAAGTCAAATCTTTAACAGGGCTATCAAAGGTAAGTTGGGTAAGAGATGACTATCCTAATGTGCTTTTTTTCCTCAGGGGTGAGAAGAGGAAAGGAACTGAGTGATGGATGAAAGTGATTATCAGATCAACTTCTTACTAGCTGAAAATCTTCCCAAACTGAGCTACCCAGCCTGTTTGAGCAGCAGCAAGGAATACATTCAGCATCTGCCTTTCTGATTTCTAAGCCCAGTTGTCTTATGGTGAGCAATCAGTTCTCTTGAAATTAAACTTCTGCTTTGCCCACCAGAAGTACAGAGGTTCTGCAGTCAGCTGGTGCTGTTGTTCTTTTTCTTGAAACAAGTTGAGCTTTTAAAATTTTCCCTCCATCCAATCCAGGGCTTAAATAAATCCCCAAAAGACTCTCCTTTTATTAGGCAGAACACTTTGTCATCTTGTACCCTATAGAAATCCAGTATTAGCATATCACCAGCACATAACATTCCCTGTGTTGATACCAGACGAAGCAGGGGTTAAATACTCATCACATTTAATAATCGGAATATTGTTTAGAACGAGCAGGGAGAAGCAATGCAACCCTAAGGATTTAATTTCTCTCATTTTCCTGTATCACAATCAAACTACTGCCTCTTGCCAGAGGAGAGATGTGACAAACTTTCCCATTTCTCGTTTCCATCTGGGCAGTTGCTTCTCTTGTAATTATTTTAATTCATTTTTCTCTGCATTTCTTTTTGCTTATGACTTTACATAACTCATATACTTTTTTAAACTTATCAATTTCTTAAGAGTAAAACTGGACAGCTTGGAGCATGCTTTGAAGTTGAAATCCTAAAAAATTAGTTCACATTACTACCATTTTTAAAAGCCCAGAGATAAGTTACTTCTGTAGTACAATTACAGGAATCAAAGTATAGGACATATCTATCATGTGACATTTGGAATAATGTGGTGATTTCAAGACTCATACCCAATAAAAAAAAATTGGATAACTAAGGGAGCAGGGGGTCAGGTCAGAATCAAATGCCACTCATTTTTAGAGCCAGCAGCTTTATGAAGTGTGAATTTCATTAAACCTCACAATATCTTCAACCAAAACAGAGAAAGGGATGTCTTATGTAAAAGGACAGTAAGCATTTTATTACCTTCCTACAAAAAGCAGGTTTCTTATTTCTTGTTGGTCTTTTTATTTCATTAATTTGAAAAATTGAAAGAACTTTCCATCATAGAGCTGCATTTAAATCTGAGATAGATCATATCTGCAGCAAAATAGAGTATTGCCTATTGAATTCTGTTTTGTTAAATAATAAAAAAGGGGGTTTGTGTAGGCTCATGGAACAAATTGCTTCACTGGACAAAGCACTTATTTTAAAATAATCTATTCCTTACTTGGCTCAGCAAATGCTCATTTCTGAAACAGATATGGATTTATTCAATACATCATTTTTCATGATTACCTATTTATCATGCTGTTCATTCTCCCATGGCATTTCTAATTATCCTCTTAATGAGTCCAGTGTTGCAGTAAAGATCTCAGCAAACAAACATCCCTTTCCATCCATGTCCTTTAGTGCTCATTCCAAATGCAGCCTGAGCCCAGGACTGGCTGCCTTAGTCACTGGATGTCACTGTTGCAGCTTTGGTGTTTTATGTGGAAACAGCCTGCAACTACACTTGTGTTTATTCCTTCATTATTATTATTATTGGTTTGCATTCCTGCTCAGGCTGCAGTCAGTGTGAGTTTTATCATAAGTTAAATATTTATAAGTATTCAGGCCTGAGGATAATTTCTGCTTTCAGGGGAAAATATTCCATTAAACTTTTAAATCTCTTTCCTTTTTAATTTAAGTGTGCCCATTTTTATTTCCTCTGCTCTGATAAGAGATTTCTGAATATCTTTTTATATATGCACAGTATACATATTTCTGCCATTACTTATGTACATACACACACCATACCAGAATACTATACTTATGAATACATATGCACATATGAAATTGATATAACATTTCCTTAATCATTCAAAAATAGTTTCTGGTAGGTTCACATAAGCTGTAAATTTAAATTATTGACTATTGCAATACCTAAAATACCTATCCCTTGCTTTAACAAAACTGAGACAAGGCTAAATAGTGCAAGAAACACAACTCTACATGCTCAGAATGTTGAAAATGGACTAATTTAAGCATGCATATAAGCAGCTTACATTGTCAGAGACTTTTTGCATGGGTTTTTCCAACTCCCCTTGAAATGTATTCTAGCAGCACCAAAATCATCAATTAGAAGTATGCCCTGACAGTATTATTTAGCTGTTTCTGACATTTGGTTAAATGAAACAGATTGAAATTAAATGGAGTGTGCTTTTAGGTAGAAAACCACAAAACAAGCAGAACTTCCCATTCATTGGACTTTCTACTGATTTCTGAGAAAGCTGTGAGCACGCCTGTATTTTATCTTGGCATAGGATGAATAGAAGTGAAAGTTATTTTCTTTTCAGAGGATGCGACTGAGAGGCACTAGTTACAGTTGCTCCTCCAGACTGCACCCAGGCCACCTTCTGTGTCATTTTGGGTTTGGCACTATGTCAGTTTCTCCCAGGCTGAGCCTCCCTCTGTGCTGTGGCTGGTGAATAAATCAGGTGCAGGAGATGCACAAGCCGTGCCATAAGGAGCAGCAGCAGGAGTCCCATAGTACACTCTCAGCAAAGGATTTTAAGGGTTTCAGTAAGTGAAGGAGGTGGCAACTGAGGACACCACCACATGCTGCCAGCTCCAGGGAGCCTGAGCAGCCCGTGAGAGGCATTTCCTGGCAGACAGAGCTGGACCCAGCACCAGCTGCCACAGGGCCAGACCTGCTGCCTTCTCCTCCCCCCAGCCCCACCGTGGGTACCCTGGTGCCAGGAGTGCCTCCCAGTACCCCTGCCCCACTTGTCATTTCTGCTCCATCACCTCCTGGCTGCTCATGCTCCAGACACAGGAAGGCAGCCCAGGAAACCTGTTTTCCAATCTTCTAAAATCCAAAATAAAGCATTACCAACAACTACTGTGATAAAGACCTGCACTTCCTGGGGCTGGCTGCTGCCTCTCCAGACTACTGACTTGCATTCTTCCATTTGGAGAGGAAAAGGCTTCTCTAGGAATCACAGAGACAGCAAAGTCCTTTGGGAGACACCACCTAAACTTTGGCTCTTATCAGTTGCTATCCGGTATCTAAGACAGCATCTCTAAGCAAAACAAACACTTCAAGTGTGTTCAGAAGAAGTCATTAGACAGCTAAACCCTGCCAGTTGTTCCTGTGACAGTTACTGCAGTGCACATGCTCACCAGGGGACAGGGGACAGCTATTTACACAGTGCTTACTGTTGGTTTTAGTTTTTATAGAGACGGGGCAACTGAGAAGTGTTTTAAATGATTTTAATTCCATTATCAGTCTCGATGAATAGTGAGACACAGGAGATGTAAAACTCAATGCCATTCTATCAAAAGCTAACTTATTTCTTGGTTGCAATACTTTATAAACGTTTTTTAGCCTATTAGCTTTTGCCACACAATGCTGCTATTACTAAATAATAGCATAAATAATTTACTTCCTAAATCAACACACCTTATCTCAATATTTAAATACAAATATACAAAACTGAATAAACTTTCTATCAAGTTTTAAAAAGTCTTTGCAAATCTATTTCTCACAGCTTACAACTCTCAGAACAATTGTCTGCCCTTTACCAAGTTCCTGCCCTCCAAGAAACTGGAAACAATTTGTGTTTCACAGATGACAGAGCACTGATCCATCTTCAGCAAAGCTTACGTTGCCTAGCAGTGAGAAAAAGATTTTTATTCTTTTAGTATTTAATATTACTTTTCTGGTAATAGAAAATAAGAAATAATGAGACTAGACACGTGGAAGAAGACTAAACAATAGATTGCATATCAAAAAAGGGAGAAGTACTGGATTAGAAATGAATGAAAAAATCTTGTTTGAAGTCCAAAAGTAATCAATCAAGAGAAGACTGTGCCAAACATGGAATACTCTGTACACTGTGCTACTGGAACTCACGGCATGATAAAAGTTGTGTGTCACAGGTCCTGTCAGACTGCTCCAGGTGGGAAAGCCCTTTTCAACTCATTAGGCAAGAGCCACCTTAAATGACTGATAATCCATCAAATTAGCCGGTGGTAAAATCATTTGCTCCTTTCTTCAGAAGCAAAATTACTGCAAGGAAGATGCTGGATTCAAAACATCTCTTCCATGCAACTGTTTCATGGCAAACACACCAAACAATAACAAACCAAAACAGATCCTTGGCAAGATCACCTCTCCCAGGAGACAGAAAATGGAACATAATGCCTTCTACACGAGTTTTCCATTTTGGCTTGATGGTCTCAAAACAAAGAGTAAACATCTGGAATGTTGAGCAGCCAAAGTCTCTCAAGTGTGTGTCTAACTCTAAGCATGTAAGTGATAACTCTGGAATAAGGCAGTGCTTTTGAAAGGAGAACAACACAACAGGTTGCTGCAGAGAAATTTCCTGAATGCTGCATTCTTGTCTCATGCAGCAAGTTCAGACATGTTGGTCTGCTCAGTAACTGGATGAATGAAGCAATTTAAAGTATCCACAGCAGTTCTCTAACAGGAATGAGTTAATAATGGCTCACATGCAAGATTTACTCAGAGTGCTACCAGAGGACAAGTCAGAAAGGAATCTGAGAAGTCTGTGGAGGACTGAGAACAATGCAATGATCCTGCTTCACTCACTAGAAAGAAACCCATTATTTAAAGGTGTTTCCTGGGTGCTAAGTACATCCTTAGTAAAGCACAGTTTAACAGGACTGTTCAGAATGCTTACAAAAGCTGTATTCACAACATATGGAAAACTGTGTGGCTTTTGTGGGAAAATCCAAACAGTTATAGTAAAATCCTAGTTTGCTGAGTGGCAAATTTTTAACTGGCAAGAATCTCTCACTGCAATATTCTCATCACCTTTCCTGAATTAGCCTGTTTTAATAAGAAAACAGGCAGTGAAGGAGGATTTTTCATAGAGCTTGTGTGCTGTTGGTAAAAGAAGATTAAGAATTACTCAATATTTTTCTTTGATCCTCTGGAATCTATTTCTAGCACTATACAAATCTCTACTACATTCTGGCAGAAGCCTGTCAGCTTATTTGATTTCTTTCCAGCCTGGGAGATAGCTGGGGTGATATATTTTGCTTACTTACACCACAGGGTAGAGAAAAATTTGCCCAGAGTTAAGACACTGTAATACCCACACCCTGCTCTAATGCACAGATAACTCTTCTAATAGACACATATAAATTTCTTTGACAGAATAACCCTCACAAAAACAAGTTACAATTGCTGGCAGTTATGTTTCAAAGAAGCTTTTAATGCAAGCTACTTGCAGTAAATCAAACACAGAAACAGTTTCTTCTCAATAGCTAAATACAAGCTGAACACAGATTTTTTTTAAGATCAGAGTGCTGTGTTGGCCCATATTCAATTAAAGATGTTTAAATATTCCCCCCAACAGATTTCATTCCTCCAATTCTATTTTTAAAAGTTTGTTGCTTGTTGGAGAAATAGCTGGTATATAGATACAAGACATCTATTCATGGGGGCTTTTCATCCTATCGAGATACTCACATATAATTTGACCAACTTAATTTTTCCTTTAAATGCTTTGCAATAATACTAACAACAACAAAAATAGCAAATAGAAGCAGCACCTTACTTTGATGCTAGATGCAAAAGAAATCATGTAACTAATAGATGGATTTAAATATTTCCAATTTTAAATATTTTGAGAGACAGCTACAATAGATAGGTCCATCCTTCCCCTCCCACCCTGCAGTTCTGGAATACACTGGCACAGATTCCAGCCAGGAATGAAAGCTAAGAGAAGAGCTATATATGCAGAAAGACAGATTGTGATTACCAGCTTTCTTTAAGAAGGCTCTGCTCGTTCAGTTGTTCCTTCCAGTTTTATTTTACAATGAGCTGTAATAGCATGCAGAATATTTCCTACTTGGTCAGGACAGAGGATGCCAAATTTTGAGGGTAAATCATTTCAGAAGTGTGACAAGTGGCAAACTTCTCTCTTCTTTTTGTTTCCTTACTACTGAACTGAAAAAATAGAAGTATGGAAGCTTTGTAAGCAAGAGAGACTTGAACAGATTATGGATCCAGACTAGGGTGGGAATTGTTCATACACCAAAATGCAAGGAGAAAATGAAGTTTTTCAGGATCTGTTCCACAGAATACGAAGTGATATTTATACAGGCAAAAGTATTTTTAAATTTCAGGATGTTTCTTCATTTCTATTACTGTAGTGCAGGGAACAGAAGATGGAGTCAAGCATAACAAGAAAGCAAAGTTGAGTGTTTTTCAGAGTTATCAGTTGCTCATGAGAAAAAAAAAATAAATAATTCACGAGAACATATACTATTATAATTAACCACTTTCAACATAGGCATCTTGGACTTTACTATGCAATTTTCTTTCTTACACAATGACCATTGGTTAAATTAGTGCTATCAATCAGGATACAAATTTGGGCTTCTTTGCTTGGGTTTTATGGTTTAGTTTGCTTTTGTTTTTCATACTATGTCAACTTTTTAGAAATAAATGAAGAACACAGGCATTATCACTGTTTTGTTCCATTTAAAACAGAAAGATCTTATGGGTTTCTGAACTTTGCTTTTTGGATACAAACTGTAAGCAGGTGGACAGGCCAGCTGGAAAGCAGAAGGAAAAGAAAAGAAGAGAAAGAAGTTTTAATTGCTCAATTCAAGAGACGCTTATTTAAAGATGAATCCCTGTGGCAGTTTTGTAAGTATTTCTGGGGAAAAAAATTCATGCTAAAATAGGTCTTCTCTCACTAAAGAGCATTTTTTCCTGAAACTAAGGTGCTTTCTGCAAAACATAGATGATTCACATCATTGAAAGCAGGTCCTTTGATTTTTAAAGGGAATATTCATTTTTCTGACCAAAATATTCTCAAGTACCAATGCTTTTCTCACAAGAGACAGCAGGAAATTTTTAACCCAAATAGCTGTGTGAATAATGAGCTGCCAGTTCTTTCTGCTTATGAAATTAAGGAGTGCTGATTAATCAATTAAGTGATCTATTGTCAAGGCCTGGCCTGGCTCTAAGGCATATTAAGGCTCAGGTGCTTAAAACACCAAACATGAAAACAGTTTCTTGGTGACTTGTTACTGCCCTTTTGTGAAAAGGGTTAAGCTTAACAATATTGCATTTTATTACTTGCTGCTGATTTCTCAGGATCATTTATGATTTAGGTGTAGTTTTTATTACTATTAAAGAGGGAAGATGGCATTTCTTCCTTCACTGTGTCCAACTACTCCTGTGCCTGTGAAATCCAAAGAAGTGCCTTCAGCTCTGCAATAACCAGCAGGGCTGTGCAGAGCACAGAGCCTGGAGCTCTCCCCCAGCTCACAGATGGACCTTTAGGTTTTATGCCAATGCCTGGGATGTGTCTGCAAAGAACCCATTTACTTTTTATTTCAAAACCACCTTGAAAGCAGACAGCCTGCTCACTGTAGCTTTATCAGCCCCAATACAATCTACATATCTGAGGTTAAACAGTACAATATGTCACTGGATGAAAATAGGATTGGTGAATTGTTTACTCACTGTAAGGTATATGAAGATTGTTTTGTTCACATGTTTGGATTTTCTAAAACATAAGGATTCAAACAAACAAAAAAACCAAACCCACGAAAATACCTCTCAACAAATAAAAACCCCAAAAGACCAACTGCCAACTGTTTTTCCCACTTACAGGTGATATTCTCTGTACCATATTCTCTGTATATGGTACCGGGCAGTGGCTGTGGGGAAAAAAGTCAATCCCCCACTGAGTATGTTTTGGTACAGAAAAGAACCACGCTAATTCTCTGGTATTACAGTGACTACTTGTGAGAACATCTCTTCTCCTCCAAAATAAGCAGACTTTATTTAAAGTGGAAAGCTGAATTATTACCACCTCACAGTTGGAGATACTCCAACATCCTCCAGCACATCTGCAAGTGTTTGGCTCCGGCAGATTTTGGAAGTCCACTGCTCAGAAAAGCAGTTTAACCACTAGAGGGGGAGGAAGCATTCCCAAGGGTTCAGCTGTGTCACTGCATGGCCAGGATGTGTTGCATTAAAGTTCTGTAGCACGGGCTCATTAATTTCCTTTTTTTTCCACTTGCTTATTCTATACCTTCTTGGAATTACACAGTAATTAAATTACAAAGGTGTTTCAGTAAGCTGAACCATACAGAAAACTGTGAGGTTCAACTTCTCTGTAGCCAAGGGGTTCCTATTAATCTCAAAGCCTAAAGTATGCAGAAGCTTTAGCCAGGATTTAGAACACAATTTTTTTTTTGGTGGGATGACACAAATAGCACAACTCAATGAGAAACAATGCTTTACTTATTGCTGTTGGTAGAAGCTTTAAGGCCTTGAAAACAAAAACCAGAACCTGAAAACTGGGTATCTTAGCAGACCTTACTAGTAAAGAACTCACAGATTTGCTTTGCTTGGAATTCTGGAGCACTCAAAAATACATTGACTGCTTTAAAAAGCTTCCCAGGGGGACTTCTGTATCTCTTTAGAAATACAATGGTTACTCCTTCGGTCAATATCACCAGAAAATGATATAAAAATTTAGCTCACAGTCCTAAATTTGTCTCTACATTAGTGTTTTTATTATTTATTAAAATCATTGCAATACAGTTAATGCTTTTTACACAAAGTAGTTTCCTATCTGAACAAATGCTTCTGATTATAAAGGCTTCATCTTTGGAATCTACCTCAAGAAAACATGAAGCACACGTCATGACTAATTACAAAATAATGCCAAATTATAATTCATGGCTCTTTAAAGCACACACAAACACAAAAAGCCCCCACATATGGAACACCCACCTGGTCAATCACTTAAATCACTTCAAAAGAAGAAAATCATTTATTAGTCTAACAGTAGTGAATCCTACTGTACAGAATAAAAGAGGGGTTTTATTTTCAGAGTATTTTTAGTCAAATTCCTCTTCCAAAATGATTATTTAAATCCAAGAGAACATAAAGAAAATTCTAAATGAATGATGCAGCTAATGGAGATACAACCCCTTTTTGTCTTGCAGGATCAATCCACAGGTCACCTCTCAATTTGCCTGCACATCTGGTAGCTGACAAAGGCTTTATTGTTCCAATTAAAGAGAGAAACATCTTGGTAGAATGACCCTTTTCTAACTGTTCCTACCCATAGTTTTGGATCTAAAGGAGATTAATAAATATCTGAATGAAGGAATCTTTTTTTATTTTGTATGAGGTACTCCGCTCATCCACAACTGCTGGATTAAAAGCAGAAAACCTGTCCCAAAATGTATGTGTATATGTATGGCATAACTTGTTTTCTTAGGATAACAAAGAGCTAAAAGACTTCAACCTATTTGCTACAAAAGAAGGTCAATGATGGCTTGAATTCATGCTACTTCCAACTCACTACTGAAACATAAGAGGGGCCCAAGGAAGAAGTTTTCCTACTTGCTAAGTGCTCAATCTCTTCCTGCCCAGTCACTGTAATTTTTCACTAGTTTTTCTTTTGTTTATTTGTTCAGGTTTCTAAGTCTGAGTTATAGCCATAAAGGTTCTTTGTCTGGAGGTAAATCAGGTTATACACAGAGTAAACTTCCAGAAAAGACACATCTCTTCAGACAATCTTAGCAAAAATAAATACTGTAACGGAAA
>VXBC01002294.1:515283-537178 GCA_013399945.1 Ploceus nigricollis
CCAAAAAAAACACATCTCTTCAGAAAATCTTAGCAAAAAAAAATACTGTAAATGAAAAAAAAAAAAAAAAAAACCCAAACCAAAAACGGGTCTGCAGCAGTCTATTTAAGAAGCAACAAATTAAGCTAATCATTTAATTAGAACCCATTTTCATTTCTTGATGTTTCTTATTTTCAAAATTAGATGTTTAAGCATTCCATGCTCCCAGGGATAATGCAGGGGCTTTCAGAAACCATGTATCAATTTAGGACTCTTGAATACAAGACCTAATTAAGATTAACTTCTGCAAGATAGAGTTATTTAACAAGCTATAGAACAAGTTATCCCATCTGTTAATACAATATAAAGTTTTATAAGACAAAATAAATCGGAGAGAGAAAATCAGAAAAGAAAAAAACCATTGACAAGAGGGTAAGTAGAAATTATAGCCTCTGGGGAATTAAGTTAACCCTTCAAGCATTATCTGCTGCTGTGAAAGTACAGAACAGACCTATTTCACGTGAACAGGATTTGAAAGTAAGAATTGTACTACAGGCTCTCAATCAGTGTGAAAAATGCAAATGGAAGTCATTATTAAGCAATTTTATTCATAGACAGAACATGATGTAGATGGAGCTAAGCCCAAACCAAGGCAGCTCAGCTCTGCTGCTGTGCAGAGGATGAGCCCTTGCACTGCTTTCAGCATCCCTGATTAGAAACACTAATTTGATGGCCAAGGAGTGAAGTCACTTTGAGCCCCACAGGTTTCAAGCCAAGGAAGGAGGAGGCTCACAGTGATACAGTTCTAGAGAACTGCAGCACAGCTTCAGGAAATTCTTTTTCATTGGACCAGTATGTTATTCATTTCCACAAGCTCCCCAAGGTTATAAAACATACATTCTATTCCAGAAGCAGGGCCATTTCCCCCAAGTGGCTTTTCTTACAAAGCATGTTTTGAACAATGTGCTCACACTGCTGGCTGGTTGACAAGAACCATATTCTTCACACACAACCATGCTAAAAAGTAATTTCTTTAGTTCCTTGCTGGATCTCTTAGATAATGTAAGTAAAAATACTGGAAACTTCAGTAGACACTACATTTATGAAGCAAAGTCTTTCTGGTTCTTGCTTGTCACTATTAATGAGAGCAAACTCCTCTAATCAGTGTTGTAGCAGCTTTGTTGGCCAAAAACCAGTTTACTTCTCTCTGACCTTAAAATTGTGTATGTTTTAATTGTTAGGCATTTCTATATATAGAACTATAGATATAGATAGATAACAAGCCCCAGTGACCTTCAACGAGTGCTTAGTCAAACACCATTGCTTGCCATGATCTGAGGAAAGGGCAGACACTGACAAACCCTGCAGAAACAGCGCTAAAGCTCACCAATAGAGAGTGTGGTATCTTAGGTAGTTTATGGCTCCTGAAGCACCAAAGCCATGAGGAGCTCCACAACAGAAATATCATCTTTCAAGCCTCACTCATGCCAAGGCATTAAAGCAGGAGCAGAACAGAAGACTTCCTGCCCAAGGCTCTGACATTCCTATTCCTCAGTCTTGGACTGCAGTCCAAGATTTATAACCTAGGTCTGATCCCGCACAGGCTCCACACAGGGACCCTTCCCACTCCACCCACAGCAACATCTGCTCTTAAGTAGGCACTAGAGAGTTTGAGGAAAAGGAGTACTTCTGGTTTGGGTTAAAGAAGTGTCATAGACTCTTTCTGGAGAATAACATCTTTTTAAACTGTTCTTGGTGCTGGAGAGATCGTTTGACTTCTCACTGTCACTGTATCCGTATATTAACAATAAATAAAGCCACAACAAGCAAGGGCTGCCAACCCCTCTTTTAGATTTTTCATGGTTTTATGTTTCTTCCTTTTTCCATTGTCTCTTCAATACCTTCACAATGCAAAAGATCATGTAGCAATATTTACAGCAGAATTTTTTTGTCCAAAGGCAAATACAAAGCACAATACAAGAGAAGTATCTGTACAATTGTAAAGATATCTGCAGAAACAAATGGTATCTCTGTTACAGAAAGCTGCAGGAACAGCTATTATAACTAAATATCACGTCCTACAAAACACAAAGATCTGCCAGTGATGTTTCCTCATATCATCTGGCACCTTGTTCACTGCCATAAAAGGGACAATTCCTTCTGTGATCCTGACAATTTCCCTTTCTACTGCCTATAGTGATTGACTAGGAGGAACAAACCCTTCTGTCCTCTTCTTTGCAACCATTAGAGACAGAGAATTTAAAAAAAACCCACCACACAAAAAAACCCCATAAAATCTAAAAAAAATCCTTTGTTTAAGCTATATGTAAATTTAAGGTACTGCATAAAATATTACAATGAAGTTCAGTGGACACTGGCATAATGGGAAACTTTGCATTCAGAGATCCCATGCATTTGTGACTTCTGAGATATTTTTTCTGGGAAAACCAGGCAACCCGAGTAAGAACTCAGGTTATAGCTCATATCTCCTCTCTTTCAAAAGGCCAGTAATCCTGCCACTCTTGCCCAATTAAAAAACATGAATCATTCCTCATAAAGGACACACTGGATCAAAAAATGTACCAGGAACTTATAAATCTTAGCAGTGTTTGAGTAAGTTTAAGGGTGAAGGCAGATTCTGTAGTTTTAATCAATAACAACACTTCTTAAAGTAAGGAAAACTCACCTGTGAATCCAGAAAAAATTTGACATTAAAAACCTTCTATTTTTCTCCCAGCCCTTCGTTCCAGTAAGAGGCCAAACCTGCAAAACTTGCACTACTTGTGAAAATTGCATCTCATGAAGCTTCCTGTCATGATCTCTGATCATGCATTTTCATACGAAATATTTCTTCAATGAAACAAATTTAATGTTATACCATATCTCATACATAAATTACATAGCATGTTACTACATTTTTGAACCAAGGTGAAAGATGAAAAGTGTAAGAGCAGCTATGCAATTGTCACAAACAACCTCGCTTTCAATTAATGCAGAATCCATTTGTGAATCCTGTCATGGATCTAAATAGATTTCCTTTAAATACCTATAGGTGGTGCTGAAATACAACTGTTCCTCAAAAAAGCAACAATCACAAAGTAACTGTAGCACAGCTACCCACTAAAATGGATTTACTCCTGGCTGTGCAGATTTACCCCAGGGAAACACAGCTGAATCACAATTTGAGTGCATTATTGGTGTTTTCCTCAGGTACTTATCAGAACAGATTTCCCTCACATGGTCATGATGACTTATAGCTAAGACTGTAGTTGCAAGAAATGAGGCTATTTTTTTTAATTGATGGAAATACCCAATAAAAACAACAGGGCCTATGAACACATAGCTGTCCTGAGCATGGCATAACTTGTTTGGCCAAGAATTTCCCTTTCAGGTTGCACAGTTCACCCTGATAATCACAAACTTTGCCATTCAGTATGAATAATGACAATGAAGCTACTAATAGTAGCTTCAGCCCAGTTTGCTGAAATGAAGCAGAACTGGCTTCTCTACAAACATATAATGGAAAAGAAAAAATTTTTGCCAGGCATAATTAACATGTGGTAACATGATAATCAGAACCAGATGAATCCATACTTTCTGGTTTCAAAAAATACATAATAATTCCACACTGGTGCTTATTTATAGAGAAACTGAAGTGCTAATGATTACAAACATAGTTTATGGTAAAAGTCATAGCTTGAGCCATTTCCTGTAATGCTAAAACTCAACAATTTCCAAATTATATTCAGCCTTATAAAAGATGAATCTTGAGGAAACAAGTTACAGTAACAAAATAAATCTAATATTTCCATAATTTTAAAAATATAAATAGTGCACAGTAAAAAATGTGGCATCAAAAATTTGTATAATTAAATACTTAACAAGTTTTTGAACAAAGTTCATGCACATCACAAAAAACAAGTGAATGACATAAAACATGAAAGTTAAGAAACAACTTAGTCCCTGAATACATCTATTTTAAAAGTCAAAACATGCAGAACACCAAACTGCCTCTCCTTCACCTTGCACTATAAACTGCAAGCCTCAGAAGTGACTTTTTCCTCTGTTCATCATAAAACCCATAAAACACAGAAAGCTACACTCACCCCTCAAGTCTATTCCCTCAATTTTTCTCTCAACAAGAGGAAAAAAAATAAGACCAATACATTAAATTCCTAAAAGAATAGGAAAAATTCTAAAATCAATATGAAAATTGATATTTATTTATTCTTGCATTCCTTTAGTTGCCAATTCAAGCTACTTTCAGAAAACAAACAAAAATAGCTTGTGTAGGAAGCAGAGGTGCACATCACCACAAGATGTACATCATCCTTTCACTCAGCATGTTCTTTTGATTAAGATGTTATCCATTTTTTCTTTTTCTCCCCACCATCTTCCAGGCATTCCAGCTAATTCCTTGTAGCTAATTTGGAAGTTTAAACCCAGTGTAAGATGACTCGGATGCAGTAAAGCAGTGCAGCACAGACAGGCAGGTTGAAAATAGGATATGAAATCCACAGAGACCATTCTGCTGCTTCACAGCTGAGGCAGACTCTTGCCCTAGACATACGAGGATATTATCATTATCTTCAGGCCTAATTTTTAAAAATGAAAATATAAAAAAATATCAGTTTTGTCCAGGCCATCTCACAGAACAAAGTCGCAAGCCTGCACAGGATGAGCAACTCAATTATTTCCTTTAGAAAATCCTGGCCTATATTTGTTCACCTCTCCTTAGAGCTCTTTTTGAATTAGAGGACATTGTTAGTCTTCAATTTTGCTTCCTAATGTCTTCCCAGACCTGGGTCACATATTTTAGTAAGAAAAATTAGATTACAAATGGGTAGTAGTAGGGAAAACTAATTCTTGTGAAAAACAAGAGAAACAACGTTTGCCATCTATTTTCTGATCTTTGGCAAACTTCTATAAATATGGAAGTGAGTCTAAAACTGATTTAAGTTGCTTAAAGAAGCAACTTAAGTGGAAGCAAAAAAGTGGAATTCCTTGGAGTAAGAGTAGTTTTAATCTCCCCCAGTAAAAGGTAGACAGCATAAATCAGACATTGTGGTTAATGCTTAAAATTATACTTAATTATATCTCTATTAAGTAGTTTGATTATACAGGGAGTATTTAAGCAAACGTGAACAAGTCATTAGATTAGATAAGGGAGCATTATTTGGCAACACTTTGATTAATTCAAGTTGGTAGGGAAAGGACTTAAAAACTTACAAGCATAGCGCTACAGAATGCTATGACACAGATCAATCATTCCATAGGCAGACAGCAACACATCCAAATGCAGGCATTTGGAATGATGTATTTGTATTGAGATTGTAGCTCAATATTGTCTCTAGAATCAGAAAATCTAAGACAAAATTATTTTAAAAAAATTCTAAACCCTCCTGACTCAGAGTTGCAGCAGAACTTGACAGGTTCATTTTACAACAGGCATATTTCAAGGCTGTTCCACTTGAAGGTTTAGTAAAGTAATCACAACGACCTGGTGGGTGGTGTGGTCATACCTACCTACACAGGGTAAAAGATCCTCATGGCAGGGGAGTGGCCACTGGGTGATCTTTCTCTTCCAACCCAAACCATTCCATGCCAGGCTGGAAACCTGGCTGAATAAGGTGTTTTATCAGTTTAGCAATAAGCCAACTCTGAGTTGGCAGCTACATTCCAAGCCCACCCTAAAAAGTGAAGTGTAAAAACCCCTCATTCGGCCCATTCTGTGTACACAGCCTCTGACGTGGGACTACCTTTTGTACTTCCAGATACCTTTAGGGTGGAAAAAGAAAACATCTGGTACATATGTAGCCATTAATCTGAGAAGCTGAGGGGAAACAAGACAGTAACTGCAACCAGATTTGAGCCATCAGCATTGAAATTGAACCTTTAACTAAACTCTTGTTGTTTTTCATGCTATAAAAGATCCAGTGATCTCATTTGTGAAATTCTCACTGCTGACAGCTCAGACAGGATATTTTCAATGTCCTCTGAACCTGCTTGCAAGTGGCAGGAATGTGGGGACTGTCACTTCTCTTGCCTGCCTTACTGTGCCTGGTTTCTCTTCCCTTGGGGAACAACCTGCCTTTTCCTTCTCCAACCAATGCAATACTTATTTTCTTGAAGGGATGCTACATTTCACAGCTCAAATGTTTATCAGTCTAAAAACTCCCTGCCTCCCAAAGGTGGACATCCTCCTACATCTCTCAGCCTCCTACACCCTGCTTTTTCCTGTTGTTCCAGCAATCACATGCACCCTCCTTTCCTTCTCACTCAACTGACTGATCTCAGTAAAGATAATCAACAATCTTGTTCAGACAAAAGGGAGAGGATCACATAGTGAAGCTCCAGCAGCATCACTTCCAGTTTCCTTCTTTCACAGCACATCTAAATTCTCCATTTACCTTTAGCTAACACCTAATTCTCAAATTTGCAGGCCCTCATCTGCCACTATAAAAATCTTGAAAAACAAACACCTGTGTTTTAAATACACTTGCAGCTGAAAATGACCAGCAAACTTGCCTTTCTCACCTTCTTGTTCCCTCTTGCGTAGCAACTACCTCGGTGATTTTTGGAGCTTTTTTTCTCCCTTATTGCTTTCAGAAATATCATGGAGCTCTCATCTACCTTTTCTGCACACCCCCGTACTGCAGAGTCACTACATGACTGTGATCAGCAATAAAAACAAGTCCTACTCCTCCTGTCAGCCCTCCTGCTACCCTACCTACACATAGGCTGTTTATAGACATCAGCTGCTCAATCAAGGAATCTCTATCAGCTGGTGCAAATAGCTCTCTGAACATGACACAGCCACTGTGTACTTATTAAAAAAAAAAACGTATTAACTAAGAGATAAGTGTTGTGCCATTTTTTTCCCAAGTTCACACTGCCTCACAATGTTGTTCGTGGCATGGGAGTTGAACTCTCATTGCTCAGGCAGGGGAACACCAAACTGACTGCAAGAAAAACAGGCCACATTTCTAGGAGAGGCTGCTAGACAATGAATCCTCTTAAACTATTCTACTAAGTCATTACAGAGCAAAATAGGCACTGTTCACTACAGAACAGTTTTACCAAATTTAAAAATGGAATTTGTTCATTAAGTCACAACCTGGACAGATTCCACTCCTATCCAATGTGTTAGTCTCAGACTAAAGCTTGAACTCTCTTCTGAAACCAACTTACTGGGCACAATCCTGCCTGTTAATGGCAAGGCAGCACAGCACAGAAGTAGAAGAAAGGCAAAAATTGAAATAGTCATATTAATTATCATGGCATTATCTTAAAACGCACATAAAATTCTGCTCTCCAACTGTAACATACCTATTTTTCTTGAATAGTGTAACTGCTAGTGAACAACTAACTCTTTCCAATGCTCACATGCTCTTTCTCTGAAAAGCCTTGAAAAGGTTATTGTCACAAAAAAAATGCCAAATCTAAGCAAGACAAAAAATATAGCCAGATAACAGCTGCTGAAAAACCATATTTTTTTTTTCTTTCTACTCTATAAACCCATGTTTTAGTCAGTCTGGCCAACTTTGGTACCTAATTCTGCAAAGCACTAGCATCCTGAGTAAGATTCCATCAAGGGTTAACAGAAGAAAGGATCAGTCTATATACTCAGGCCTCTGGGTTGGTCAGAAGTGATTAAGTCAATGTTTATCAATTTTTGTGTATTTTTATACTGGGGGAAAAATAGGTAAAGACAAAGGAGCAACCACTATGCAACATTTATCCTTTAAAAACTTTATCCAGCACAATTCATGAGAACTCTGCTAAGATAATGTCATTATCTAATTATTTGATCATCAGTAGCCACAAAGAACAAGAGAAATTTTAAGCAGCAGAGACTTTCACAGGCCAGACTGGAGGGAATGGAATTTTCATGGACTCCCTTGGAAACTGCACAGGAAAGAAAATCCTGAGCCTTAAACACATTGTCTCATCAATATTCTATGAATGGTTTTACTTCCACTCTTGGAAAATAATAAATGATTTGCTCTATTCTAATGATTAATTGCATGCAATGCACAGTTCTGCTAAACACACTCAGTATTCACATCCAGTCTTTCAGGACTAGGTAGAGAATAAAACTGCCCCCTACACTGCATCTGATGGCATAACTGAAATTTTCATTCATTCTGTCACTTCCCATTAACCCAGGCTGAGGTCAGACTGTTGCAGCACTGTGTTTATGAACACAAAAGTTACTCTATTTACTAGAAATGCTCCCCAAAGCCTATCTAAAGCTGTTAAACTGTTCAAATATTAATGTGGCTTATTGTTTATTTTTCTTTTTTTTATTGTAGTGACACCTAGATTAAAACGTATTCTCATACTCAAAACAGAAGCATTTTTTTCTTACCTTCAAGGAGTTTATTAGCAGTTTACATACATAGCAAACAGATGCTGCTACCCTAATTTACTCATAACACACTGTGATGGTATCTAGAGAAGCACAGAGCAGACTTGTGTGGCTTCTACCATCCCTTATTTCTGCTGCAATTCATCCTGTTCTGCTTTGCAATACCCAAGGAGCACTTTGGGATGCTGGCAGCTACTAATGAAAACATCTCTTTCCTCCTCCTCCTGCCTCAGAGAAGCTAACAGCTTTCACGAGGTACAAAGCAGAACAAAAACATTATTTCTGTAATCACTTCATTAATAACTTACTCCCAACTACACAGAGTTCTGCTTCCTCTCCTATCAGGATGCAGCAGACGCTACAACTCCAAATTATTCAAGAATTTGATTAGTTACTACCCTCATCAGCTAAACCACTGAACACAGTTAGCAAAGTCTGTCACGGTGAAAAAAGGGCAGTGTAAGTTGCAGCCAACATCTGCAGTATTTCAGAAAGCCCTATTTCCATGCAAACCTGACCTGAACACGGGCACGGCACATCCCGCTCCTGCGGTTTCCACGGGCTTTTCCCGTCGGCTGTGGCTGTTCCAGCAGCTCCTCCACCAGCACGTGTTGAGTAATGAGCAGCACTGGGCAAAGACAGCAAATAAAACATGTGAGTAAATTATTAATTTTGCCACATTAGTAAAAAGCTGATGGCGATATTGGTGAATCACACTTGGGCCCTGCTCCTTCTCACAGGGCTGCGCTCACCTGGAAGGAAGGCTGCTGGACTGCGAGCCGCCCTCATTTTCAACTTAAACTAAGGAAAAAAAAAAAAACCAACAAACCTCTAAAACACCCAAAGCCACACAAAGAACCCCAACCAAACCTTTTCATGGGGAGTGAAGCGCAGCAGCTCCCACAGAACCCCTCTTTAGAGCCGGCTGAAGCACTGATGGGGAGCGCTCCGGCCCCTCCTGCCTCATAAACCCCGCGCGCAGCTCACCTGCAATTAATTGCCGCAATTAATTACCGCAATTAGCGCGGGCCGGGAGCGCAGCCCCGGCTCCGGCCGGCCCAGCGCTGCCTTCCTGAGGGAAGAGGGACGGGACAGATCCCGTCCCTGAGGGAGCTAGGAGCGGCTGCGGCCCCATAGACCCCATCCCCAGACACACCGACACTGCCTTGCCTGGAAGGTGTGATGGCCCTCAAATCGCAGGCAATACGGGGAAAAAAAAAAAAAAAAAAAAAAAAAAAAAAAAAAAAAAAAAAAACACAAAAAAACTAGAGGCCTCTTGGCCTCTTTCTCAAGGGATTATGGGTCACTTTTCAAAGAATCAAGGTTTCAAATATCAGCATAAACCTGTTTTGAAACTCGTGGAAAAGAGGTTTTTACACAGAATAAGAGAACAAAGACTACAAAAATTGCAGTCGCCCTCCTCTCGATGTGGCTTAGTGTGACTTATCCTGATGTTACTGCTTTCACCTGTGTCTGAGCTATAATTAGCTCACCTGACAAGACATCAGCACCCCAATCAGCACAGCCCGTGCCCCTGACTGTGCCACAGCACAAACTGCCCTTTGCAAACACGTCTCAGGTGACACCGCTTAGCGCGGTGGGCTGCAGCCCTCCACTGCCTGATAAACAACTGGTGCTAACGATGCAAGTGCTCTGACGACTGGATTTCATACATTTCTTTATATTCATAGTTGCAGTCAGTTTGGCTCCACTATGTAGGTGGAATTCTCACAACGTGCTCTGGTTGTTTGTAGTGTTCAAGCACATTCTGATGCAGGCCAGATCTGATTGGAAGCAGATTGCTGGAGGATTATTCCAGAAGTAGTTAAATACCATTCAGTAGAATTAATATAATCCAATTCTTGAACTACATGTTTAAAATCCCTTTAGCACTTATTGCTTCCTCCATTTTTAACAGCACCCCTGGGCTTGACTATTTCTCCTGCCTGTGCAGGATGATCCCCAAAATATTGGTGATGACATGAAGGAGACAATTGCCTTGCTCACTCCCTTCTCTGTTTTTACCCTACATCCTCTTGTCCAGTCTACAAAAGAAGATAACTCTGATGGGTTCCTTGGTCTTGAACAAAGGCTTGATTTCCATATTCACAAATAGAAATACTTTCAGATTGTTGAGAAGATTTTGGTGGGAAGCTGTAGTTTACCTCCAGAAGCAGAGTTTGGGTAAGGCACTGAGGTATGTCAGTGAGAAGAGCAGAGTCCAGAAGAGTTTGCAGTGAGCAGAGTGGTTTGAGCAGGAGGAGCTGAGGTGGTACTACTGCCTTTGGGAAGGAAACAGTGAGTTATTCACAAAAGCATTTGGGTGACAACTGGTACAAATAGGCATAAAGAGTGTGCCAGCTGATTCACTGGGCAAAAAGGGCTGAAGAATCAGATGAGAAATCCAATTAATCCTTTGGGTGAAGGGGTAGCATGAAGCACAGAGGCCTTGAAGGAAGAACAGTATGTGGAGAAACAAAAATCTGAGGAAAATCTTTACTGAAAAGTTGAAAAAAGATGAAGGTTAGTGTGTGAGGCAGTAGGTCTAAGCTGGTAACTGTAGGAAGCAGGAGACAGGATGAAGATCCCAGCAGGAAATGCCAAAACAACTTTCTTGACCACTGCTGACAGTTGCTCTGGGTGCTAAGTAAAATTCACTAGAGCTGAGTTAAGGGCTATACCTCATGGTTTGAGGCAGGTTAGAAAGAAATAGCATTACATCAAGGAAAGAAAACAATCTTCACAGACTTTTCAAGGCCACCTGGAAACAAGAGTTTTGAATTACACTTAGAAAAGCAGTAATGCCTAAAAAATTGAGAAAGCAAGTCTTAAGCCCCCAACTTAAACCTTTTTATTATTTTGTATCCTTACAGCACAAGAACAAATATGAGACTGAGAGAAAATTTTCAAGAAAACAGAGCAAAAAAGTAGAAAGGAGGTCACTACTCAGGACCTGAGGAGCCCTTTGAAGGACGGAGCAGTGTGGACAGCTTTGTTAGGGTGAGAGATGCCTCCTTTTTGTGCCTTTAATGAGCAGAACAGAAAGAAGACTCTGAAAGGATGGAAGAAATTAATTCCTGTTTTTCCTTCTGGTACCACCACTTCCCCAGACCTAGAAAATGTGCTCAGTCATGGACCTCTGTTCTCTGCCTTGTCCCTGGTCAGAAGAAGAAGTCCTGCCTGGGGGACTCTGCAGCTGCTCCCATGGGTGAAGGAAAGGAAAACACTTTATAAGCAATAAGACAAATATCTTGATGGTAATAATCATATGTTCAAAACACCAAAAAAAATTCAAGCAAGTGTTTCTGGCAGTAATGCACTGGTATAATGGATTCCTGATTTATTTACCATACCTGCTACTCACTTTCAGCTCTAGCAGGAATCAATAATCCTTCACACACAGACTCCATACAAATTCTCCTCACAGGGATCACATTCACAACTGGTATTTGTTTACAGTCATATTATAGAGATGTGAATAAAATATATTATGGCGTTCTTCGTAAAGCCTGCAGGCCACATAAAACAAATCTAACTCTCAGTCATGTCACTTCCCATAACTCAGGCTCTGAAAAGTATGACAAGATTCATCAATTCTTGTTAGTCCCAGTATTAAATAATGTATGAACATATGAATAAACAAAACAAAGAAAAATCCAGGTTGGTTTCGTACATGCAAAGTACACAGCGTCCTAAGAGCTTTATTATTTTATTTTCTTTATAAAATCTTACTCAATGTGTGCTCACTTTGTTTTCCTGATGGAAACCAGTGGCATAATGTAATTATTTTCAGTCAGGCCTGCAGTTTACTGAAACTTATGTTACCAGCCTGAGTTTACACCCAGTGTGATCCTCCTGTTTAATTTGAGGGTATCTTTCCTGTGTTTTTAAACATCTACAAAGAAATGCAGGGAAGACTATTAATGATATCTGCAGTAGCAAGGGAGTTGCTAACACTTTCCTTTCTTCAAATCCAATTGCAAGTTTGAGTCCATAGTCTTACTGCATCTTAAAAACTGGTGGGTTTTCGAGAGGTATCCAACAAATCCCTAAATGATATTACAACCAGGAAAGATTATCAGCCTCCAGCATTTTGAGCTGGAGCATAACAGTCATTTTGTTTCCATTAGATAGAAGACATATCATAGAACCAAACTGTTTAAAACACTAAACTCAATCAGCCCACACATTATTCCAAATCTGAAAAATCTAAGTAATGTCATGCTAATGAAATGTGCCTTAATGCTGATCTCTTTGTAGAAACACTACTGTGGAAATAAAGGTAAAAGAATGCTGCAATGGGACCCAGACTGGTACTAAATGTAAGGGCTATTTACTAATAAAACACTAATAATGCCACATGGAAAAGACTGAGGATTAAACACATTTTTAATGTATTTATCCTCTTCTATATGCACAGAGCTCACCATCAGAATGGTTTGATCAGAGTATAATGGAAATAAATATGTTTGTATCTTTATTCATTCACCAAGCATTTCCTAATTATGTGACACTGTCACTAAGCTGGCTGCTTTTGCTGTTTGCTGGTTTTAATTTCACACAAAGAATAAGAAATACAAATGATCTCTTTCATATTCCTTCTCAGCATTGTTTGAATATTAGTGCTTTTACTCTGAGAATGTCATCTCTTTGAAGAGAATGCTTGTGCCATCCATATATTTCACTGGGAGAAAGATGAGTTAATGTTATTATACAATTACTTGGCATGTGCTGTAAAAACAAGATCATCTAATTTTGTGATAAATACAATCTACAAGAGGGAAGAAATAGAACTGTCTATTTTCATATCATGTTTTGAAACAGCAATGAAAACAGTACTAAAAGATGCTAGATTTGCAGTTTTAAGGAATAGAACTCCTCTGTCTGTGAAGATGATGTAGGGGGAGACCCACTCTGTTTTCACAGTACTCCTCATTTTTGTCCAATTAATTTCATAGGAACTATTGATAACCCTTTAATTGTTATTACTCTCCTGTATAATCAGACTATCTATATGAAATTACAGCTGTTACAGAATTATTCACTAAGTCATGTCCCCAGAAATTATTTTTTTGATAGCATGAGTTCTTGAGATACACAGTTGCTTCATTAATTGCTCAATTTTTTTATCCTTCCATTTTCCTTGATGTTATTAGGTGATGCTCAGATTGAAGGAGGCCACTTCCTAAGGGCTCATCCCACCAGCTGACCAATTCTCTTCCTTTATTGGCTTTTTCTGAAACACCCCCCAGAGGAGGCCCTGTAACTGCTGATTCTGAGATGTTTCTTGGGTCCATACAAAACCCTTTGAGATAATGTGGAACTAGGAGCAGCTGATGGTGACAGAGCTTAAGAAAATTTGCATTAAAAGTTTGTTGTGCATTGGTAAGCTCATGAAAACATTATCTTCTGTAGAGTTTTAATCAAAGATTGAATGACAATCTATTAGGGTACATCTTTTGAATAACTTTTTAAATACCATAATGCTGGTATAACTTGAATTGTTTAAGTAACTGTCTGACAGCAGCAGAGAAGTGCAGTATAATGAGTACAAATTGATATGGCTTTGAGTTTGTTTGGTTGGGAAAAAACACTGTGTGAAAATTTCATTTTCTAAAGTGATTATCAGCTACTAAATAACTATTTGAAGTGAATGATTTGAAACTATGACAAATGGATAGCTCAAATTTGTGCACAATTGTTTATCTGGTGTAACCTGAATTATGCCTAGACTGAAGTAAACCTGTATTTATGCTGCATGAAAACAGCAGTAGCCATCTCACTGTCCACAATTAGAAGATAAGAATGATCTTTTACAGCCCCTCCAATGACCATAATTCGTGATCATTGGAAAGTTCCTCTTTTGTTGTAATGGAAAACTGTTTACTTCAAAACAAAAGCCAAGAAAAGGAATTATTATATCCTGTTTCTAGATGATAGATAATGCAGTGAGAAAATCATTATTGTGGTACTCATTATTGTGGTAACTGAGATCATAACTATTTTGTGTAGGTTAAGACAGACACTTTCTGCATTTTGGTTTATTTTTGACACAATGACAATAATTTAAACTTCCTAATTTTGTACTGTATTATTTGAATAATTAATTAAATATTCTATTAAGAAAAATTACAGTAATAACATAGAGATTGTTATATCTGCTTTAAATTTACAGAGGATATGATGAATTCAGATATTGTGGCTACCCTAAGAGAGAGACTTTTCCTCATCTTCCATGAAATCATATTGTAAATTCTCAAGGGCACTTCCTGCTCCTAGCCTAGTGAGTAGCATAAAGACTTTTTGCTCAACTGTTCCTAACCTTGAATATTTCAATTGATTGTGTATTGGTTGAAATACTTTTAATAAACACAAAACACTTCATTGTGTATTAAATTCTGTCCAGTTTACATATGACTAGAAGTGAGCACAGTGACATGGAACAAAAAGTGTGTGGAGTAAAAAGTCTGACTTAGTGATAAGAAGCATTACATGAGAGCCAGGTTACATGAGAAAGGAAATATATCTATGCATCAATTTTGTCTATTAATTAGAGCTTGCATCTGTGTTCTGTAACAGAACTAAAATTGGAGGTAGGGCAAGAGAAGTAAAGCATATTATTAGACCAAGTTTTGTGGAAATAAGCTGCAGAAACAGATTAAGTCATAAAATGTCCCCAGTATTACTAAGGCTAATTTTAGGGTTTTCAGTAGCTTCTTCACTGCTTAACGTTCACCTTAATATTTTCTTACTGTTAACCTCTTCCCAGAGCAAATATTTTTATGGGCTTCTTGATGGTACCAGCAATCATTTATCCTGGCACAGGGACAAAGGAACAATAGATATTGTAGTGATTCCATTGGCATAACCACCTGCTCCCTATCTTTGTTGGCAATCACTAATTAAAAACAAAAAAAAAAGGAAAACACTGACTCAGACTAGAGACTTTCTGTTTTTTAAGTACTTTGCCTTCAATTCAGCAGTAACAGAACATCTCCCTGTGTGGAGATCAATGCATTAATAGAAAGAAAAGAGAAAAGAACAAGAAAAAGTTCAATAATTTGTGGTTCTTGCTACCAGTTTGTTTTCCCAGCTTGTGCTATATACAAACAGGTCAAGCACTGCTTGTCATTACTTCTTGTATTAAAGCACAGCTAGTTCTCTTCAACAGAGCTTGCAATTTCTGAGACTCTTCTCCACTTCCAAGTGAACTGTTTTGATAATAAGACAAAGAAAATAACCAAATTAAGGGCAGGAAACAAACACAGTAGAATGATATCCTACACAGGGAAACCCTGGTACAAAAATCATATTTATTGTAATTATAAGGAATATGTAGTTGTTTCTTAATTTGCTATCCATAATGAATAGAAGAAAACAACTTCAGAATTTTTTTCTTATGGGATAGGTAGCCAAAGCAGATTCACCTCCCGTGAACAGATTGAAAAGTAAAGTGATCCTCTACTTCTTAAAGAGAAGAAATAGCCAGTCAGAATAAAAATTATAGAACTTTTTTTAGATCAATGTGAAGAAAAAACTAGAATTTACCAAATATTTGTTTCCACTCAGAGTCTATTTCAACCAGACATGACTGATACTATCAGATGAGAATACAATAACAAAACAAACAACCTTTTTCCCTTTTAAAAGAGTTTCTTCTCAAGTACCCACATTTTTGCAAAATTCAATCCAAAATGAATTCTTCTATAGTATCTTTAAGCATTTAACGAGCATCTGTAGGACAACCATTTTAGTATCTTGACGGAAACCACGTAGTTGAAAATTTTGATCGCGCACCATCAGCTCCTCCCTCAAGCCACTCAGTCTTTTACCTTTATTATGTTGAAACTGTCTGGAAAAATCATTCTGGTCGAGACCACCATTTGCCCTGTGACTGCATATATCCAATACAAGATGATTCCCCAGACAGGCAAATGCCAGGCTTTTTTTGGCAACAGACCTAAAAGCCTCAGCTCTCGGCTTCACCTCTGGCTCCAGTCTCTCCACATCACCAAAGATTTAATATTCTTCATTGTTATGCAAAAATCTTAATCGAGCATGAATGTGATCAAAGCATCTTCACTGGTTTTGAAGTGGATGCAGGGAATGGTTATGTGATGATTAGCATGATTTATCTTTGAGAAATTATTTCAGATTAGGAAAGGAAAAGGCAGTTGCTACTGAGGCAGTCACTTGGAAGTCACAAAGAAAACAAAATGTAACAGGGTTTGGGTTTTTTCATGCTTTAATCTTTTATGGTTCAATTACTAAACCTGTGCTCCCAAGGAGCTCTCATTACCTGAGAGCAATAAATTTCTCTAAGTAGAGGTAACACACGCTGTACCAAATCAAAACACTCTTTGTCAAAGACATATGCTGAGCCTCCAGCACTACTTTCCATAAGAGTTTTCCTTGCTTTGTTTCAGCATTTTCCTGAAACTGCTTAATTCATCTCTTGAGAGCTGAAGACTTGAAAACATTTTAACAATGGTAGCCCTGATAATGCCTTGTTCCAGTTTAAGCCCAAACACAAAATACCACAGAAAGTAAATACACAGAATATTATAGAAATACAAAATGTTTCTACTGCTATTATTGTACTGTTTGTTTCCCATTGTTATCTCACTAAAATATGCAAAGCTTAATAGTACAGAAACAGTTACATGGAAGGCTAAGCAGCTAATCAGTAGATACTAAGGAATTTTACTCTTTATCATCCTAGTTACTAAAGAAAAATATTTTTTTTTTTGGTCTATAGAAACCATTCCTTAGCATTTAGATTATAACTGATCTCTTTCATACATGGGACTGTTTCCAGAAAGATTTAAGCAGATTTCAAATGACCCTTTCAAGAAAGGGGAGTCATTTCAATTCAAAGACCTTATACATTATATACTTCTCCCCTCCCATTCCTTTGTCTACCAGCACCAGCAGCTCAAGGAATGTGTGTTTTCATTTCTTTCAGTATCTCTATTTGTGAAGAATAGCATTTATTTCAGAAACTACTTACAGATAAAACTGAGGCAGCTCAACCAAAATAATGCCGGATATGAACACAGACACAGGTTTGACAGCAACAAATAACTCAGGTCCAAGTTTCACTTAAAAATAAAAATTGAAATACAGTTCAGTTTAATGAACAGCTCGTTAATGATTGTGAGATCTGTATGTCCCATTTTGCCACTAATTTATTGAATTATTGTAGCTGAATTGCTTTCAATTTTACTGCTGCTGTTTACCCATCTTTTTCTCCCCTTTCTCATTCTCATTTATGTAAGACTACAAAGGCTCTTAATGTGGCATAGCCTGAGTTGTCAAAGCTATAAAACTTCCAGTTACACTTTAGTACTGTAATAATTTTTTAGAGAAAAAAAAGTAATTTAAATGAGTTTCAATTTTCCCTCTCATTTGTCTCAGTGATCTGTTTTGCTCCCGACTGATTTATTCTTGGGCCAAAATATTGGGTTTGTATTTATGACATGAACTGAATTTGCTTACTAATAAAAAAAATAATTTAAAGAAACCCTTTAAAAACCAAATCAGTTCACTGGCACAGCATAAAATACCACATTCCAGTCTCAACAACTATTTTGCCTTTCTAGATACATTCTATATTTGTATTAGAATACTGTAGTTCTCATTTTCTATCTCAAACTTTTAAATAAACTTCTCAAGAAATGCTAGATTTTGTTAGTTTTACCATGAATTTCATCTGAGATGTAGATATGGTATAAAAAAAGTGATCAAGGTATCAGAAAAATTGCCACCATTATATTTCCAAGTAAGTTATATGTGATAATCAGACAGACACCCTTATTTTTCAGGGATTCTGACCAGAAAAATCCCCTGGGTGCTGGGAGGTAATAGAAGGTTGTGTCACTCATGAGGTCATACAAGATCCATATGACTATATGATTTTTATCGTGCTTGGGTCATTTTTTTCCTTAGTTCTCTCCTCCCAATCCCTTCCCCCACCCTATTAACTTAATACGTATTCTAAAACATAGGTTAACAATAATGGGCAGCCCTGCTGGGCAATGGGTAACATTGTTCCTCTTAATCTATAATTACAGTGTAAGTAGCAGAATGAGGCATTCTGCTGATATTTCTTCCTCATTCTGAATTCACTGATTTAGAGCTACTTAAGATAATGATACTAATAGACATGCTTGACATAATTCGTATTTCTTTTAGAAGGAATTTTTTTCATTTTTTAGTTTCAGTGTTTCCATGATAACCCTCATTTAGGATTGGAAAGAGAAAATCTGTGATAACCAGGGCCAGTGGAACTAAACCTCATGCTCACAAGCAAAAGTAGAATATTAAATTCAAATTATTTTACCATGGACAACATACAGGGCAAAGCATTCTGGTTTTCCCTGCATTGCTCCTTTAAAGCTACTTTTTTTTGTAAACTTACGTAGCACCTGTGTACAATACACATTTGGCCTTATAAAATATTAATCACAGACCTTAGCTTTTGCACAGTGATACTGATGAATGCAAACTAAGGCCAAATGTGACCATTCATCAGCTGTGTAAAATTCTGTTAACTGATTTACCTGAATAAAAAGATAAGAATCTGAAGAGTAATTGGTTCAATTTTAATAGAAGAACACAAAAAATGGTAACATAATGTCTTGAGATACTATTTCCTGTACTTGGCATGCATACATTTTGGAAGGACAGAATGATTTCTGTCTGTGTATCAGAACATTATTCACTGCTAAACTTCCTGACAACTACTGCTAATTCATTTTATTCCAAAAAAATAACTCCCTGTCATTTTAAAACTTTGTTAGATTTCACTTGCACCCTAATGGAGATTTAAAAATTTAATTGCTTTAGTAATTGCAACCTTGATCAATAGGAAAAAAATTAAATCTGTCAAATACAAATGTTTTTCTTTATTATACACCAAATTAAGTCATCTTGATGTTCTGGAAAGTGTCAGTCTTTTATTGAAAAGAAGAAACTAATGAAGTAGGTTTGCTTGTGGCTTTCAGATAGCAATTATACTGAAGTATTTAATGTATCTCAGCAATTATTTTCAGTGCTTCAAAGTTACCTATCATTTTTTCTGTGAAATACTGCATTACAACATGAAAGAGGGGAGAATTTGAAATTAGAATAATGCTCTTTATTATTATCTTCAATCATAAGAGAAGAGTATCAACTTTTATGATTAAAAAAAAAAAAGACTAAAAGTTGGGGCTTTTTCCAAAGATCTCTGGACATCACTGACAGAGGTCTAAGAAGACAGTTTTGAGGCAGTAGTGTGAAAGAGGACAAATGAAACAATTAAGATGAACATTAGGAATGTTTTACTAATGCTGAGATCTGCTAAATTCTAAAGAGTCTCCCTGAAGAAAAGGCTGCAGCCCGTTCAACAGGAACTGATAGAATATCAACACTTGAGAGCACATCACAACAAACAAGTCAATATTGAATGTAATGATGAAAATGCATCAGTGCTGTGTTTTTAAATATCTGAGAAAATGGAGAAATAAGTAGCCCCTTGTGGCACACATCAGAGTTTCAAGGATGGATGCAGCACATTGATCTGCATATCCAGAAATATTCACTGCTCCAAAATACTCCTGTGCTGGAAGACAAGAAAGTCTCAATATAATTGATCCCAGCACAGCTTCCATAATTTTGTTCTGAAGGATCATTTCAGATGAATGATTTCAACAATCATTGCATTGGATATTTTGTAATACAATCTATACTGCAAAATTTTATCTTTCAGTAAGTATACACAGTCATTAACTTCACTCAGCTATTATACTGTACTCTCTATTTTCTGTAAGAGAAATTTTCATAGAAAAGGAAAGTTTAATAAAAAACTTGAATTACCAAACTACATAAGTGATACTGGAAAATCAAATTTCTAAATGTAAATTAGAAAAAAAATAGAAAATTGTAAACTGCCAATGTATGGCAATTAAACTCTACTTAAAAGAAAAGACAGAGGCCAACTTCAAATGACCCTTTCAAGAAAGTGAGTATTATTTCATGTAGAGACATAAGAAGTGCATGAAAAATACACTCCAATACAATATTATTGTGCTTAAGGGAAGACAGCCCTCTAACACGAACAATTATTTCTCTGGTAGTGATTTTCATTGACCCTGAGGGATGGTTTTCTTTTAATTGCACCTAATGAGCTGGCTAGACTATCAGTTCTCTCATTTCCACACAAAATAGCTCTTGCATAACTAGAATACTGAGGGGATGAGAGAGAGCAGAAAACAGCTCCAATTTCCACATCACCAGAGCTATCAGAAAAATGCCAGCACTTCCATTTAGGAAAGCTTTTTTAAAAAGTGGAATTCTACTGTCAAATAGTACAAAGCCACTTTAATGGATAGTATCTCATAAGCACATTCCCAGATTTGTATGAAAAGAAAAAAAAAAAGGAAAGGTGAATGCACTTAGAATCATTTTAGATGCATTTCTATGTTGCTGGGTGATATCTTACTGCCACTTCAAAGTAAGTCATTTTAATCATTGTCCCATCACAGGGTTAATAACACAGAACCATATCCTCACATGATGACTGTTCTTACTCCAGTGAAACTGGTTTAAAGAAGAACAGCAGATCTGATTCTGCTTGAAAATCCCTCAGAAGTCAGTGAGCCAGCACTACGATTATTAGCTGAGATAGAGAGTTAAAAAGCTTGCCTAGAATCACACAGAAAATGTGAGTAGCCATGGTTTGAATCCAGGTAATTTAGAATCTTACGTCAGCATCAGTGGCATCAACTTTAAGAGCTACCACTTTGCATAAAGATCAAGCAAAATCATAATGACCAAAGAGCAACCCAAATGTTCACACTGATCTCTCTCTGTTTTTCTGGAGAGTAAAATTAAACCATAATGAAAACCATGAAAATTCTGTAAGCACATGAATTCACACACTAAAAACTTCCTGAAAGACAATATTCACAGAGACAGACATCTCCAGATCCCTTCTTGTGAAGGATTTCAACTATGCACAGCAGATCTTTTTCTGGCTGCTCCAACAGTGGCTTTGATGTGACAGAGCCTGTGGAAGATATGGATCCTGTGGGATGACAATTGTCTTGTTGTTTTAGTCAAGGGCTTGAGTATGGTGTGTTGGGTGACTCTTGGAAAGAATCTGATGTCATACTGATGACATACTACAGAAAATCTCTGCTCCTGTGCATTTTAACTTCTGTTCTTGTACCTAAACTCCTCTAAGATGATGAAAGCCTGTAAGTGATGAAAGCCATTTGTAGCAGCCTGCAATTTAACATCACTTGTCACAGCTTTGCTTTTGGTTAGGTGTCCCTTGACTCTACTGCTTTTATAATGTACTGTAGCTCTTCAAGAGGCTGTTTTTACCCAAGTACCACTCAGCTGACTTAACTTCATATCCACTAAAGTGTCTGTTATCAGATGCTCTAATGTTAAGGACACTGCAAAAGTGGTGTTGTCAAGTAATTACATTACAAGTAATTGTCTCTCTCACCATCGTATCTTCTAGTAATGAAGAGAAAGAACATCAGAAATTCTGTT
>VXBC01002294.1:537192-568042 GCA_013399945.1 Ploceus nigricollis
TTTTTTTTTATAAAAAAACTCCCCCCCCCCCCCCCCCCAGTCAGCATAAACAAATGTATGTATAGACTCAGGGCAGTAATTCTTGTTAGGTCACCAAAACCTTTCTCTTTTAATTGGTCTCATATGAAGACAAAACTTTGCATCAGTTGCCCGCTGTTCATGCAAAGCAAGTGTAACAACAATTAAAACATTCAATTTCACCAAGAGTGAGATTTATATATCAAAATTACATTTAGCTCTGGACTTGGGAACAGCGTTTTTATTGCTTTAGGATTGCATCTGCAACTACTAAGAGACTTGGAGGTTTACATTCAACTTTTAAATCATGCACTTATACTGCAAAATAACCTCTATTTTTAGGATTTGCTTGATCGCTTTAGAATTTGGTTTTGTCTACTTTACAGTGTCTTTCTGCAAATAAGGATATAAAACCTCCTATACTTGAATTAGACACACAGCTCCTTCCTCTATTTGATCATATAATCTTGTTTTTCTTAGAACCTGGGAAACAGAAAGCCCTGATTACAACTTTTGACTAAAAATACTCCTCTATGCAGCAGCTATCAATCACCAGTTCTGTGCAAAGAATTATTGTAAGGCCTTCTTGCAAATTCACCTATCCCTGCTAAGTGTTTATGGAAAACTGCAGATTTTTAATGAATCTGATTCAAGCTTTAGAGAAAATGAGTGCATTTATTCAGGTGTATTTAATAGCTAATGAATCAAATGGAAAAACATGTTAAAGTGATTGTATGTATGAAACACTGCATTAGAAAATAACATTGGTGGTCTCACTCTGTTTGAAGCTGATTTATTAGACAAAATACCCTTCACTGGCATAAGCAGAGATAAAATGGGATCAAACTGCATCTCTTCAACTTACCAGCTTTTAGAAAAATGGTGACATGAAGCTCCCTGTCACAGAGATGATGAAACTTTCTGATTTCTGTACATAAAGTGTATATAGTGGAGAAAGTGAGCATGAATTCATTGCAGGACACAAGCCAGATTACACTGGTGAAGAATGGTGTCCCTACTGCCTTGGCTGGTGACCCGTGACAGTGACATCACTGCCTACTTCGGGCATGATAATGCCCTATAAAAACTTGTCTCATAATTTTCTTCATTTATGATGAAAAGCAGGAAAGTGAAAAATAAGATCTGTCCTAATTCAATAATGTATGCAATGCACTGCTTTGAATAGTATTCACCTGTGATATGACATTCAATAGATGATATTTTTGATACATTGAGGATACATTCAGCTCAATCATTCTCAGCCAGAGATAGTGGCCTTGTAAGCTGGCATTCTCTGATGCATGTTTTCCTTCTGTAAATAATTCTGGGCCTTCAGAGTTTAATTACATGCCCTGTGTCAGACATTTTTCATAATGTTCATTTATGTCTGGCAGTAGCAGTGCTGCTGCACAGCACATCTGTGTGGGTTCAGGAGCTCCTTTCTGAACAGGAACCCTGAATGTTTGGGCGCTACCAAGACAGAGGCCTTTTGTGAGCAGTTATGCTTCTCCTCTTGGAACACTTTCCAAACACCTTCACTTCAGGCACACTTATAGAAAAGCTCTTATGTGAGATGCAAGCTCTGCAGTTCAAGCAAATTGTGAGTTATTGCCCTTCAGGAACTCAGAAAGACTGAATACAGACACCCTCAAGAGGCTGTCCTTGACTATCCAGGAAAGGGTTAACTTCACTGGTCTCATGAAACTTGGCAGCTGACAGAAGACTCAAGAGGGAGGATGGACCTTGGTCTCTCCTTATTTTAAGTAAAATATAAAAGTCACAGAATATCTTCCCTTCCTTTAAGGAACTTATCAAATTAATGAAAATATGATTCTCCCATGCATTCTATAGTGTCTTTCTTTACAGCTCTTTGGTTCATCCACATCTGAGCAAAATGTGCTTATTAAAAATCAAGCTGTCTAAAATACCTCATATAGCTGAGAACTGCAGAACAGGGTCCATCTGAAGAGGTACATTTCTCAGAGCTGAACACTCTATTGATGCTTTTGCAAAAGACACAAAAGAAATTAAATGTCAGTTACTGAGAGACTGGAATTGATCAATATCATATATAATTATACTTCCAACAGAAAAATAGGCAGAAAGTGCACCTTTGATATTAGAGTTATAAGGACTTATAATTAATAATAGAATTTTCTTTAAAAGTTGGTGTTATCTGCCACAGAGAACAGGCATACTAGATTAGGAAGCCTGCTAGCTCAACACTAGCTCTGAAACCAGATGGACCTCCCCAGGTAAAGATCTGTGCTGCTAAAGACCACCAGACTCCATTTGTTTAGATCTCCCATTAGCTGGATTCATAATGTGTCTTGGGGGTTTTTGCATCTGAAAGGAAAGTAAGGGTTGTTTTCTATTCACCTCCTCATCCTTCTATTGCTAAAAGAACCCCCATGCATATGCTATCCAGACGTAATTAAAATTAATTTAAATTGTAATTTAGACCTGTGGGTGCTGTTCCACAGTATTTCTGCTTATTCATCCCCCTACAGGCATGGCCTTGATCATGAAATACACAGAGGAACACTTTGAGAAATTCAGTGGTGAGGAAAACTTGCAGTACCTCATTGGTAAGGTTACCCCATGTCACAGCTCATTTCTGCCAGCCAAGCCTTGCGGTCTGTGATAATGAAAAAAGAGGTTTTCAATTTGTAAGCAGTGCCATTTCCTTCAGCAGCTCCCAAGAGTAGCACTGTGTCGAGGAAAGGTAAAGCTCCTTCAGTGATTTCAGGTCATCTCAGCTGCTTTTGGTAGGGTAGAAGATGAATTTTGCCACACCTACTAGAACAAAAAGAAAGGTTTCTTGTTCTTTTCAGTCTTTTTGTTAGACATTAATCCATGCAAGTAACAGAGAGAGAGAAACAAAATCTGAATCACACAGTGAGAAAGAGGTTTGTGAGGGAGCTAAAAGAAATCTCCACATTAAAGTTGCTGGCCCATTTTTATACACAGAGCCAATGTAAAAAGGCAGCTTCAGGAAGCATTGGAAGTTATGGATGCCTCAGGCCTATCTACAGTTTTGCCTTTTCAAGGTATGACTGGATATTTTTGAATATCAAGTTTTTGATATTCAAGTTTGAATAGGAAGATATTTTCTAATCACTTAGAGTTTTGTATAATTCTAGGCAGGTGAACTCCACTAAAGGTCCTGCTGGCACATGGATTCACACTTGTTGAATGGGAAAGCTTTCCATGAGTTTCCTGACTTCGTTTCAAGTGCTATTGTAAGAATTTATCTTGATCATAAATCTTCTTTCACTGGTGGGAGGGGTCTTAGGAATCTGGTGGAATACCCACCCTAGGGGGTCTTGAACGTGGAGAAAATAGTAAGAGGTCTGTGATATGCAGAAATATTTTCAAAATATTTTGAAGCATACTACTTGAGAGCACAATTTTTTACTTCTCTCTCAAGCAGGTGAATAGCTAATTTTTATTGCCACTGGGTATCCAAAAGGACATCTGGTGTGCTCAGGAGCCAATGCAATCAGAAAGTGCTCTCCAAAGAGAGATGATCACTGTCTCCTCCTGTGATATGGAAAGGAAAATTGGAACAATTGTTTTCTGCTACTTTTCAAAAATCACATATTTTCCAGCAGGCTGTTAGAAGTATGATTTAAGACATCAGCATCTTGTAAGGATTCAGCCTGAGAATTAAAATATATATTGCTTAATACCCAGTTTATGCATTGGGGTAGTGTTGTAAAAGATTAGCCAAAGAGGATTGAAAAGAGGTTAATTTACTACACACACAGCTTGGATTGCTAACAATAAATATGATTGATGAGGACTGGCTCATAAAGAAGCAGAGCTGCAGTCAGCATGGACCTTGAGAAATAACTCTCAGTTTCTCCCAAGGGGGAGTTCTGTCCTACTTCAGCCAAGTGGACTTTGAAAACTTTATGATAAAAGTCTTCCCAGTGCTGACTTTATTTTTCTCCACATATTTTTGTTTCAGATCACACAGCTGTCTTAAAAAAAAAAAAAAACTGAAACAACTTTTAAAACATAGTTGGATTATTCATTAAGGTATGTACATTCATTTCTAAATCCACATCTATTTCTTGAGAGAACTGAACTACAAAGGTTATAATGAGGCAATAATCTGTATGAACGTGATAACAAATCTAGATCTCCATGGTCTCCACAGACTACTTCAAACTCTAGAAGTCAGTGCTGATCTCTTAAAATAAGCTGCAAACTTTTCTAAAAATCTTTAAAATTCAAGAATCTTTTCTTTTGAATCAACATCAACATCATGTTCTGTTGAACTTGTGATTTATTTGTGCCAAGCAAAGCGATTCTCCTGTCACACACACCCAGACCCCATTACTGTAAGCAGAAAAATTAAAAATAGAAACCATAGTACCATCAGCAGAGATCACAGACCAAGCACCAGATGCTTAATTAAAAATAATTATGTAGCCAAAACCAAATAATTTTGTTAAAATTATTAAAATATTATTATCAGGATAATTACTGGTATATATTTGTATTGCATTAAATTATGCNTTCTCCTGTCACACACACCCAGACCCCATTACTGTAAGCAGAAAAAATTAAAAATAGAAACCATAGTACCATCAGCAGAGATTACAGACCAAGCACCAGATGCTTAATTAAAAATAATTATGTAGCCAAAACCAAATAATTTTGTTAAAATTATTAAAATATTATTATCAGGATAATTACTGGTATATATTTGTATTGCATTAAATTATGCATTTTACTTGCTGGTTGATACTCCACTCTATTTGGAATATTTTTGAGTTTCACTAATTTTAGGTGCTAACACTTGGGATGTTTTGCAAGCATCTGCAGAATGTGCTCCACAGGTAAAGAGATACTAACTAAATTGGTTGGTTTGGTACAGAACTGCACAACTCATTAGATGCTCAGTAACTGTATTTCACTTTATTTCTTTAGCGTTTTCTGAGGTCTCTGATTTGAAATGATGTTATTGACCCCTGAATCATGACTGCATGACATGCACTAAAAACAGACTAAGTGCAAACATAGCACAAAACTTCCCAGGCTACTAAAGAAACTCAGACACCAAGGCAGTATACTTTTGTTTCCCCTCTAACATTGGTTCAGACTTTAAGGTAAAGAGATGCAAACAAAATGTAAAAAAAGGTTGAAGAGACATCAATATTTCTTTGTCAGTCCCCAGAACTCAGCTCTGGCAATGAGCTTGGCATCAAAACAGATTGAGAAAAGAAAATACAGTGCTTACCAACACTGCACAGGTCTCTGTAGAGCAAGCAAGGATGCAGGCAGAATGTGGTGAATAAATACAGAAACCTGAGTTTACCTATAAGCAGTTGTTCTTACAAGTTAAGATTAGGCCTAACTTAAAGCTGAGCAAGGATAAAAATTGATTTTCTGTAAACAGAAACAAATGGGAAGCTGAATGAAGTACCCCCTTGCAAAAACCAGGGAAAAAAAAACATTGACTACTATTATATATTCCAGATAACAACCTACAAAGAGGTCAGGCAGGAAGATCCAGGGATCTGGGTCTAGAAAAAAACCACAAGATTTTATAAAAATGGATTTTAGCAATCACTCAACTTCAATGCAGGACATGGAAGTAACATAATCAAAAACCTGAAAGACCAGCTTTCACACTAGAGGATGAGAATCTGTAGTGAAGTTTTACAGCCTGTTTCTCAAAGGAACGTGTACTTTGTACAGTGAGGCTGAACAATATTGCTGAGAGACCATGAAAATGAAATTCTAGCACTGTAAATGGAACAGTCTGTGCCATGGTTTTTCCTGTCACTGGTAGGGATTTCAGGAGCTGCTGTTCAAGCTGAAGCCCACAAACACAGCACAGCTGGTTCAGAAGAGAATCACAGAATGTTCTGAGTTGGAAGGACACCCAAGGATCATCAAGTGCAACCTTTAAGTGAATGGCCCATAAACAGGGATCAAACTCACAAACTTGGTGTTAAATGGCATCATGTTTTAACCAGCTGAGGTAATCTCTGGGCCAGACTCTGGTGGAGATGTGCATGTGCCAGTTAAGTAACTGTCCCATTTGAGGGGCACAGAGAAGTATTTTAGAGCAGTATTTTTAGGGACTAGTTTGTGCAAACTATCTGCATTGTCTTGGGCTACCGGAAAAAGTTGTATAGAGCTAAAGAGCTGCAAGCCTGAGAAAAGCCTTAAGTCATCAGGTTCGTCTGCAGCACACAAGTGCTGAAATACTGCACTCAACTGGCTCATCAGCACCACCATGCAGCTCTCCATTTTGCAGTTTTATTTATTTTAAGGCAGCCAGAGGTTTACTCTATGAGTTTGCCTAGTTATACTGCAGTCTGTGCAATGTCAGAGGAGACTTGTTTCTACTCTGCCTTAAGAGCTGCAAAACGTTTAAAAATATAAATACCTTACACTAACAGAGAGTTATTGCATCAATCTGAACTGCTGACAGAACACACAAAACATGCAAAAAAACCTCTTAAAGAAGAGAAGCAGATCAGACTCCTGAGAAATATTCAGGAAACTGGTTGGCCAGAGAAGCTGTGGCTGCTCCATCCCTGGAAGTGTTCAAGGCCAGGCTGGACAGGCTTGGAACCACCTGGGACAGCAGAAGGTGTCCCTGCCCATGGCAGGGGGTTGGAACTGGAAGGGCTTTAAGGTTCTTTGCAAGCCAAGTCATTCCATGCTTCTGTAAAACAAGGCAGATTGGTGGCTAGAATAAAAACACAACCAATTCACCCATGTACCAAAAGAGCAACTGCTTTCTTAATAGACTTCTATTATTTCTGAAAATATGTCAGCCTGGGATATCCTAAATGAGTTCAAACAACTACATAAGCAGACACAGCACTTATTCCAGTTCTCTGAAAATAGTACCACAGCTTCAATAAGAAATGTAACACCTTTTAAGTCAAGAGTCAGAGAACAGTATTTACACATGGTTAACAAGAGAAAACCAGTCCCAAAGGAAACAAAAAATTCCATCGAATTCACAAGGGAGAATTTCTTTTGACTAACGTGAAAGATGAACAAGTAAAATATAAGAAAAATACCCCAATGTGCTGGTTTTATTCTTTCCTGTGATTGTGAAAACAACCTTTTCAGGAGGTTGAAAAAGGCTGCATTTACACTGCCTGTCTAAAGGGCGAAGTTTGATGTGTGGGCAGCTCTTACTTTTCAAGCTGAACTTTTCCCATGGAGTTAGTGAGAGCACATGTCCAAGAACACAGAACAACATAAAAGATTAGGGCTTGCACATGAATTGAAAATTAGAAAAAATTAAAAAATGCAAAGAATTTTAATTTTTTGACCTACAAAACATGTGCAAACAGTCATGCACAGAAAACAAACTATTCAAAGTATATAAAACTGCTAAGGTACAAAAAGGCAATTTATGATAAAAGAAAGCTAGATTAAGATAGAAAAGCTGCTTAATTTCACCCCACTATTCACCTCCCAGTTTCCAAACTGAAAAACATAGTTGTATATAGGAAAAATAGGTTGTTTTAAATGTATTTAAATGCAAACAAAACATACATACCAAAGGAAATGCCAGAATCCCTGCTGCTATGACCCTCCCAGTCCCAAAACACCCTGTGAGACAACACGTTTTTCCTCCCATAAGCACTATGACTGTTTTAATTGTTGATCCTTCAAGGTATTTGGGAAAATGACACATTTTGTCTTGGTTCTGAAAAATACCTGAACCATTAATATACAAAGATTAAAATATCTGCTTTTTAAATTCAAATTGTACAATTGCAGATTCAGCCCTGTGCTGTGAGCCAGCAAATCTCTCACTGAAGTGCCTACATTTTTTGATCACAAAAGATAGACAGAATTATGCCCACAATGCTTATTCCTGGGAATTGACTCTACAAAGTTTCTGCATGAAATAAATGAGAATTCCCATCTTTCTGTTTACACTGATGTATTTTTTTTCTCACTTCCCTTGCTAAATAAGAAGACTATGCGGGCAAGTTGGATGATGTATTGCTGCACTTAAGCTTTCAAAATCCTTTAGCAATATTTTTTTTTCTTCAGTTTTAAAGAGCAAATTTTTCTTCCAGATATGTGTTAACATCTTTTCCACAAGTAATGTTCTTGTGATGATGGTAAAATGTTTTTGCTATAGAACATAAGTTTATGGAAGAGTTTTTTTGCTTTGAAAATTTTCAATGCCCACGTACAACTACAGTTTGTGACACCAGTACAACTTGCTTACTGGAAATTCTGTGTGTAACTGTGCCAGATATTGTGAAACCAATCATTTGAGAATACATGCATTCATTAGTTTAAAAATAACCTTTGAGTTTGGACTACCACACTTATATTCCATGAAGTTTTCCAAATAAATAGCAGTCTTTCCACATAGCACTATAAACAGAAGGTATGAGTAAAAGTATAAAGTAGGCATAATAAAAAAATAATGGAGTTATTGACCAAATTTCAAGCTGGAAAATGAGACTATTTGCAAATAAAGTGCACAAAGCTGTCCTTTTTTACCTTGGATGAACTCACGCATAAGTCCCTTTTTCTGCAACTTTGAGAGCTGAGAAAAATCTCTGAGGCAAGTACTTTATAATAATAAAATCCTCCATCACAGCCTTCTTTTTGAATAACCTCCTGGCATGTTCCTCTGTTGTAGTCACTCCTTGTCTGCTGAGCCTCAATTTTCTGAACAATAACTGAGGATTCTCAAACAGCTCAGAAAACTGAAAGTGAGAGGAGAATTTAATTTAATGTTCCTGTCATCACACTGGATCAGAAGAGCCTCACGGAGAAATAATACACAGCTCTCACTTCAGTATCTATGCCATAACTCCAAGTCTCTGAGGGCTGTGAAAATCCAGCAGGGACCTGAAACTGGCAGGTGCCATATCTAATGTATGTGCAGTCACATTCCAAACAAATAACTACACTCCAGGAACAAGCTAATTATTCTTCTGAGTAAAAGAATCCAGATATGTACTTTGGACTGTAGAAGAGATATTCCCTAAAAAGACTGTGTGTACAGGCCACCCTTTCTTGGTGGTTCAGATATTCAACCTTTCTACAAAATCATCAATCTTGTTTTTTACTGGGAACTCAGTGTCATACCAAGGGCAAGACTCTGCTGTTTTTGCTGTAAACAGAACTAATCATTCAAATTTTTCATTAATTCAGCTGTGTTGAGGGCACTCTCTGCTGCAGCAGCGTGATGAATTCAGCAAGCCAGAGGAAGCTGGGGCTGCTGCAAGGCCAGTGTGAAACCAACAGCGCCCGTTTGCACAGAGTTTGGATCTTGGGCTCACCTAGAATTACAGCTGCCTATCAAGGGCCACATAGCACCTAAGGGACACTGTGGGGGATACCCTACCACAATAAACAAACCAAAAATATTTGTTCCCTGAAAGGTACCCAGGATTCTCTTTCCCTGTGGCCTTACTGCCTGTGTCCATTCTGTTGCAATACCTGGAGCATGGCATTCACATTCTCTGAACAGAGAGACATAATCCTCTGTCAGGATTTTTCCTGGAGAAGCACAGAGAGAAGGATCAAAACAATCCTTATCTCATTTACTGTGCCTGTGTTTGTCCCCATATGGAATGTGTTTGGGTTTGGAGATTGTTTACCTGAAGTGATTGCTTGATTGGATTCTGGTGATGGTGGTTTGGATTCATGGACCAGTGGGATCCAGCTGTGTCTGGACTCTTGGGAGAAAGTCACGGGTTTTTCTAGTTAGTTAGTTAATAAGTAAGTATGATATAGTAAGTAAGTATGTAGTATAATATAGTATCTCTTTAAAATGGTATATTAATGTAATATAGTATAGTTTAATAAAGTGAGTGTTCTGCATTCTGAAGCCTTGGAGTCAGATGCCAGTCATGCATCCCACTGGGGACTGATCACCTTTATTCCAGTATTGGAGGAGTGGCAAACACCATGTGGACGTGATCAAATCTCCACTCTATGAGATAGGTTCGAAAGCTGCAGGAAATCTCAGGGTTGATTGCCAGCCCTGGAAGACAGTAATTTTTTAATAGCTTAAGTTAGACTGAAAGCTTTTATAGCTGAGCTATATCAAGAAAACAGTAAAACTATAACATTTATTACCAAACCAGGGCAGAGTAATTCTTCATGTATTAAAAGACACATTCTATCTCTCCATGACAAGGTTACAAATATTCTATAACATCTTAGTACTGATTAATTAAGTCAAATAATGTCATTCTAGACTTTGTTCTGTCACATTTAAGATATAGCCTTACATATAATCATTCCCACCTTATGGTTCTAAGGATTGTTTCTTACACGTAGAGTACAAATAATACTTCTGAAACAAAACATTGCAGAAGTCTAAGGCTTAATGCTTTCAGACTGATTTTCAGAGGTTTTCAACACATGACACTTTCACTATAATTGGTGTAAGCGTAGGACAAATGAATCAGATCATTAAATCTCTCTGGTTATAATCTAGGGAAATTCTTATCTACTTCACCTAAGAAAAGAATTATCAGTTTCCTGTTCTTTCTGTTTCTTTTAAAGGACATTAAGATGCTACTGATAATTCTGGTACAGAGAAAGGAATAAGCATATTGACATTTATTCCAGCAAATCAATATACCCAGTATCTGCTATCTATTGTCTGTAGATTTACCAGTTTAATTTTACTTTCTTAAGAAGTAATTGTTTTACCTTTGTGCTTAGATATGATGCTGTGAAACAAAGTTATATCTGTGAATTTACTCAGTGAATCAACATCCTATATATTAATTTTTCTTGGCTAATTCACAGTGAGGATACAGCATTCCTTTACTGACAGATGATATTATTAAATATTTAGCTCACACAGTAGATAATTGGAGTGTTTCTGCCATAAGTATTAATTTACTCATGCTGGTGATTCATGCTGAACCACAGGAGAAAAACTGTAGCTAAATTCACACTTTAAGCCATAGGAATCAGCAGCTGAATCAGAAGATAGAAATTGCCATCAAACCCACACAGCTGCAGAGAGATGAACACAGGCACCTAAACAATTCATCACACTGGCTTTATCCACAATTTAATTTTTTTTGCAATTCCTCTCAGGATGCACATTACATTGTTGGACTGTACCATGTTATTTCCCTTTTCAAATTCTAACTCTAAAAAGAATAGTGTATTACTTAAATCTAAAATTAACTTAGGCTTTTTAAATGGAAGATGTTTGGGTACTGATTTATAATTCTGCATATGACCGGTGTTTCATCTAACCTGTGATGCTTGGAACATGGATAAACTAGCAAAGGCTTCCTGTGCTATTAATCCATGGCAAAATCAGGCTATTGCCTAGAGGAAGACACTAGTCTAACGATATGCAAATTCTTGAGTGAGCTGGTTTCCATTAATATTGTGTAATAAACCAAACTCAAATTCTCCTACTTCAATTCACATTTACTCAGTCCCTTTAGAATCCCGTGTTATAGACTGAATGTAGCTTGGAGAACTGTGTCTAAGCAGTATTAGAAAATGGAATGGATTTTAATTCCAAGAAAACACAAACCAAAAGCTTCAGCCTATGCATGGTCTCATGCTCTCTATGGTATGGATGAATATGTGTGTTAGATCCCTGGAATCTACATCCCATTCCCTCCCCTCAGCATAGTGCCTGTCTTTGTATTCAACTGGAAAAAATGCAGCAGCAAAATAAATACCACAAGAACACTTAGGCCATCTTTTTCTTTATAGCAGGAATGTAAATCTTTATCTGTTCAGAATATTGTTTTGAAAACTGGAGGCATCACAGATTATGCAGGTGCTATAGAACTTCTGCAAAGGCTGATAGCTCGTGACAATGGGAGCAACGTCTCTTCACTTGACACACACTTTCATGGTGGCTGAAAAGGCAACTGCAGTTTCATGGTTTGTTCAATTATCATGGTATCTTATGAAGGAAGAATAGCAATACTACCTACATGTGTGTACATTAATAGATTTAATAATTTTTCCTACTTCTCCCTGTTTGCAGAAAAATATTGATATTTGTATTACTTGGATACAGTTTCCACTAAACACTAGGTTGGCATGAGGACTGGGTGGGAAGTGGAATTAGGAAAACACAAACCAAAAATTTTCCTAGGATTCTTCTAAATGGCTAATGCCCCTACAACTTGGCTATTTATAAGTTGTCTGTATTTTACTTGGAAGTTTCCCTGATGCCCTCTTGCTATTCAGACACTAGAAATAGTAATCCTGTATAAATGACTGAGTGAAAACTGGACTTGAGAGATTACTTTACACAGAGATCCTGTGAGCACCTTGTCAGCTGTCCCTCTGTACACACATGGTACAAAACAAAAATAAACTCCTGTTTCCCCACGTTCCCCCCTCTGTTGAACAGATATCAATTCAATGTTCATCTGGGTTTCTTTCAGAGGGAAACAAAAAACAAAAACTGTTTTAATTGTTTGGTCATCTGCCCTGTGGATGGTTTCTTCATCCTTTTCACACACATTCTGGGGTCACGGTTTGTGAACGCTGCTAATCAACACAGCTACCAGCTGCCTCTTTGGTTTCATCAGCAGGCTGATATACTGGGTTGGGGTAATCTTGTTTATGTATTGATTTCTCTCTTGAAGCTAACACTCTTCTATCAAACAATCATGAACCTGATGTTTCAAATTTAAACAGCTGCAGAGTCATTAATTAAAAAGTAATGCATGGTAGTAATTTAAAATATGTGCTTGAATATTTATGTATCTTTCCGAACTAGAAAGTGAGTATACTTTAACGGGGACTTAATTTAATTTGTCAATTTTTTTGAGTTAAACTTCCCTAGATTAAAAACCAACAGTAAACAAGGAAAGAAACAGCTGCAGCTACAGCTGCTGCTTTGTAGCCACTTCAGTCTAGCTCTCCCCAACATGTACATGTAACTTATAAATTACATCAAAAGACACATTAAAAAATGAGAAGTTGGGCAAGTGTGGAGGAGGAAGAAGAGAGAGAGATGGTGCTTAGCAGGACATTAATTTCTTACCAATAAACTGTCATTTGAAAAACAGCAGGTGACAATGTAATAAAAACTGTGTAGAGAGCTGAAATGAATACAAATGCCAGGAATATACTGGAAGTGTCCGGCAGCTCTGCTCTGCAGAGAGCCTGCTTGACAACCATTGCTCTGCAGCAGGCATAAACTATTCAGCAGAATTAAATATTTAGCTGTGCATCACCATATCTCAGTCCTGGGCCCTTGTGAGCCCACCTTTTAGCAAACTGACAGTTCTGAGGCAATACCATGGGGCCATTAATTGCCACCGTGGTGGTGGCCCCAGCAGGACCAGAGCCTTGCACTGTGCAGCAGAATGTTTGCAGAAGTGTTGGCAGAGTTGGGTTCTCTTTAAACTGTGGTACCACTGAGCACAATTAGAAATAAAATACCACATACTTAGAAAAAAGGAGTATGGAGAGCGATGTGGTTTAAGGTCAATTGAAAATGTTTCACTGCAGTGGCTCATGCTGAAGCCTCTCAGACAAACAAGCAGCAGCTCAAAGCAAATAGAATGGTTAAATGAACAGCTCTGGAATGAGAGCCTGAGAGAAGCATTAATGTGCTGCAGACACAGCATTCTCCACGTGTTTAATGCCATATATGCCCAAGTACAACATGCCAAGGTACCATTAAATCAAGCACTTAAGTACCATGAAATCTCTAAGCAGAGAATTGTGTACTATCAGACAGCTAAAAACCCTTTTGATTTGTTCTAACTAGTAAAATCTTAATTTCTGAGAGAAAGAAAATCCACAAGTCTGTTTAAAACAGAAAAGCTGTAATGCAAAACTGAAGGAAAATCAGTGTTTGTAAGATCAAGTGTAAAAAAGAAGAGATATAGTCAAGAAAATACATTCCCTTGGTTTCCTTTTTCTGAAGGAAAGTAAAGCTTCTGCAAAAAATGTGAGATTTAATCATAAAATAAGGGGAAAAAATTAGAAAATACTTCCTACAAAAAAATAAAGCAGTCAGCTGTGTTCAGTTTGAAAAGCCTGACTTGCCCTTGGCTCTGTAGTACAAGTGTGTTAATTGTTCCCTTTGGAGAGGAACCACCTTTTTTGACAAAAAGAAGTAAAATAGCTTTTACATCTTTTGTACTACAGTTCTTCTACAAATCCCCAGCAAACTACTTTTATTTTTCATATTTGTTAAACTGACATGGGGATCAAAAAAAAAATCTAATTATTGAAGCAATTAATAATTGTAGATAGTTCTATACAAGCACAGCTCTGAGAACTACAACTCCCTCTGTGCTAAAGAAAAATACATGAGTATGGCCTGGAAAATTAAAATAATTTTAATAACTGAAGAGTTACAGTAGTAAAATGTAGAACAAAGTTATGTTCTACAGTTGCAAACCATAAGAACAAGTCATAAATGTAACTATATTAAGGCCCTATTTCTTTTTTAGTCTAAGATAGTTTAAAAGACATGGAGGGAGAAGGTATACATGAAATAATGCATTATTTAGGTCATGAATTCCTTTCTACAGATTTGTATGCTGATGATATTGGACAGTAGAGTCAATCTCAGCAGAAAAATGCAGGTCAAGTATTTTGGCATGAGATTCATACTTTTTAATTTTCTGTCCAATCTACAATGCATGCAGTCTTGTATCATCAGCTTCCAGTAATTCTCTTTTCATCCTTTACCTCAGTCTTTAAGTTTTCTTTCCTGGAGTCTTTGTTATAGTATTACAGGTGTTAATAAACCAGACCAATAACTTCCTACCTCAGTATATTTGTTAGCTACCTGTTATCTAATACTATATCCAGTTTGATAGATTTCTTTTAATTTTTTTTTTTCAAAGAGCAGTTTCATTGCAGTTTCAGCATTCTGGAATGGAAATTGTCTATCTCCTCTTCATCCTTATTGTGACACTTAATTTCCGTTTTTTTCGAGATATGCTTATTTTCATTTCAGCAGTTATCCTGCCTCCATCCTCATGCTCCACGTTATCACCCTGGCTGGAAACTGAGTTAATGTATTCCTTTAGTTCAGGCACAATATCTTGATCAGCTCCAATCTCACCTTTATTGTCCAAACATGAACCCACCATTTTATCTTATGACTAAAATATCATTTAATCAGTTTTAATTTCCCTCCTAAAATATAATTGTGTTTTTCTCTTGACAATTACTGTTTGTCTGATAGTCTCTCAACCTTTAAGATCTAGCTTTCTATGGGATACATCTTCCTCTGTGGGCTGCATGTAATTTTCCTTATATCCTTTCTGAGACAGTAATTCTTTCATTTATCATTGCACTTTGCCCCTCAGGGAAAGCTCCCTTCAGGCAAAGTTCCTTTCCCTTCATTGCCTTCCCACTCCCTTCTGCAATACAATACAAAATGTGTTATTTTCAGTGCTATGCTCCCACCACAAGTATTTGCCATGAGTCATTCACAGCAGTTGCAAAATCTCTCTAAGTTTCTTGACTGGACAACTGAATAATTTTAAAAGAGAAAATGTAGAAATATGCAATGTCTACTCCCTGAAAAAAATAACCAAACAAAAATAAAAGAATGATACCTCAATATCATCCATCACACAAAAAATTATCATAACTCAGACAACATATATTTTTTAAAGAATACAGAGGAATAAGACATCCAGCAGTGAGTTAACAATTCTGGCCTACATTTGGAAGGTTCAGCAATGAAAACTCTTTTGTTTAATAATGTTTTCTATTTTTGCAAATATGATTTCCCTTAAATTTTTCACTTTGTAGCAAAACACTATTCAGATTAAAGTTGCTATTATGCTACTATGACTTCTGAAAAGAAAGTAACTTTCAAGGACAGGAATTTATCAATAGATAAGGATAGATGCTTGTATACCTTTCCTTTCCCAGATGTGCCAGCTCAAATAGTATCTTCAGACTAAACAGCTCCTCTTTCTCCCTGCATCAGGATAAAGACAGTGAATTGTGCCTGGAGAGTCTTCCAAGTGTTCCATGACAATTGTTGTATTTCATATTAAATAGAAAATTCTCTTTCAGAGAACAATCCCTGTGTAGGAGCTGTATACTTATGGTGTCCATTAAGGAACACAAACAGCATCTACTGCACGTAAAATGAAAAAAACCCAAATTTTTTGCCATGACCTACAGTGCAAGAGTCTCCTGACTAGGTTAGGAGTATTCTTAGTCATAAACACTCTCCAAAGCTACATCTTCAAAGCTCCACCTTGGTTATTTCACACTGGAGGAGTGCCTGTGCCCTTCCTACACAGGGCCAAGAGCTCTGAACCATCATGCACCCGATGCTGCAGCCAACTGTTTTTCCTGGCTGAAATCCTGTATTTTGCTCCCTCCAAATATCCCTCAGCTATTTTAATGTAACAGGCAGTTTATCTTAAAATTGAATCAGCATTAGCTTCTGCACAGAAGGTGCCATTTCAGTTTGAACTGATGGTCTTTCTGGTGAGTTTGTTGCTTGATTAAATTCCCAAGAGAAATTCAGCCAGGATGCACAAGAAATTTCACTGTGAGAAGATCTGGAGTAAGAGAAGTTTTTTGTGAACATAATTTGTACTGAATTTAGATTTTACTGCAAGCACTTCTAGGTCCTAGACCTCATTTCATAGCAGATCTTCAGCATTTATTTCAGTTTTATCCGAGTACAAAACCTTGACTAGCACAGCGGGGGAAAAGGTTGTTCGGGTTATTTGTCCATTACCATTTTTAACATTATGTTTGTGACTTACATGCAATTCTGCACCATTGCTCATACAATTCTAAAATAAACAGCAAAGGAAAATACCTAAATAAATATCAGAGGGAATTTCCTAAATAAATATCCAAGGACACTACCTAAATAAATACCATATGAGTCAATACAGGAGAATTTGATGAATTTCTTTAAAGGTCCATCATGTTGAACAATGACCCTCTAGGAATTGTAAGCTCTACTGGTCTCAAACCAAAGTACAAAACTGCCTCCTCCACCTATCCTTGTCACTGTTCTAATAGAGAAACCTGTTTTTTAGATCATGCCTTTCTGAAAAATTTCTCTTCAATGTACACTGTTAGGGTGAGATGCCTTTACAAAGGAGTTAACACCATGGAAAATCAGATTAAATAAACCCCCAAGGATATACCTACAATTGCTCTTGTTTCTTAGAGTTTGCAATCTTGCATTGTTAAATGAACACCCCAAAATAAAACTAGAAACAGAGATCAGCTTTCTATTATATTACCTTTAAAGAAAGGATCACCAGAAAGAGAAGTGGGGAATTATACAGCAGTGATTTCTAGGCTGTTGCAAATTTCACCTTTGAGAAATCAGAATCTCCCTAAGCTTTTGGGCATTATTAATAAAGAGACATCAACCAGGCAAAATGCCTGCAGCCCTGGCAGCCCTGCTGCTGCCTCAGAGCTCTTAAGCACCCTGCACCTGTTCAGCCCACCTTTGCACCTCACCTGCTAATTTAAGCCAAAACATATTTAGAAATTGTGCTAGAAAGAGAATTCCAGTGAGGAGTTCTCCTAGTTATCAGAAACAAATGCACCATTGGCTGGTCTTGAAATAAGATTTAATTTTCAAGATCTTACCCATTTTAAAAGAAGTCTAATAAAATGCTGCACAGTGAGCCTCAGATTAGATAGACTCTGCAGGAATGTTTATGTATGGATACATCCCATGCAGCCTGTAATACTGTAATTTTCTGATTTTTGAGAATAGTATTTTTCAATAGCCCTTTTGGAAAATTTGATTTTAGAATGGCACACTGAGAAATCCATGCCCCATCACATAACACTACCCTCAACATGCATTGGAACACACACACATATACAACATATATGTGTATGTGTGTATTTCCACATATTTTCTAATATTCATAATGTATATTTATTTCTATTTTTCTGATTATTTGGAGAGGAATGTTTTCCAGGAGGCTTGCACAAAAGAAACAAATTTTAAAACCTGAAGTTCCCCTTAAAAAGATGTTTGTTTCTTAGAACAGATATTCCCAAATAGTTTGAAATATCTTAGCATTTATAGATGCTTTATACACTATTTAGGTAGAAAAATCAGAACTTATTTGGCTCATGATTTACTTGCTCATCAATCTGACAACATCCACAGGGGAGGCTTGCAGTGGAGAACACGAGAGCATCACAACAATGCTGGATTAGTTCATTTAATGCACATCAGCAGTTTAAATTAAGCTAACCGAACTTACACACAACTAAGCTACATTTACCACCCGTAAAATGAATTTGTCAGCTTCTGCTAGAGATCCTGAGCCATAATCTGAACCCAAAGAAGAAAAGCACAAGATAGAAACATTCTAAATCCAGATTTTGAATGTTTGTATAATCATCCTTTCTTTTACAAATCACCTGTTCCCTCCATTCTACCCCCAAGTGCTAAAGGCACAAACCTCATTAAACTGCAGGTAAGAACTTCCCCAACTACCAGAAGCACTTGTCACTTTAAACCAGGTACTTTTTCTAACAACTAAATCCTGAAACATGATGTATTCCATTAAAGATGCTATGATCACAGGAAGGGCTGATTTAACAGCTCACTATAGAATGAAGCTTCAGCAATATCTCTGTATTTTTACAGCTTTCTCACTGCTGGTCTGGTTGGGAATTGTGACCTAGAGGAAATGTTTCAGAAGCTCTTCAGAGTTATAGAGCATGAGAATTAAATCTCCAGCTGGTGTTGCCAGCTAAGGGTTTTTATCCATTCCAAGTACAGAAAATACATCCTTTTAATAAGAAATAAAGTCTTCAACACTAAGGACTGTCAGTTAAGGAGAAATTTACATGGAACACTTGTTTTCACCATATAACTCATGAATAAAAGGAGAGCAGAATGACTAACATGTTCAATCAATATTATAATTATCAGGGGTCAATTAGAGAGGTTTTGGCTATTAGTTTCAAACATTTCTTCTCTCAAATAAAGACTCTCCTAGTGACAGCATATTCAATGCCAAATATCTAAACAGAAACATCCCATAAAGATTGCCTTGCTTTTCGAAGCCATTTTTTCCTTTAAAATACACTGCAGCTCACATACCATAACATCTTTTCTTCACAATATTACAATATTTAAAATTAATTTTAACATTTCAGTTTTTTTCCTGAAATATATAGATTTAAAAAAAATACCATAAAAACTACATTAAAATCCATTGAAAACCCAGAATTAAGCATTCATATATATGGAATTCTAAAATGCCTGTGTATAGTCTCTATAAAATCTGATTGCATGGAATTTTTTTAAGAACGAATACAGTAACATCCCTCAAATAAGAAGCTATGAATGCAATTGATGGTGCTTTTATGGAACTAAGTTTGACACTACTTAAATAATCAGAATTACATGTTTATTTCAGCATTTGAATTTTCTATTGTTTCTTCCTTTCTTGAGAGCATTATCATCTCAAAGCTAGAATACTATGGAATAAAGAAATCCAATTTAGACACTTTGCCCTTGGAGTTAGATTATCATTTCATTCAGGGTGGTTAGTTTTCCATTAACAAATACAAAGATAATGAAACTGAAGAAATGCAAGGGTGCAGCCCATAAATAAACACCCATTTCCTCTTTAATTCTTGAGGATATCTCCAGAAGTACATAATGATTTTCAGGTTTTAATTCCTACAAAATATATCCAAAGAATGACAGTCTCTCAACCACAATGACATAACAGATTTTCAGTCCATATCAACTGTAACAGCTCCACTGACAACACAAATGTTTATATGGGGCATCCAAGAGTCTTAAAATGGAAAAAACACTGAATTTCATTGCCTCTCTCCTACAGCCTGACCTTCAGTCAGTTTGCAGAGGCACCAACATGATATAATCCACAATACCATATGCTGCTTTATCTCTTAGTTTCAGTTACACATTTAAAAGCTGAAAAAGCTTTCGATATAGATATGTCACTGTTCCTGCTTCTGAAATTCAAGCATTTCCCTTTTAGACTCTTCTGGTCTTTCCATCCTATTCCAGTGTCTACTCCAACTTTTTAGCAAGGTGATTGTTTCCCAAGGACCTTAACAGAAAACATTTCCTGCTCATATTTGGATGAATAATTCATTAATATTCCTATGCCCTTCACAGAAAGGAGGGATGTTTTTATATTCTAATCATCTTTCCAGAGGCCAAAAACATAAACCAGGTCATTATGAGTTAATTCAAATCAATGTCCAATGACTTTCTAATTTTCATTTCACACTTGATAGCCTTAGTGTCAGCTTTTGGCAACAGTTCCACTGGAATATTCTTATCAGATATTTCGGGAAGTTTTTTCATCCTTCTGAAACCATGCCTAATCAAGAGGGCAGCAGCATAAACACACATCATTTCATAGGAAAATGCCTGGAAGTTGGAACTGTCTTCAATTTAAACATCTCAGCTCTAAAGCTTCTCTAGGATTTACACTGAGTAAATGCAGGACAGAAAAATGTCAATAAAAACTCAAGTTTAAATTTCATTTGGAGCATGCTTTCAGTTCTGTTTACTTGCAGGATGTGTTAAGGAACAACACCACCACGGAAAAAAAGGGATGCATTTATGGCTTATGTAGCACAGACCATACAAGGGCTTTAGGACTCCAAGTTCTGGTATGTACTGAAAAGAATTGTTCTTGTGGGTATGGAATTAGTGCTTGAAGAAAGGATTAGTGCACTCTGACACTATAAGATTTTATTTTCTTTCTGTTAAATTGGGCAGTAAAACTTCCCTTCCTAAAAGGATTTTAGTGATTAATGAGTACCATACTCTTCAAAGAAGCATGCATTACTCTGTTCTATTTGGAAAGAATAGAATTCTATTTTGGTGGTGTTTTTCCTCTACAATCCTTATATTTAAAGGATATCTAACTACATCTTTCTTGATTTTAGTTTACTAAATAATGGTTGACTGAAAAAATGTACATTTTTGAGGTATACTTGACCTTTATCTCCAGATTTAGCATATTATTTTCATTTTGGTTGTGGGGGGTTTTGGATGGTTGGTTGGTCATCCTCTTGATAATGCATAAACCCTGTGCTCTCAATGGAGAATTTAAAACCCACTGTTGTTTTCAATGTTTAGACAACTTCTGCTAATCTAAATGTTGTTACAATTCTCTGAAGGCTGTACTGAAATTTCTTGGTTATTTCAAATATAACTCAACTCATTCCTTTATATATTCCTTATTTTACAACATTCCTACCCAAATAACTTCTAAAACAAAGGAATAAACTTTGTTTATGTTAATCCTACCCTTACACTTCTGGACAAACCTTTAATTATTCAATTATGTCTGTCATTCCTAATTAGTTTCAGACTCACCTGATTAAAAATGGTGGATTGGGATGGTTTGGATCTGAGGCTCCTTGGGGATTTTATTTTCCCTGAACACCAGGGGAGATTCTGTTGTATCTAGAAATCATCATGTTATTCCAAGCAGAAAAATTCATGATTTATTACATAATGAGACCCAAATAAGCTGTTCATACAAACTCAATTACTGCTTACAAGCATAACATGAATCAGAGCAATGGTTTCATATTATTCTGTTGCTTGATTTTGTTTCTGTTTAAGTACCTATTACAGTACTATATTTTGGACTCTTGTGGGATGAAGTTACACTAAGGCTCTACATAATTATTTTACTACCACTTTTACATTCTGTGGATTTTTTCCAGTTTCATTTGTTTCTTTTAGTCTAACACTCCTTACCTTTTAGATTGCTGTACTCCAACTACAACCATGTCACTGTGGAAACAAGGAGGTTTCTGTGTTTATAAAATTTTGAGTCTTTCCTCTATTCTGCGTAATTCTTTCTTTTCTGCTGTTTGAAATCTTGGAAATGAGACCTCATTATAAATTGCTAATTAATTTCAACAATAATCTGAAAAATACTTTGAGAAGTATTTGAGAAGCTTCACTGACTCATATGGATCTCTCATGGTATAGCCTCAAGGGCAGATATATAAATTAACAATATTAATGTGAAGGTTATTTGATGCAAAAGTTTGGACACAACTATTGCAAATGTTATGTATTAATACCCTACTACTTAGATTTAAATTCAAGATCAGAGGCAAAAGAACTGAAAGATCACTTGAAAAGGCTCCAAGATGAAAGTACAAAGCTGTCCAAAAAAACACCCCCAATTCTGCTTAACATCCAATTCCAGCCCCTCTCCCCCCATCATGCTGAAATTAGGAAACCAGTGTGCAATGATGAATTAACCCTGTAGGTGGAATTCTATTTGGAAAACATGGAATAGCAGCAGATTATACTTTGGCCCTTCTCTAAAGAGTGAAATGCTTTGTAAAGTGTAGTTTACTCTGAAACTGTGTTTTGGTTCTGGTCACTGATACATGTGTAAAGACCAGCATATAAATCAGGATCATAACATCACCAGTCCAGGTCTCAATCCTGAACATATTTTAAGCAAATAAATTTCCAATCCCCCCTTTCCTCCCTAGCCAATTTACATAACCCATCCATTAGCATTGGTCAAGACTTTAGAGAAATATTGTTTTCAGTAAATGTATTTGAATGAAGAGAAAGTTTTGGAGGTTTTTTTGCAAACAACAGAGTACAGATAACACAAAAATGAGAGAAATCAACTTTCTAAATGTGATCACTCCCTATGATTTAAGTTCTCTCCATATATGTGCTTTAGCAATTTTTTCTTTTGATTTACAGACACACTTGACTTGTCTTGATATGCTCTGTAACCAAATAAACTATATCATGGACTTTCTCATTTTTACATAAAGCAGCTATTCCTAGTTTCTCTAAAGCATTTATATTTAATTTAAAGCCTAGCACAGAGTTTCTAAGTGCATATTCCTGATTTCAGAGGGATGCATGAAGCCATACATACCTCAGAACACACTCTGTTTTAATTTAGATAGCTTTTGCTTATGGATCATATCCAATAGTGATGTTCAGGAAAAAAAAAACCCACAAAAGAACCATACTTTAGAAACAAAGGGAATCAAGTGAGATAAAAATAAATCATAGATTTACCCCTTTAAGCCATAGACACCAAGCCTTATGGTCAATAAAGCACTATGCTTTGTTGTCTATGTCTTTGAAAACTATTGTGTTAAATTAATGAAACATACATTTCTCTGCACATGACATATGAAGAGAAAGTTTCTCTACAGCATAAAGGTTCTTCTGTCTGCTGCCTTATGTTAACTGTGTGGTGGATTCTTCAAATAAGAGGTTGGGATTTGGGTTCCATTAGACTTCCCTGTGAATTATAAGGCTGCAGCACAACGGTGGGCATTTAGGCCTCAAGATATCAGTATTTCCATCAAGGAGATTTGAAGTAAACAGTGCATTCACAAGAGATTTATTTATGTGAAAAACATTTTGCAATAATTTAGTGTACATAGAAGCTGTAATTATTTGAAGATTTTTTGTTATAAAACCTCTGAAGTCTCTTTCATGCCTCTAGAATGTGAGAAGTCCATGCTTTCTTGTGCTCTGTGGATAAGGAGTTTTCAGGAGTGCCCTATGCTCATTTTCTCCCAGGCTGAGGAACCAGATGGCTTAGATCTTCTTTATAAAAATTTCAGTTCTCTGCTGCTTATTGCTCATTAGGTTTAGTATGGCAAAACTAGTACCATGAACTAGTACTGAAATGAGGAATTGCTTGAGAGGACTTTACAGTCTGTGGAAAGATTCTCACTGCTGTGCTGCTAAAAAATTAATTTGATTCTTCATTAATTATAAGTGAACACATATCTTCTTTTAAACTATCAAGACAATACAATAAAATGCTGTTTGGGATGAATAACAGCATAATACTGAATTTTTAAGAAACCTCTTCTGAGAGTACTGTAGGAGGGAATGTAAACTGGGAGGAACTGCCATATGGTGAGCTCTTAGTGCCAGCATTAACTGAATCCCCCAAAGCAGCATTTTGCTCTTAAACAATAGGGAGAAAAAAAGGAAACCTGCTTGTATGGAGAAAGAAAAGCAATTCATGTCAGAACTGATCTCAGTAGAACTTATTTATAGTGATATCAGACCTTCTTTTCTAAGGAAACTATCCTTGAAAGTACTTTCTGTCCTGAGCATTAGGTCTGGGCAGATGCTGTCAGGCAGTGAAGGATTTCAATCCTACAGCCTCCAGTGCTTTTGCCTTGCTCCCAGCCCTTGCTGCTCCATTGCTTTCTCTCCCTAGCTAAGAAAACAGTGCCTCAGCAGCTCTTCCACAGAGGGCTCCCTGGGGCTCTGACCCTGCCATTTCCCTCTCTTTATCGTGGGCATATTCTGCAAGGTCAGAAGTAAAGACAGATTCAGTCTCTCCCTTGCAACACCACAAGTATGAGATCCACAGAAGAAAGAGCATCAATTATATCCGTGCATATTATGGGAAGCACTGATGTCCTGGAACGCATCACGTGCTCCACGGAAACTTCCACATCCCACTACAACTCTACATTTTGTAATACATGTCCTCTGCAAATATCTGGCTGCAAAACAAGAGAGTTAGTCACAGTCATCCCCCATTAAGCCTAACTGAGCAGAACAAGGTCCCTCTGAGCCTTTCCGGGCACGCAAGAAATTCAAATTATTCTGTGAAGGCCTGACCTTTCTGTCCCATACAGAAGAATTTTGTTGACTCCAGAGGAGTTTTATCCAGCTCTTGATAAAATTATAGATTTATTTTTTTCAAAATGCACTTGTTTTAGTCCTTAAATACATCTGCCACTGGGAACACTGAACCAAAAATACTTGTAGTATTTCTTAAGCCTCAAGGTGGGCAAGTGTATTTAATTTTCCCCATGACAAAGTAGAATTCATCAGAATACCTCTAGCATTTTCAAGAGATGGGCAACATAGCACTGCTACCTTAAGAGAGAGCTCCCTGCACAATCAATGTTTGCTTCAGAGACATCAGGAAAAGAATCAGTTACTCTTTCTAATTTTCTCCAAATCAAAAGACTATGAAGTACAGAAATTTTAAGTCTTTTTAAAAACAAAATTATTCTACTGCTATCTTATCCCTATCTGATTTGTAATGAGAAAGCTATGTAATGAAAAACTTAAAATATACATTATAGGATGATTTATACTTATGTGTTATAAGAATGTTTGTTTTACAGGGAAAATGAAGACAGTGCCATCTGCTCCAAAAAGCAGGACACTGAAAAGAAGCCTATTGGGCACACACTCAACTCCCACTAGGCACTAATAAACAGCTCACAGATTCATATATTTTAGTCAACCAGAAAAATATTGGCTATTCCTTACTAGAGGATTCATTCATACAATTTTTTCAGTTCTGTATGCATGATAAAAATGTGGAGAAATAGACCAAAAAGAGAAATATTGCTCTTTAAAATAATCTTTTCTGGAGGAAAGGAGAAGACAGATTTCTTGAATAATGGAAAAACAAAGCAAAACAAGCCTTACAAAAATTTTCAGAACTGTTTTCTTTAGCTTAAAAGGTATTGAATTAAGGTTTAATTTGGATACCCAGTATCCAGCTTCATGAGTCCAATAAACAAGCATGTTAAGTATCTTGAGAAAAGCCACTCCAATGACATTTCTGTTTTGACCTGAGGCTGAGACAGAAACTAGATAGAATTAGGCTATTGAACTGGATATTTCAGAGTTTTAAGGGAGTGTTGGTTTGGCATAAGGGGATCCTGTATTACAGGAAGTGCTTCATGCATCTATATTAATTCCCAAGTTTTTTTTCTGTATAATGCATCTGTTTTCTTAATACAAAATCAGCCCTGGGATGCCTGGAGACCTAGGAAGTGAAATAAATTTCATTTTATTCAGAAGAAGTAAATAAGAGGAGAGAAGGGTTTAGAAAACCTACTATTGTGGGAAGGGTCAAGAAAAGTAATGTCCTAAATATAAGAATCTTTTTGCCATTCACCAGACATTTGTGAGCTTGTGTCTTTAACAAATATTGATCTTTCCTTTCACATAAACAGCAACCATTAGGCTAAATTAATTTTTTTTCTCCAGATTTCTTTCTTGTTTTTGATGTGGGCATTCCCCATAGAGAGCCTGTTCAAAAGGAAATTTTTGGTTTCACAGTCTCAGGGGTCTGTGACAGATGAACAGAGCCAGCCTCAGGGCAGATAGTTCTGCTCTCACAGTGCCAAACAGCTGGGAAAGCAGGGTTTTCCAAACTGTGTCTCAAAACTCATCTGGGAAGAGAGAATTCAAGCAGCATTACGAAGGAAAACAATATAAATAAAAAGCAGGAACAATTGGAAGCAGTGACTCAGCTCCCCGGGCTAGGGCAGGGCATTGCAGGGGGAAGAGGGGGCAGTTTCTCCTTTGTGGTTCTCTCGCTGAGCCAGGAGCTGCTGACTTCTGTTACCTGCTGGTGGTTTTCTAGTTCAGGGGACTAAGTGTGCATTGTGGTAGCCAGGAATTACACCTGGTTTTGATGCTACTTCACTAAAAACACTGATGTCCTGACTAAACACTGCAAGGAGACGTGTAAACCGAGATCTGGGCTTTTGGAAATTGTGTGAAATCCTAGTGGAAAGGAACAAGTGGTGTGGCCAGGAGGGCAGTACCAAAGGCAGGAACTGTTCTGCTTTTGGTGGATGCAGAAGAGGACAGAGCTCAGTGCTCTCTGTGAAGTCCCTGGACATTCACAGCCCCTTTTCCCGTCCCTGTTTGTACAGCCACCAAACTTGCCTGCTTAGCCTTGTGGGCTCTCTGTCGTGTAAGGAGAAAAGCTGATCTCTGAGGCAATCAGGACCAGCATTTTTGCTAGAGCTGGGCAATATTTGAGGGTCTGTTTGTCCACAAGAGCCAGGAACAGAAGGAATAAGTCAGCCAAAATCAGAACAGAAAATTAGGAGTATGAGATAATTGATCCTGGAGGAAGATGGGGAGGAACAGAACTTGCTTAGTTGGAAGAGGGAATTATGTTTTTTACCCATTTCTGATTTTTTTTTCTTTACAGAATTCATAACTCACATGAGCTTTGAGGGAAGGATAAATAGAGACAATGCTTGGAAACCAAAACTGAGAAAAGATTTCTGTAAACTCCTTAGCTGGAAATTACTGGGTATAGGACCACTCTAATCTGAACAGAATTACACAAGCTTCTTTCTTTTAGGAAAATAAGCTGCAATTCATAATCATTTCCAAATGCATTAAACAGCCAACACATTTCCCAAAGTGCTCATTCATTTTAGAAAGATCAGCAAACTATAGAGGGAAATCAATCAGGTACCCACCTTATATACCCACAATATTTCAGGTTTTTTACCACTGAGAATAACAGGCTACCAGTTATTAGGATTGTTTTTCTTTTTCTGTGTACAGAGTAAGAAATGAATACTATGAGAAGTGATTCTCATACTAGACTGCTCCACATTCTCATTGAAGTTATAGAAAAAAGAAGATTTACAAAACTGACACTGGCACAAGATAACCAAGAGTTTTGTGTAAAAGATGTTTTTTCATGACCAGTTTTTCACTTTGAGAGTGTGCATGCATTCAGGTATACATAGCAGCACTTAAGCCTCAGACACATATTTATTTTTAATTACTTTGATACAGCTCTGAATATTACAGGCTTGCTGGATAAGAAATTGCAAATATTGCCAAATCTCAGTGATTTAATCAGGAAGGAAGTTCAGTCTCTGAATCAAGTGTATGACTATAAGCAAAGTATCTTCTTGATTTTAATGAGGAGAAATAAGTTCCTCCTCAGCTCGTACGAGCTTATACTGTATATTACCTTTCTCTAAACTATACCTTGTGGTTGAGCAGGGAAGATTTTGGTCCAACATCCTTTTTTAATTTTTTGAGTTTAAATCAAATCCCTTCAGCCTTTCAAGCGAAATATTTTAGGAAATAGTTCTTTCATTTTTATCTATCAATAGCAAAACATAATGAAAAAAAAAAAAGCATTTGAAACTCAAATTTTCATCAATGGGAACTGCTCAGAATTTCAAAACAAGGGGAGAAAAGTGGAGAAAATCACTGGGAGCTGCAAGTTTGTGATAAATACTGAAATAGCAAATCAAATTTCTACCTAATTGTGCTAAATTCATTGTCTCACTCTAGAAGCAAACTCTATATCCTGTTTCCCTGACACTGCAGTCAGTTCAAGTTCAGACTGAAAGCAATTTAAAAAGTAAAGTTCATTTCTCTTGTAAAATGCAAAGTTCAGTTCTCATAATTCAAATGGCTTCAGAAAATGCTGGTGCCTTGTGCTTTCTGCAGGCCAGGAACAGATTTAAAAGATTCTGTGGGCTGGCTCTATTAATCATAACTTCTAAAGAAATTGAAAACACGTGCTTGAATATTCTGCTGCGATTCCCTGCATTCATTCTTCTGACAATTGTTTTTCTTGAGAAACCATTTATAAAGCTCTAATTATTCACAGTTCCATTTATTAAGTGAGTCTGGGGCTCTGCAATGGCTAGTGCTTTTTATCATTTCAAAATAACCATTGCACCATTTCATCAGGCATTGCTCAAAAAGCAGAAGAGCCCTCTGCTCACCAGGACAGGAACTAAATGTTTTTGACCCTGAAATACATGAAATAAATTGAGGGCTGCTACAAAATACTGTCTAAATACTCCAAGGAAAACTCTGTATACTGTTTCTTTTTGTCCTAGTCAGATCCTATTGATCCTATTGTCAATCCTGTTGACACAGAGAAGAATTTGGAGCCCACCCACCTGCTCAGGTTTTTCAGCAATTCATCAGTGAAAACGTATTTCGGTGTATTAGAGGCTCCAAGTATCATAACACTGTGGTTTGAACATGATAATTTTGACTAAGGAAAGCCTTTGTTTACACTAGCTGGGGCAAAGTAAAAGGTATTCAGCCCCAGAGAGCTGCTTGCAAATCCCTCCAGAGTGCAGAAAATCATCAGGACTCCCACAGCAACATCTCCGTAGGGTGAAGCGTTTACCTCAAGAACTTGAGAGCTCCTCTGCCACAATGCTGTGCCCTCACAGACATTTATTAAAATAGCATGCAATATCACCTCTTGTCTTAAAAATAATTTATTTTGAAGCTAAAGGCTCTGCTGAGTGCCTTCAGGCTATCTTCAGCATATTTTTACAAGGAATTTCTAAAGTAATGTATATGCAAAAAATGCTCTCGAGGTACAAAAGCATAAGAAAGCAAAGAGCACCTCTTTACCCCAGCTCAACACTGAGGCAGGGCACCCAGACCTTTGTGCTCAGCACACTCTCAGAGGCCAGGAGGTGTTGCTTTGAGCAGCACTAGTGGGTACAGAAGCCAAGTCCCCTCCACTCTGGAACAGAGCAGCTTTCATCCCAGATGTTCTGCTCTTCCTCCACCTGCATCTTCTTCAACAGCAGGTTTCAAAAACACCTACTTTGGAAGAAAGGAGACGAGCCTTCAAGTAAGGGAGTCTTGCCAGAGGGTAAATATCTCCCCTCTTGCTGCTGGAGTGGAGGTGAAATCTCAGCAGGGCACTGGCTTTTAAACCCCTCTGTATCCTTGCAGAGGGAGCTCCCAGGATCCTTCCTGGGGCAGATACCTGGCCCCTGGGATCCCATCCTGGGGTGCTGTCCCTCCACTGCACCCTGTGCAAGAAACTAGGGTGGAACGGACTGTGTTAAGGAGACTTCTTACTCAACTCATTTCATTAAGGTCATTTTTGTACACTGAAAAATTATCATTATGTAATTTAGATGCATTAACTTTTGGCTATAGCTTCAATGTCTCTGAAATGGAATGGCTACTGTGCTATATATGAAGGGACTATTAACTCAGATTAAAGAGCCAACTTGGCAGGTACAGCACATACACAGGATGAATTTTTATTTTGAGGCTAGAGCAACACAGCAAATTCTCACTTGGCCAAAGGTGATTCTGTCAGATGACATCATGTCAGATAGCACTAAACAGCAATTGAATGCTCTGTGACAATGTTTAGCCACACTTGCATAGCAGCAAAAAGTCATCACACAAATGGGAAGGGGGTGAAGCTGTCTGAGTGTGAGCAGGTGTCCTGGAGTGTAATTAGCACTTCACTGCCCTTTTGTTCCTTCTGACTAATCTGCCTAGAATTAGCAACTTGTACTGGCACACTGCAGCTGATAGGCCCCCCTGCATCTGCCATGCCTATCAACCCCAGGTCATTCTCAGCTCTGGGACAGCTTCCTTCCTCTCTAGCTGACAAGTTAGGCTGAATTTTCAAATGGTTTCTGCTTTTCACATTTTTAAATAATTTGTGATACACATCACATCCCATTTCCCCTAACATTCTTTTTAACCTATTTTGAAAGAGAGCAATCAAAGCCTCTTGTAGCAAATGTAGTTAAACATTCAAGATCTTGAACAGACAGAGAGGAACAAAAAATAAATCTCAATTTATGGTCTAAATCAAGTTTTCCATCTAGACTCAATTCTTTTCCCATTTCAACCTTTATGTGAAAAGAAATAGGACTCATTTTGAAACATTTAAAGAGAGAGGCATAGGCCTCTGGATATTTTTTACCTGGATTCAACTCTGATAAGCCTATTACATATTACCAAGCTAAGAGTCAAAACACAATTCCAATACACATTTTAAAGCTACAGACCATGTCCTTTGATCTAAATCTCTAGGTTAAAGTGCCTTTAGAGATAACATTTAAGCTTTTGTTAACATCCTGCTAACCCAGCTGCCCAGGAAAAAACAAAACAAAACAAAAAAACAAACAAACAAAAACCACAAAAACAAAACAAAACAACAAAAAAAACAAACAAAAAAGAAAACATAAAACACAGACCAAAGAAGAACTGATTGGTAAATTTGCTCTAGTAAGCATCAATCTATTTTTCAAGAGAAAAAAAATATAAATTTTACTACAAGAGATC
>VXBC01002294.1:568072-580861 GCA_013399945.1 Ploceus nigricollis
AGATCTGTCAGGGAAGAAAGTGTTTTTCTCTATCACAGGAGGAGTTAGCAATGAGATTAAATTTAGAAGTATAGGGTCATGTTTTAAAGCTAATATTACATGGGAAAAATAAGATTTGAAATGTTACAGAAAGCAGATACCAGAGCTACCAAAAATAAACATGACAACAAAAATCACCACGAACACCTGGCAAATGCATTAATCAGATTTCTGTCAATAAGGCTAGTGCTCAAAATATAAATATTGCTTCCATTTTTTCATGCCAAAATGTTTTGGTATTAATTTTACTTCTGTTTAAATTTAACTCACTAGTAAAGAAGATACTGAAGAGTTGGCTCTTTTCTCTGTGCTGTGACCACAGCTTTGANGCCTCTGGATATTTTTTACCTGGATTCAACTCTGACAAGCCTATTACATATTACCAATCTAAGCGTGAAAACACAATTCCAATACACCTTTTAAAGCTACAGACCATGTCCTTTGATCTAAATCTCTAGGTTAAAGTGCCTTTAGAGATAACATTTAAGCTTTTGTTAACATCCTGCTAACCCAGCTGCCCAGGAAAAAACAAAACAAAACAAAAAAACAAACAAACAAAAACCACAAAAACAAAACAAAACAACAAAAAAAACAAACAAAAAAGAAAACATAAAACACAGACCAAAGAAGAACTGATTGGTAAATTTGCTCTAGTAAGCATCAATCTATTTTTCAAGAGAAAAAAAATATAAATTTTACTACAAGAGATCTGTCAGGGAAGAAAGTGTTTTTCTCTATCACAGGAGGAGTTAGCAATGAGATTAAATTTAGAAGTATAGGGTCATGTTTTAAAGCTAATATTACATGGGAAAAATAAGATTTGAAATGTTACAGAAAGGAGATACCAGAGCTACCAAAAATAAACATGACATCAAAAATCACCACGAACACCTGGCAAATGCATTAATCAGATTTCTGTCAATAAGGCTAGTGCTCAAAATATAAATATTGCTTCAATTTTTTCACGCCAAAATGTTTTGGTATTAATTTTACTTCTGTTTAAATTTAACTCACTAGTAAAGAAGATACTGAAGAGTTGGCTCTTTTCTCTGTGCTGTGACCACAGCTTTGATTAGAGTGGATTTGTCCCGAGCTGTTGGGGATCTCAGAGCAAACCCTCCCGCTGCCACAGCAGGATGTGGTGCCAAGCTGAACCTGCAGGCTTGAGAAATGGGAAGCAGACTTAAATTTGCTCAGTTCCATTGGGAAACTGGGCAAAGCAACTCTGCTCAGTCTGTACAAACTACAGGGTTTATCCCTCTTGAAGAATTTCCTGTTTCTGAGGTTATACTTCTTTGGGAGAAGATACCTGGCAGTTGTTAAACCTTGAGCTCCACACAAGAAAACAACTGAAATCCAGCTCATAAAAGAGAAAGGAAATCATCTACTACTTTCAAGTAGCTATAAACCAGTGTGTGTTAGCAACTCAGTAAGCCATTAAATAAACTTGTTCCTGGGCTTGAATTCCCCAAGGTCCCATTTAAAAGAAATTAGGAGCTTTTTATATGCAGAGAACTCTAAAGTACATACTAAAATAATGTCTCAAAAATTATATAAATTCAGAAGCGGTTGGTTGACTAAAACAGCTTTGCCAACAATGTGTTTATAAATGTATTGGTTGTTATTAGAAAGTACTAGAGCTATTACAAAAGTATACAAATGCATTAATAAATCATAGCAATTACACAGTGGTTTACATCTTTACAGTGCCATGCAGAAGTGTAGTGCACAAATACATTTCATTATTAGACTTTTATTGTTTAGTTAGATGCTTTCCTCCCACCTTTGTGGCAAGCCTCACAACTGGATGGTCCCTCAGACTCATTCTCCTTTTTCCAGCTCACATTAAGCCACTTTGTTAAATAGGAAAGACATTTTCAGGCCAGGGCAGAAGTTTCTTTACAAAATAGGGAACTTCAAAATCTTCAAAATTAGAAATCAACTCCCAGTTGAAAAAATATTAAATTTCCGTTTGAGAAACAAAAAAAATCCCCCAAACCTCTTCTACTAATGCCTAGGCTAAGCTCCTTCAGAATTTTTTTCAAGTAAATCTTTGTGCTCATGACATGCAAAGAGCAGCTTTTTTACTATAACTCTTCTGAAGTATTCCATTTAACACACAGAATTGAAAAATATGAGAAGGTGTCTATTGACAAGAAAGAAAAATTACCCTATTTAGCCTTTATTTACAACAGACATTCTATCAGACAGATGAATAGTAGGGGTTACAGTCACTGAAGAAATATTTTTTCTGTGAATGGAATTTTCAGAGAATCTTAGGTCCATACAAGCACATTCTGGAAATGATGAGCCTTGTCTTATCCATGTTCTTAACCACGTAAACAAAACTTGTTTTGAAATTATTTTATGTGAAAAATCATCAGTTTCTCAGAAACTAATAGGAATCAAAGAACCCTTGACTCCAACTAGATGAGACATTTGGATTAGGCTCCATATGGGATTGCTCAATGGCAGCAAAGAAGAAGAGACAGCATAAACCTGGAGGAAAGCTCACTGAAGTTCTCAACCAGCTTGAGACAGAATAGGGTCAGAGCAGAGACCTCTGACAAAATGAATCTGGCTAAGAAAGTAGGAAACCTCCTAAGGGATCAGCATGAAGGAACCTAACCAAATAAGGGGTTATCTTCGCAACTCTTTTGCTCTTTCCAATGCAAATTCTTGGCAAACAAAACAATACAAAAGCACATGGAATAATTTAAGAACAGCTGTGATGTGGTTTTTTTTTTACCTAGACTACAAGCTGAAATAGAAAGGCTTCTTAGTATAAAGAATAACCAATATGAGATGAAATGCTGACAACAGAGATTTTCATACTCAATGGAAAAAAAGGTACATATTCTGTAAGTCTTCACTGCAATTTAAGTAGTCTGGCTGTACCCTCTGGATTTGTAACTGTAATTGTGGAAGTAGCTCCAAATTTCACAACTATCTGCCTTGGAATCTAAGGATGAAAATGTTTGGGTTTGGTTGTTTTTTTTACATCAGAACTTCTTTGTGTACAGCCCACACAGGCCCATCAACATATGAAACGTAAAATGTAAAATAAACCTCCACAAATTAAAACACTGGGATAGCCTTAATTACATATCTCCACCACCCCTCTTTTTCTCAGAAAACTCTGAGAGATACCAAAAGATAGACCAAAATAGCTACAAGCTTGAACTTGATACAAATTTCATCAGAACTGAGAATTCATTCTATTCCATGAAATAAGATTCCTGTTGAGTGTAATGGCATCATTTCAAAGAATATAAGAAAATAGTATTCCATCTCCCATTTTATTGTAAATTGCCCACATGTAAAATCAGATTATATTCTCACAAAGGGACCTATCTAGATCAATCTTTTTGAATTTGTGAAGAGTAGACTGGAGGATTGGAGGTTTCTCAGCTGTACAGAAATCCCTCAAAACCTCTCCTGAGATTCCAGACACGGACCATAGATGCTGTCACTTTTTTTTTTTGTTATACCTGTTTGATCAGTTTGTCTTTGATGACCCAAGTGCTACAAAGCTTCCTGTCACATGCTGGTAACAGCAGAAGTGTTTTTGAATAGAGAAAAATATCTTTGCACAGCTACAGCAGCACCCAAGGTTTTTAAAATGGTTGTAGGTGTTTTCCCCCTAAGGCAGTAGGAGCTTATGGATAATATCCCTTGCCTTCCCCATCTCTGACCCAACAGAAAACATTTGCAGTACTCCACTGATCTGAGTCCAAATATGAAGGAAACAAACCAATCCCCTTCAGTTAGTAAATGCTAATGCAATCAATCCCATCATCCTTTTATCTCATGGAAAAATGCACTGAATAAGCCTTATGCCATTGCTACAAAGTGCCCGAGTTCATAATTGTCATATAACAAATTCCCTTTCCTACTTCTAGCTATGAGCTATCTACTTATTGCAATTTAAGTGAACTTACTCTGCCTGTCTGCTGCTACATCAATCTTCCAGATAAATTGTACTTTCGCGTAATTTGAAGAACTTGACTGATAGCAGGTGCTAGAGTAAGGAAGGCTTATTCATTCTAGAGGGACAAGATTGTCTGAGAAATTATGAAAGACACCAGAAAATGTTAAATGCTATCCAAAGAGTGGAGGGTGGGGTAGGAGGAAGACTGAAAATAAAGGATGATGGAAAACCACATAAGGACTAGAGGACTGAAAAAGAGACCCAGAACTCCTTACATCAATGCTTAGCCTGAGAGAAAGCAACTCAGTGCTTCTCTAAATTACTTGCTCCCTAAGGTATATCTGCTCCTGCCCAGGGACCTGTGCAGTGCTTTTCTGACACTTTTCCATTCAGTCTTTCTCTTCCAAGTCCCCCTTGCCCAAGGGTTCATATTTTCACATTTCCGAGCCTCTGCTTAGGTGCACACATCTGAATAGGGTTGAAGGGAGAAGATATCACTATGAAATAATGAAAACACAAAGCCTACATCTCTAAGGTGACAGGTCATGCTTTGCTGAACGCCAGAATAAGCTTACACGACAGATACTTTCAGCCCATACTAGAATCTACTTGCTTTAGTTTTGGCCATACCAGACCATAGCTACTGATTTTCAGAGTGCTTAGGCAGATAATGTGGCTGACAAACTGAATATTAATCTAGACAATTAAATGACAAATATGATGGGAATGTGCAAGTCTGAGTTGATATGTCTCAGGCTGTGTTTCTCTGATTTTAGAATGAATGCCTAAAGCTAAATAAACAATTTATATCTGCACTATTTCCAATCAGAGACATCAAAACTCATTAATCCTTGTTAAGTAAAAGGAACCCTCTCTGTCAATTCCTTGCCTGTGTTGAAAAGCAAGTTCAGCAAAAGCATTATTGAGCATCCATGCACCTGTGCAATAGATTATAGTAGGAATTCTACTGCCTCTTGCAAAAGGCAGTGACTTACAGGACAGTGGAGGTCAAGGAAAAAGCATACAGAGAAAAACATTAAAAGGTCCTTTGGAAGATATTTTATTTTTTTTTCCTGCTTAGAGTTTTAAAAAAGGTTTATCTTGTTCATATTATCTTGATAATTGGTAACCTATATACTATTCTTGATTCATGCAGTAGTGTTTTTTTTAAACTCAAGCACACGCAACATACGTGATTTATCTGGTAAACTTTATGCTGAATAATTGGGCTGATGTTGGCCCCAACCCAGAGCTTTTCCTTGATCTTCCTGAATCCTGCTTCTTTTATATTTAATTTAGCATAAAGTCTAGCACTGCATCTCAGCTGTCAGCAGCAAGTAAGAGCTGCAAGACAGAAAAAGGCAACCCCTCCATCCACCTGTGAGACAGCTCCTGGTGCCAAGTTAAAGCAGCTTTTGCAGCACTGCCTGACAATGCAGGGAGAGCTTAGGTGGAACAAACTGTTCAGCTCCAAGCTGCAATGAGAGTATTGATAGGCCATACAAAACAAGGAGCAGGCTTAGTGTCTCAGTGGGGACACTAAACAGGGCTCTGTGAGTGCTGTGTCAGCACTCCCACACAAAGCACCCACACAACTTCTCACAGCCAAATCACCTCACTGGGAATTAAAGGAGGAAGAGACACTCAGAAGATCAGTAATATTTAATAATGTGAGCAATGGCTTTCAGAAGCCAGTACTTAGTGGTATTTTTAGCCTGAATTTCTGATGAATTTTGTGTTATTCCATCACCTCCTCTGACCTCCTTTTTTACCATAGCAAAGTGCAAAATATTAAAAATTACAAATTATGTGGGAAAGTGAGTAACACTGGCTCATGTTTGGATGTGAATTTAATTCAAAATTACACATCTTTTTCATCAGTACCATTCACTGAGAAGTGAAAAGGAGTTTTCTGACAGAGGATTCCATGAAGCCAACAGAAACAGTAGTGCTCATTCAGCCCCTAAGAACATTTAAGAGAGAAAAAAACCCCAAAGTGTCAATAGACTTTACTTTGAAATTACAAGCTTACCTACTGCTCTTTCAGCTAATTTGTTTTCCATATCAAAACCATATATGATGAAAGCTGTCTCAAAAAGCACATCCATGGAGACAGTGAGCAGAGCAGCACACTTGACTGCAGCGAGGCAGCCCTGGGAGCAGCAGAGATTTGTCACTGCTTGCAGGGAGAGCTGAAAGCCACTTGGTCTCAGATGGTAGTGCACAAAGAGAGCAGCAATGCTCTTGTCACCTCTGGGAGCAGCCCAAAGTGTGCCCAGACTCACTCCCAGCAGCTCAGCTGGCAGGTAAACCCCGTGGTTTGTTCGGGTCTGTACAATGCAGATATTCAATCCTAAATTGAGAATAATTGGATTAAAGCTAAATTGAATTTGGAATGCATCTATAATCCTTCTATTGCCAGGAAGAATTACCAAGGCACTCACGTAGACTACTGCTCTACTAATTGCTATGACATTGTCCAATAACTGAAGGTAAAAACATTAGTAATGCTGATAAGAAGCATACAAACCACTTGAGATTTAACTCGTAGTAAAGAGTGGCAGTCTATCTGTCTGCCACTCTTACTATCATGTAATGTCTTTTTATTTAGATTTTTTCTTTTCATAGAATATGCTCATTAATGTTCACAAGGTTTACAGTCAAGGTTTATGAACTTATTTTCTCAGTTTCAACTTCTGATTTTTATTGCTTTGCTTCATTAAAAACAGTGACCTTTTTATCACAAAAGATAAGAACTGGGAAATACAAGAAAATATATAGAGAACAAAAAGGGTTATTTCAACCTGTCACGAACAATGTCTAGTAAAACCCTAAATTTTATTGTAAAAAATTTTTAAAGCACTTTAATGTGTTTAAGTGGCTAATGGATGCAGAGGTGAACAACCAATGCTGTGCTTCTCAAGCAAAATGAGGCACTTATATGGAAAGAATTTTTGCAGCGGAAAGACAATTAGTTTTTTTATATCCTCCTTGGAGCAATAAGGTTACTCTAACAATCTTGAACACAGAAACCACTTGTTTTATTCTTTATTCTCTATTGAATTTAATTTGCTACATTCTGGCTTAAAGTAGCTAAAGAGGAAGGAATTTCACATACAAGCTTTCAAGCAAATTACTTGTTCTGTGAAAAAAAATTTTCATAATGTCAGTAGTAAACATCTTGGTTCATAAAAGCTTTCCAGGTCTCTACTTTTCAGTAAAAAGCAGTTGGAATTATAGGAAACTTCTGAAAATGTAGATTTTCCATAGGACTTTGCAGTGAAGTATGCACTATTATCTATTATGCATTTGTGCTGCATACATCTTTGATATAAAACCAAATCACGTCTATATATATGTTCCCTCTCTTCCTGCATTTATATTTTTGACAGAAGATGAATGACCTCTTTCTTTCTAGTTTAATCTTTTATTTTTAATATTAAAGAAAATACATTAAAAAGCATGATTGCATCTATTATTGGCTGTTTTCCTCCCTGTGAGATAGAAAATCATTGACACTCACATCTGGAGTGTCACAGGATGAAATTAAAGCCTCATAGTGAAAAAAACGCAGGGAATTCCCTTTTCCAGCCACCCAGCTGAAAAGATTTTTCAATGCAATTATTAGAAAAAAAGAGTTTGGAATATGGATAATTTCTAGTCTATTTCTAGCAAGAAATAGGAAACATAAGATATTGAGAAAAAACCTGTGTGTTTAGCTCTCTAATATCTAATTCTCTTGAATTAGACCCCCTCAGGCTGCTCTATCCGGAATGTTTTTTTCAGTTTTGAATGACAAAGAAAAGAAAGTTATTCCATTGCTATAACTGAGGACAAAACCTTGTCCTCTAAACATTTGTGCTTATAAATATGTTAATCTTGCTACCATTTTACCATAAAAGGCAGCAGCCTTTCCTTTACAGCTCCTGACACACTTTGATGTGCTGTCCATTTAACTGGTTTAGATGGTATTTTAAACCAGAATTTAAGAGCATCAGACAACACTGTCACCGTCTTCAAAAAGAAGCTGTTGTTGCTGTAACCAAAGTTTAATAACCATGTGGGAGGGAGACGAGTTCAAAGCAGAGATGGGAAACCTGGGACCTCAGTAACATCTGGTGTCTTTTCCACAGGTTATGAAAGTTAAATTGCACAGGGCTTGGGCGAAACGATTCTATTTGCTTCAATATCCAAAGATAATGCAAGCCACAGAGGATGACAGGAAGGTCAGGGATCCTGATAAATCAGGTATGTAGAACAGTCTATCTCTTTTTACCGTACCCATCAAAAACTTGCCTGAGCTCTTGGGCAGAAAAAGACAAGACGCTTTTTCAAGTGCAAGGATCACTTGCACTAAATACCCCTGAAAAGCAAATTTATTCCAGCGTGAATATTTACAACATCTGGCTGTCTGAAAGCAACCAGTTTTAAGAAGAGGTAAATAAATCTTCAACTTAGTAAATTATATGGCTGGGAAGTTTTATATTTGTTCAGTGAGAACCAAATCTGATCCAGGGACTAATGGGGAGAATGAGATCCTTTCCATTGACTTCAGGGAATTTTGCATTAGGCTCTTATTTAAGTTATTTTTTATTTTAAAATAACATCCAGTATTTAGAATTTTCCATGGTACTTAGGAAGTATGATTCAAATGTATCACAGGAAAACCGGTCCCTTCCCTTCAGAGATAATGGCTAAAAAACTCCAAACATCTTTTTTCAAGTTATGCCTCTGTTACCAAAAGCAATGAAAAAACCAAATTTTGTTAACTCAGATTACTCAAACCCAGATTTGCATCTTTATCTTTGTTTCTAAAGAGAGAAAATAATAACACTTGGTGCTTTCTATTTCTCTTATTGTGCCTTCTCTCGTCTCCTACTAAAGCAAGTCAGAGTTGATAAGAAAAGCAGGTAATACAGACAAAAGAGATAAGTTCTTCATATTTCTCTCACTCTCAGGTTGGAGGGTTTATTATTTTCATACAGCCTCCTTCCCCATTTGTGAGCCTTTCATAGAGGAACAAACATTCAGCCTCAGGCTCTCACACAGGCCTCAAGAGGAGGAGTGATTCTCAAATTTGTTCCTTTCTCCCAAAGGACAAAGGCTTTTTTATTTTTCTGATCATTCTTTATAGCAGAACTTGCATAACATTGCATTTTTGTCTCACTGACTGTCAGCTAGCACCAAGAAGCACCCTTCTTTTTCCTGGCCACTTCAAAAGCCAAATGGATTAAGCTCAGCCTCTCCAAATTAGCCCTTCAAACGTTATTGGTTGATTCTTTTGTTTCTAAGCTTTCATCTACAGGGAAATTTCACCTCTGGGAACTTAGTCCAGTTGACTGAGCCAAGCATTCTTCATCATTAATTTACATTTCTGTTTCTGATTAAAAAGCCACCACAGAAATCAGGTCTTCCTAGGATGAATCCTCCCTTAAGCCCAGAGCACTGAATGCCATGTGTTTTTATCATGTCCTGACACTAACAGTCCTTTGAGGTGCATTTTACTGGGGAACTAAAACCTGGTTAATTGTCTCGGTCTGATTACAAGTCTGGACTGGGACCTTCACTTATGAAAGACTGGTCTAGAGAGGGAAACCCTTTCAGAATTGAAAATCTTGTGAAAAAAATAATTTTAACAATTTTCTAAAAGACTTAAAACTACATTTTCATAATTAATGTTGTTACAATATATGAGCTTCAGTATGAAGAGCTTGAGAAATGGATCCTTCCCAATTCCTCTTTTTTTTTGCCATTTTCAGTTACCTGGGACTTCAGAACCGTTTGAAAATAAATTTCATATTTTCTTATTGCCCAAACTACTATCTAGAACTAGAAAAAATAATTTGCCACATAACAATAAATCTAGATCTATTTTTTTCCTATTTCATAGACATTTAATAGCAAAAGCTCACAGAGAAGAAAACCTTCTGTGGCTTCCCTACATGAGGGAGGTTTAGGTTGGTTATTGGAAAAGGTTCTTCACCCAGAGGGTGGTTGGGCACTGGACAGGCTGCCCAGGGAAGTGGTCACAGCACCAAGCATACCAGAGTTCCACAAACATTTGGCAGTGCTCTCAGGCACAGGGTGTCATCCCTGGGGTGTCCTGTGCAGGGCCAGGAGTTGGACTCCATGACTCTTGCGGGTCCTTGCCAACCCAGCACAACACAGTAAATAAATTTTAAACAAAATGAAATAAAATGAAACCATCACATTAAATTCTTCAGGTTATAGTGGTTTCAAATACCCAGAAGTTATAAAAAAACAACAGCAATTTTTCTCATTATAATACCACAAACACCACATAAAACTTTATATTAGTCCTCTGGTGCAGGCAAGGGAATGGAAGCACTTTATTATAGATGCAGTTCTTACTGCTCACAAAGGCCACATTCCATGCCAGGGCTGGGAACTGGATGGCAGGGCAGTCAAGGATTTATTCTCACACATTCAATAGTTTGCACACAACATGATTAATAAGGTACAAGGAGGACTGATGTAGATCCAAATGGGTATCTATTTTACTTTTTGCTTCTTCCTACTTTCAAACCAAAAAGTACCATATGTTTAAAGTAATTTTAACTGTTGAAGACTTTTGTTTGTTTATTTAAAAGTTAAATGAATTAGAATTTAGGTTTCTTTCACTTTTCTTTACAGCTTCAGATCACAAACAGCATTGCCACTTGGAATTCCTGCAGTAATCCGTGAAGACTGTAACAGAAAGGGCAAAATAGGAGCTAAGAGAAATTGGCTTTAACCCTAATTTAATCAATGGCTCATTCAATGAAACACCACCAAGACACATCCAGCTCAGCTGGAAAAAAGGGTTCACCAAACAGAGCTAGCCTGGGGAATTTCTCACTACAGAAAAAAGGTTACAGAAATATATGGTGAACTAGAGAATTTTTTTTAATGAAAAGACTGAAAAGCAGTTTTCAGACTAAGCCAGGATTTATTCCTGTGTTTCAAGTATGCTACTGTAAAAGAATAGCTGCAGATTTTTTGTCCTTACTGTGTTCCTTGTTGTTATCCTTAAATTTGATCTTGCATTGATCAATGTAAGGCATGACAGTGACCAAAGGCATCAGGATGCTTCAAGGACAGACTTTATGGAAATACAGGGAGATAACTTGTAATAAATTTTATTCACATCACTGTATATGCTTTACATTTTTTCCAGTAACAATTTCCACTCACACACCCCTGGCTGTAGGGAGAAGCAAAACCCTGTGACCAAACTTTGTTTTCTAAATATGAATGGCACTTTGTCATGGACTTGTGAAACCACAGCTGTGACTAATTTCTCTACTTTCTTTTTGTTTATTGTGCAGAAATACATTTGATTACTGACACTTAAGAAGGTAGTAAACTGTAAGAAATGTTCCTCCATTTTGTGTTACATCACATGAGCCTACTCCTACAAGGATGAATCACTGTGTTCACTGCAGCTCAAACACTCTGCACAGCATTTCCATCAAATCTGTTCAAAGCATGGCAGCTCTATTTTTGTGTTCACCAGAAGCAAACATGTTCAGGATAGGTATGTGTTGGACTTCCCTTAGGCCATGATTTTTAATCATTTGAAAATGCATTCACTGTCTTTTCCAAGCATTCTCAGCCAGCTGATATTACACTGGCATTTTGCCTTCTCATGATGCCACATGCCAGTTTCTGGAGACCATCATACAAATGACAAGAATTTAAATATTATGTTACATCCTAAAAGCTGTAAGTGCCTTCTGTATGGCACTGTCATACAACTGCCAGCTTGGCTGCCAGCTTGCTCTTGTTGATTTAGGAAGTTAGAAAAAAAAAGTAAAACATGGAAGCTAAAGAATCAGAATGATAACAAATAGAATGAGATTATTACAATGACTGAAATTGAAAGGTAATACAACTTTTTGTCCATCACAGGCAGAGAAGGATTTAGCCTTGAAAAATAAGTGAACACTTACACAGGTTTCTATATTTACAAGGGCTGAAACCATATCATAGGCAAATAAAACACAAAACTGATTTTCACAAAATCTTACGAGTCTATCCAAAATCCTATTTTGATAGCCCAAACTATTCCAAAAACTTTTAAGATAGTACAGTTTCAGAAGTTTCTTTCCCCTGCCCCCTTCCAATATTAAAAAACTTTGTTGGGTTTTTTCTTTAATAATTAAATATCTATGTAACTAAATATTAGAATTAAGATCCATTCACAGTTCTCATCCTGACCCTCAAATACATTTAGCTACACAGGAAGAAAAAAATCCACCTTGTCTAGTATGGCAATGAATATCATAAGAGAAATCATAGAAAAAAGAAGAAAAAAAAAGCCATGAAATAAAGAAAATCAAAATCTCAGCACAACTGATCCTGCAATGGACAGAAAGAGAGGAAGCCATCAGGAATTTGGCCTGCTAAATGCCAGCATATTTCACTCACTTGTACATACAAACACCAGGCCTATGCTAAAGCAGCAAGCAAAGCATGGAATATAACAATTGATCATACCTAAAGCAGCAAATTCAGAGTAGTGACTCTGCCCTGTTCTCCCCACCATTATCTCCTGCAGAACACGTATTACCCATTTTTAAAACAGTAACAGTATGAATACATCAAACCATTCACCCAAGGCCTCTTTGAGCACTCTATGACCATTTCTGAGGGGAAAAAAGCAGACCCCTCTAAGTGGCCTGGCCACAGTTCACTGCTCCCATGCATCCACACAAGGGAGTGCTTAAGGTGAAATGGATTGGATACATTTGTTAAATAATACCCTAAAGCACATGAGGCAGCAAGGTCAGAGAGGTAAGATTTAAAAAAAAAAAAAA
>VXBC01002294.1:580892-598190 GCA_013399945.1 Ploceus nigricollis
AAAAAAAAAAGAAAGTTGCATAGTAAGCCCAAGACCTTCATAAAATGGGATTTTAAGCTCCTACTGCAAATGTATCTGCTGTCCTAAAACCAAAACAACATAAATGGAGGAATTCCTATGGGCTGTTTACTGATCCCAGATTTGCTCTAACACTTCATCTCCCTGAAAGGCGCTTAGAGCAGCAGTAAGGGCAAAGCAGCTCTCTCTACATATTGACTCTGGGATAATGATACAAATTCAGCTGATAAATGGTAACACTTAACTTGCTATTGTCTGCATCCACAGGAGACTTAGTTATATCTCTGAATATCTACAGTAAATCACCATTTTAACTGGGGCACTGCTTCACATTCATCTTAGTGGTTACTTTTGAGTTTTCATTTCTTTTATATATAAATATATAAATCATTGTTCAATGATATCAAGAAGCAGGTCAGTGTAATTGACCTGACATGAAAATAGGAGGGAAATACCCTGACTTCATTTGAAATTACACTGTTGATCCTGAGATACTATTCACTCCCTGTCCTTGTGAAGTTCCTGTCATGTGTTCTTGAGAACAGCCAGCATTATTTCACAGTTTAGTTACTTTATTAGGTGCTTTCAAGCATCAATCGCTGAAGATATAGGTACAGCTACACAATTCTGCCAGCTCTTCAAAAACTATTTTCTAAATAAGTAAGAAAAATCAGAAGTATGGGACCTCATCCTTTTCAAAGCACGTAAGCAAACAGAGACTAATAATAAACATTTGTGTGATATGGTAATAGGGATTTTAAGAATTAAAAACTCAGTTATCTCAATACTCTGATATCAGCACTTATCTAATCAAAGAACTCAGATTACTCACCCTGCTGAATTCTGTAACTTCTTGTCTGGCTAACATGGATCAGCAGAATAGACAAAGCAAGATTCGTATCAGACTCAAATATTTCTAAATTGTAAGTCTCAGTCATTGAGGTGTTAAGGTCAGCTCCAGTGACTCAGTGTGTTTTGATCCCATAAGTGTCACAGTATAGACTGCATGGCAACAGTTCAATCCTAAATTGCCACTGAAGCAATGACAGTATAAAATTCATTTATGACTGAAGAAGAGTAGAGATGCCAAGTGCCCATTTAGCACATTTATTATCCAAAAAGACGGTGGTGTCTATTCTATGACTGAATACATTTCCTTAAGTGGCCTGACTATTTGAGGGAATTGAATTTTAATTACTTTCTGATAGAAGATTATGAAATGTATTTAGGCACATAACTATATGGTTTAATATTTCCCTTTCACTGAGGAAATCAGTAAAAAGAGAACTGAAGGAATACTTTCCAAACTGTCTACCAATTTCAGGAATCTCAATTAGAATTACCAGGATAGTGTATCCTGAAGGAACTTGAACCTTTGTACCAAAATCCAGCAAATATTACCTGAACCATAAGTAGCTGTTGCCTAAATTAGAGTAATCAAGCCTAAAGTTAAAAAAGAGCTGTTAGGCACCAACTGATAGTATGACTTTCTAAGATGAAAGATGCCAGCTAATTTCAGGGTAACTAAATGCAGCTGGAACCTATTGCTTAGTCATCTAAAATAATCCTGCAGTTCATAGGACAGGAACCCAGTGCCATTCATTAGTCACATTGCAAAATAATGGATTCTACACAATTCCATTTCTAACAATGGAACAGTTTGAGGATGAGAATATTCACCTTTTGGAACAAATAGAAGGCAGACTGTGCTCCAGCATGCTAAAGAGGTTAGAGAGTAAATAATAATTACAGAGAACTGAAAGAGCCTGAAAATATTTTCTCTGAACTGTTTTAGGTGTAAACAGAAAACCAGGGTTAGGGTTTTAAAATGATCAGCAAGGGTAACAATTACTTGTTTTTCCCCAGTGGCTGAGTAGTTTAAGAGCTCTTTTTGAGACACAAGCCTGTGCAGAACTCTGTCCTTAGTCCAAGGGACTCAGAGCTGCAATCCTTCATTTTCTAGTGTTTTCCTAAATAGCAATTTACAGGACTGAGCACCAGTCCCCATCACTGAGGGGTTTCCATTCCTCATCACAGGTGTGAAATCAAGAAAATCACTCCATCTGCATCCCCTAGCAAAGACATAGCCAGAGGATAAAAATCCTGAATAAAGTGAAATCCTTCAGCAAGAGAATTCACATAACCAACCAGACACTTGTCACACTGAAATTTTACCAGTGAGGACAATATCCAATTCTATGAAGTAGCACCAAAATCTTTATTGACTGTCCAACTATGAGTCCCTGGAGCCATTCATGCTTTATTTCTGTCCACCACACTTATTTCAAAAAATACCTCCTTTTGGAACAAAGTCAATCTGTAAATAAAAACATTATGCAGATTGTTTAAGGTGCATTGCTTTATGAGTTCCTGTTGGGTTTTCTCGTGGAATCTAAACTGCAGTGAACAGAATTATCTTGGGAATTATGTTTTAATATGTGTATTTTGCTTCTGACACCTTTATTAAAAACTTGATAATGGCAGCACATGCTAGCTTTTCATTTCAACAACTTGTTACAGTAATTCTCCTGATTTATTTTGCTAACTGTGTCTTCAGATGTTGACTCAGACCATTTTCTCTTTTCATTACCAAATACAAAAAGGGAAATAATTAAAAAAATAGAATACTATGCTGTTAAGGTTGTTCCATCACAGGAAACATTCCTGATGAATTCTTTTCTACCACACTTCCGCAATCAAAACATAACCAACAATGTAGCTTAGTTTCAAATGACCAAACCTGATTTCTAAAGTTTCAGAGGCTGAGGGGTTCTTTGCCTCCATGTTTTGCTTTTTGCACTACATAGAGAACAGAAAGCCCTGACCCTGAAGTGCTCAGGGTCTGTACCCACTTACAGATACACTACTGAATGCAGTATATATTGCAAAATTTAATCATGTGTCAGAAAAAGCCAGCTCTATTTCTCATACCAAAACACTTCACCACAAAATTATGTTTCAGATAAAAAAAAGTCATTATTTTTGGGCAATGACATCTTCCATAGCTGAGCTGCTTCAGTGTCAGGATTACACAGAGGCAGAAGTGGATAGAACACTGCTCCTGGTAAAATAGTCAGTGGAACAGTCAAGCCTCTAGTCTGTCTGCAGAAAAAGGAGGAAAATGCCAAGTGAATATGTCTAGTAGATAAAATTCCATGTCCTACAAGTGTTTCAAAATACATTGAATTATTATGTGAATGAATGCATTTCTGGCAAGTTGAAACAGCTGTAACTGAAAAAAAAGTTTTCATCATGTGTACATAACAGAGGGCAACTTGAAAGTTAAAAACTCACAGTTCAGGTAGGTAAAGTTCATTTCTGGTACACTGCAGTCATGCAGTTATACTTCAGGAGCGTAAGACAAAAACATTAACTCTGTATGCTAATGTACAAAAGGTGCGGAGAAAAATTCCTAATGCTTGCAGTTTTCCAGGGTATTAAAAACTAAAACAATATCAAAAGGTTATTTATGAAAATTAAAACAAAACCAAAAGTTTATTTATGAAAACTAAACCAAATTATTTTTATCAGGTAAATATACTGAATTTTAAACTTGTTCTTAAAATGTTGTGGCTTTAGAATATGAGGAGAAACATTGATAGAAATAAAATCTACCTAGGACTTAAACAAAGGCACTTCTGGGGGGAGGCTGGGGAGGGCTCTCACTTGCAGAATGCCAGGGAGACACCTGGGAAGGAGTTCACCCTGTGCTTCCCTGTCCTGTGAGCAGCTTTGTGCCCAGAGACAAAACAATGTGAACTGGATAGGTTTATACAAAACCTGCCACCACCTAAGAGATGTCTGGGTGCTTGGTTATTAAAGAATATTAGCTATAGAGGGACAGCTGTTGGATAAGGTTGCTCTCACCTATTAGAAATCAAAATGCCTTAGCTTCAGCCTGCTAACATGACTTAAATCTGGATGGACTTTGAATTAAATTAAATGTCTATATAAAGAAATATCCTGATCATATCTAGTTTATAGCCTTCTAACAGAATAAAAGAACTAAGAAACATCCTCAGAACTACAAGAAAAAGAAGTATTCTCGTAGCACATTCTGAAAACTTACATGCAGAAACTGTCCCATGAGTACATTGTTCCACCAGTCTGACATATCTTTTCATTTGCAGGTCATGTTTTCTCACAAGAAATACATTTCAGCATTTAAACATGGGGGGAGTTTTGGGAATTTTATTTAATTTTTCATACAGCAAATCATGGCTGTGATGTGTACCTAAAAACATAAAAGAATAGAATGGAGGGGGATGGAGGGGGAGGTCATATTTAATAATCTATAGCACACCTATAGATCATCCACATAGAAAGTTGGTTTTGAGATAAAGAAAGCAGAAAAAATGATTGTATATGATGATTCATGATAGTAATGAACAAGTGAGTTTATAGACTCTACTAATGTGATCTGGAAGAGATCTACACAGTACATTTAAAGAAGAGAAACAGAAGTTGGTTTAGCAGTCTTCCTCAAGTACTTCTCAAGTTAGGCAGTTCAGGGGTGAAAGGCTTTCGTTCTAGCCTTGGGCCATGACCACTGAAAGCTCTTGCAATCCACTGATGGCTCACGGCTCCTGCAAAGGAGCCCAAGAGCCCCACCCCTGATGCTGACGAGCAGGAGCTGCCTGCACACAGCAGACACCCAGAGTGAATCCAAAGGCAGCAGGGGCTCAGGAGCTGACACCTGTGTGGTCTGGGGACATGAATTCCTGTGAGCTGGCACACAGTTCACCTGGGTGCAGTATAACTGTGTACAAGGGTGGCACTGATTCTCCAGCCACTGGCAGGAGCCTCTGCCACATTACAGCTTCCATTGGTGGCACACTCAGTGTGAGCAGGCTCTGAGAGCAGAATCCTGTCCTGCACCAGAATGGCAGCAATCTTTGGGAACAAGGTCACCAGGCAATTAAATGCCAGATTCAACCACCCATCTTAAAATTGTTCAGTTAAGAAATTGTTATATTTTAGCTCCTTGCTGACTTTCATAAGAACTGGAAGGACTCAGGAAAGATAAAAATGTGCAGACATAAATAAAAGACTAGTTGTATTTGTTACAGCTGAGAATTTATCATGATACACTAGGATAATTTTATCTGCAAAGAATATTGACAGAGACTTCCACAGAATTAATATTTCAAATAATTTCCTTGTTCCATCAGCACTTCTCTGCATTTACCACTCTTTCACATTTAATGTAGTAGTGTCAGTCTGTAGGAAAAGCTGCAACTAATTTGTCTAGTGACCCTAATGAATGAAACAAATTATTCTATTTACTTGAGCAGCATTCTGATTCAACAGCAATTTTCTCAGCACAGCAATTTCACTGCAGTTCCAGTGCAGAGAAATATTTTCAGCCAATGTTTAGTCATTCTCACAAGTGTTATTAAACACTGTTAGTCATACACCAGCCATCCATATCTTAAAGCACCCCAATCTTGTACTAAGAATTGATTATGTCATGGGGAAAGTCAGAGAAAAAATAGCAGAAAATGTCACTGAAAAAATCAAAGACAGTCTATAAACTGAATAAGATTCCATAGGGTTAGCTTGGATATTATTTCAAATAAAATGTTAAGACTATTGCCCACTGTTTATATTTGACATTTGAGTATTTTCTGCAGGGATGTGCAGATAACACTCATTTGTCCAAAATCGTATCATTACAAAACAAGACAAAGAATTAATGAATAAAACCTTAATATTTCACTCAGTTTATCATCATGGAAGTAGAAACAGCATTGCTAGGTCAGAAATGATCTATAGGGCAACACATTTGTGAGATAGATTTAATTGTATAACCACATTAAAGGATGAATTCAAGGTTAACTGCTTGAAAGTCCTCATTAGGAAGAGTTTGTGGTAAATAGGTATCATAAAGTCACTGTTAGAAATTTGTTGTTGTTTTTGTGGTGAACTAGATTTCTGATATTGTTGGATAGCTCTCTCATAATTCAGTATTTGACTGTTCTCTCTGCAATCTGATTAAGGTTTTAAAATTTAGGAATGATTAATGATTTGGATGTAAAATTTATACTTAACAAACCCTATTTCTTTCACAGGATTGTTACTTGTATAAAACCTTTACATACATAACTTTGTTCCAGTTTTAATATACAGGCTTTTTTTCTCCCCAAAGTCTTTTTTAAACTAATAATCATAGGCTGAAATAAACATAGCTTAAATGGTGTTTTAAAATCACCTGTGCTTAGAATTAAATAAATTTTTTCCCAAATTAAATTAAAACAAAATCTCATATGCAAGTATAGTCATGTGCACACAGCATGTATAGAAACAGAAAAAAGCCTTTTTCCAAGATATCACTACTGCTAAGATACAACTCAGTAGCTGAAGCATGCAGTGCTTTTGTGAAACCTTATTCTCTCCCACACTTCAGCCCTGGCTCTCCACATCCCTTCAGGCTACACAAAAACACCACCCTAATTCAGAGAGAAGACACTCTAAAAAACACTGTTATGATTCTTACTGTTAGTTTGTCACTTTAATCACCTGACACCAAATTCTAGTGCCAACCTAGATGTGAGCATGTATGAATAGCTGAAAATTACTTGTGGGATGGGGAAATATGAGCAATAAGTTAGGGGGAAGCTCCAATTTCATTTACTTCTAAATGACAGGTATTTGCAAGGTTGCCCTTGAGGGTGTATTCATCTCCTTTTAGACATACTGACTAACATCACAGACCACTGCCAACGTCTGTTACTGGACAAAAGACTATCATTTAAAGGTTTACATACTGCTGAAATTGTAGTTTCTGCCTCATCATTGTTTGACAACTCTGACAGAGGTTTTACAGAGGGCTTTGAAACCAAGCTTTCAATCAATTGGTCATGTCATATATATAGATGGATGCCTGAGAGGTGACAAACACACAGCAGTCCCCTAATACATGAACATACCTAAACTCAGGAACCTCAAAGCATCAGTAGCTGTTTAATACAATCCTGATGTTAATTATTAAGCAGTCAAAATGGCAAAACAATACTTTTCTACTAAAATAGCTGTAACATTTACTCTGAAAGCATTTGCACATGCAGAAATCATTTGTATACACCAATATGTTCTTCAGGTTTATACCTGGAGTAACCATAAGATATCATTTCCAAGGTGTTGCTAGAGATCACCTTGCTACTGCTTAGATCAAGCTCCAGACCCACTTGTGTGTCATGACCACTTCAGGGCAGCTGGTCCCAAGGGGAGACAAGGGGCTCAATATGCAGATCCTGAAAATGCTTTAAACTTTTGATGCAAAAGGCATGCAACAAAAATCTCCAGAGAGATAACACCCCTTAAACAGTTTTATCCCACTAAATTGTAGGGCTAGAGACAGATAATGGCATTTTGGGCATTAGGCAATGAAGACCCTCTTCGGGAATCTCTGTTTTAGATAGATATTTGGAGCAGAATTTATTTATCCTTTCCTGCCATTGACAAATAAAAACACTTGCATTTTGGAATTCTGAAACTTTCTCTTGTTCTTCTAAGAATATGTTAAAGCCCTTCTAATAAAAGATAATTGAAAATCTATCAGGTCACTAACCAATTTCTTCTAACTACTTGGAATCAATGTTATTTTCATTTTTCTTTAAAGGTTTAAGAGTGTGACTAAGTCTGGGGAATAACACAGCAATACTACTAAAATGCTTCAATTTGAAGGAGTTATGAAAACTCCATCCAATATTATTGATAGTAATATGACAATTAAGTTGAACAGCAGAGAGTAATGCAATTTCTGCTCTAAAGGAAAACTATTTGCATGATACAGAAACATACGTACTTAAAATAATGGATGCCAGAAGAACTTAAAATTAAGCTATCCTAATATATTACTGGCATATCACACCATTTAATGAGATTTATTATCAGATTTTCCTCCCAGAATGCTAAGTCAGATGTTGGTATAGGCACCTTGCTCATATCTTATTTATGCATACTATTTGACATTAAGTATTTAATTTCACTTTCTTCACCCAGACACCAACTTTGAAAGATCCTTTGCCAGGAACCTCAGTTATTGCCATTCTCAACAAAGGCAGCTAATATAAACAGGATTAAATATTTATTTGCATTTGATTTCATTTATTCTATATTTCTACTTTTTCATAGGTTGCAATACATATTTAAATATGGCAGATTAAGTGAAAAATATGAGAGGTTGACTGTATCACAGCCACTGGAGAGCACTTTTTTGTTTTTTCCCTTTCTTATTAAAGTACACTTTATGTAGCACACATCACTAACCTTTTTATTGGCTCTAGTAAACCTTCAAACACAAACTTTTAGAAAATAACTTATAAGTGGAAAGGTGAGCTTGATTACCTTATATATATGAGACTGAAGCATTGCAAATCTTGTGCAGCTCTACAGCACAGAAGAAGCTCTTGTGTACGGGCAAGCTCTTCACCTAGAAAGCACAGGACAAAGCAACAAAATCAAAAAGATTTTGTAGTTCAGCTTTACAGTTTTAAGTTACTACATTTAAATAGTTCCAAAGTTCTGTCACAGCATTGTTGTCTGCTGTGCCTTTATCACAAACAGCTGTGACCCACATTAGGGCTCCAAGTGAAGGAAATGTCGAAGAGCTTCTTTTAAAATCAGCTTAGAAATTAAGGACTGTTATCAGAAGCAACAGCCAGCATCACAATGGGCTATTAACTACTCATAGGAAAGAATAAAAATCAGATGTTTTCAATCAAGTGCCTATTAACCATTTTAGAAAAAGTTTGTGTGGTAATTCTGACAAATATCCAGAATTCTCCTCTTAGTCTGATACCAATTTCTCTACCAGAATGTTCAGGATAGGAACAGGTGTGAACTTCCTGCTATGCTGTCTATTAAAAAGTCAGCAAACCTGGTAAAAAGAACCCAGTGCATTGAAAAGCATAGTTTTGGTCCATGGGAATTAATTTCCTTCATCTATTGACATGCAATTAAAGAAAATAACTTTGGGGGTTTCTCCCCCTAAGGGGAGATCCACTTTCTTGCAATTCCCCACATAGTTAGAGGGGGGAAAATATTTTTTCCAACCAAAGAACCTATTTTTAGTTCAAGGGCTTGCAGAGCTGACTTGCAATATATTTTAAAGTTGCCCATGTGACATTTTGCATTTTGGACATTTAAGATCTAGTGAATTCTGTAAACACCTTTCATATTTTTTCTTTCTAATCATACCCATCATAGACTGTGTGTCTGTAATTTTTAATTATTTTAAGAATTACAGAAAATTCTGTTCTTTGTTTTTCTAACTTATTTCTATTACCTAAAACAGTTTCATTGGGAAATTTTTTATTTGGTATTCAGTTTACCCCACATGGATTCTCTCATTTTGCCTGTTGTTGTTTCCTCATCAACATGCTCTCCTCTGTAAGGATGGACTGCTCAGGCTGATCACTGACTGTGTGAAAGCTGCTGACTGCACACTCCTGGAGGTCCCTGTCACTTAGAAAAGGGTCCAGGCTTCCAAACCTATAATATTTTAGGCAACCACAAGAACATGCCAGCAAAGTACTTTCCCACTTTGCAGATGCAAAACCTGAAACAAAAGTTGAAATAATTGATCAAGTCACAGCAACAGACTTGAAAAAAATATTTATATCCAAACCAGCTTTTAAATCTAGTCAACTAACTGGATTTCATAACATCAAATGTTGAATTTATAGGAAGTAAATATGTTCTGTGATGAGATATGTTCAAGATGAGAAATAATGTGCACTGAGGACACAGGAACTCTCCCACTGATTCATCCAGCTCTTCATAATCCAGCAGCTGAAGATTCTAATGTATATCTGACTATTTTTTCATTATTTCATCTTCTTTCCTTATGATCCCAATCTGGTGCCCACTGAATTCAAAAGAACCAGATCAATGGCTCCACAGGGCTTTCAATCAGCTGCAGAACTGGGATAAGGCTCGTTTCAGAGAGCAGGCAAATGTCAGCACACAGAGAGGCAGCAGCACCCCCAGCCCTGGCAGCCCTGCAGGGGAGGAGGTGTGCACGGGCTGTCTGAGGGGTCCTGCTGCTTTCAGCCCTTCCCAAGGTGAGCCAAAGGCAAGTGCTCTCCTGCCCATCCCTAACTGCCCTCCCGCAGGGCTTTTCCAGGCCCTGTCTGCCTCCAGAGGAAGGAAATGGTGCCTTGTGAATGCTGACCTAGAACAGAGGCTAGATGCAGCTAAAGAATAAAGTAGGGATTTATTAAAAGGCCTCCATGGATCCACCTTGGGCAGCACAAGAGCCCAGCCAGGGCTGCACCCAAGATGAACCAAAATGGTCACAAAATGGATGAGCAGTCACAGGGTCTCTCACTTTTATAAGTTCTGCTCCATTTGTATATTGGAGTTAATTGTGCAATTACAGATTTAGCTTATGAAGTCCCATCCTTCTTGTTTTTCTCTCTTCAGCCCACGTTGTTTATGCTCTTGGGCCTGAGATTTGGATCATTTGTCCTTGGTCCCCAGCTAGAGAAGGAATTGTTTTGTCTCCCTACTCTGTGCAGAGAGCTCACCATCCCCTAATATGAAGCTCAGAATTACACACTAAAGCAGCACAGAATCTGAAAAATATAAAAGCTAAAACCTGAGGCATCAGAAACATTGCTCTGTATTCTGTACACAGCCTTACCCTCGTTAGAGTATTTTGCACCACTTAAAACTCCTCACAGCACTTTTAACAACTGCTCTTCAGTGCCTACTATAAGGAGCAATCCTACTGGTACGTGTAAGACTATCACGCATCAAAGAGTATGCTTTGCACAGCAGCCTTTTAGCATAGCTGAGAGAAAACATATTGAGACAATGACATTAATAACCCTAAAAGCTAAATATTAGATTGAAAGAGCTACTTCATTCACCCAGGAGTAACATCCTGATGCTGTATATATGTACAGTGTATAATTAAATTAGTATGTTACCTAATTATTTAGTCATCAAAGTGCAGACTTTACATATAGAGCAAATTCAGAACTCGATATCTTCTCCCCCAGAGTGCTAAGCAAAAGAGCAGTTGTCATACATATTCATACAGCTGAGAATAGGCAATTCTTCCAGTTCAAAACTGGAAACTTTCCTTTCTTCACTTTGGGCTCGCAGCTGAGATAAATAATCTGCATGGAAACAGAAACCACTGTTTCCTGCCTTGAAAGAGCTATCCATTTCAAAAAGGAAAAGTTGGTGGCACGACAGCAAAGAAACCAAATCACCCCCTAATGATGTACCTTAACATAAATCACATATTTTAAAAAGGATTTTGATTGTTAAGGTTAAACTCTCAGGCTTGATTCCAAAAAATACAGAAATTTATTGAATAGATTGATAAATAGCACTAGAATCTATAACCCTAAGGACAATGAGCTTTTTGAAATATCAGAAGAAATCTAATTCAGTGTGTATTTGATTGCCTTTCAATAGAAATCATTGAAGTTCAGTTCGGAACCATAAATACTGAAACATATACAAGCTAATTGCACAATATTCCTGTTCAAAACTTCTTTTAGAAATGGGAAATCTTGTACATTTTCATGCTTTACGATATGATTCAAATTCAATTCTACCATAGCACTGCCCTTTATTGTCCTCTACTAAAATTTTTCTTGGAGAAGACTAATAATTGCTATTAACTAAATATTCACATTTAAAGAAATGTAAACCCTTATTAAAATTTAGTCAAAATTGAAGCTTTAATTCACGTTTCTTTCACAATTACTTAACTGATCTCAGTGGAACTCCCTAAATTTACACTGTTTAATTAAGATTAATTCTAGACTCCAACTGGTGCAAAACGTACAGTCTAGAGAGAAACAAAAAGTTTCTATTTGTCTGACAGAGAGAGCACAGAAAACTACTCACTCTGCTTGCTCTTGGATTTGATCCTTGTTCCTCACTCTCAAAGACAGCCTTCCTCTAAAGGCAGGGGATAAAACTCCCTCCTCACTGAGGTCAGTGAAGCCACAGTTTTTCATAAAATGCTTCTCTCTGATGAAGTCCTCAGGCAGCACAAAGCTAAAAAAGGAATAATCAGTTTCAACTGCATCTTTACTGCTTTTGGTCCACAACTGAATGCAAAAACATTTTACAAAAGCACTAAGTTCCACTGTAAAATCAAGTAGTGAGCTGATTCTGGCCTAATTCAAAAGCAGAAGAAATTGCTCAGTGTAGACAGGCCTGTAACACTAACACTGTTTATTCTGGAACCTTCCTAACATCCATGGCCTTTAACATAACCTGGTGCTTTCCATTGATCATAGACAACAGGGTTAAATTTTTGCCAATTCCCCTTGATAAAAAGTCTCTGGTAACTTAAGGGTTATTCCATAGTCTCTTTGGATTTAATTAAAAATATTTCTTGGAGTGATCTAACACATTCCATCTCCTAGCAACTGAATTAACAATTACTTAAGTAACTTAAAATACTGTCCCATAAGGCCATAACTGGGACAGGGGAAAACATTGGTATTCTGCAGTGCCACCCAGGAACTCTTGGTCCTTTCCCTCATGGTGACGTTCCTGCAAAGGCAGTACCTGGCACAGCGGCTTCCTGGCGTGTTTGCAGTGCCGGAAATAAGGTGACAGGATTGCTCTGCACTCGCTCCTTTGCTGCAGCTATGACAAAGGGACTGCTACTCTGGATGCAAATGAGGCCACAAGGACAAACAGCACTACTTAACCTCACTGAAAAACTTCTCATGCTTCCCTGCATAATGCCCTGTTTGCCTCAGGAGTGAATCAGGCTCTTTGCAAAACACAGAGTCACTGAGTACAGCTGAAAAATGTGTTGACTTGGGAAGAAACAGCTGTGGTTGTGACCCAGGTGTTACTGCTTAGACACACCCAGGCAGACAGAGCAAGAGAGCCAAAAGCTGGAAAATTTCAAGTATAGCCTGTGCTATTGATAGTGTAATTAAAGCAGCAGTACAGGAAACTGAGGGACAAACTGCATGAGTCCCTTGAATTGCCTGTCACATTAGACACTCAAGAAAATAAACTTGATAAAGCTCAAGGACATAAAAGGGTATATTCTACAAAGACCACCTAAACCTCATTGACATAACATCACATTCCATGTACTGCACACAAGAAACAAAGCATCAATAATCTCTAATCCACACAAAGGACTTATTGTGAAAATACTTTTAGGCAGACTAGTTTGACAAAAGCAGGCTGCATAGTCAACTTTTTTCAAAGCCATGTAGGAGATATGGATTTTCATTTCTATTTAGATAAATGTACTAAACTTATTGAAGTTTTGCTTAACTGGGAAAAAAAATCACCTCCACCTGCTACAAGATGGAACATAATGTCAGACAACAGAAGGGCAATAAAAACACACAGCATCAGAAGAGACAGACTAGATCTGGGTGACAAAACCACCACTTACAGTATTTCCTCCCTCAGACCAATGCTATAGCTATTCTGTACACCCTAAATTAGGCAATAAGATGCTTAACCTTGACAAGAACTAGCTAGAGCATAGAGCAACATTTTGTGGAATAAAAATTTACAGCAGCAGCCTGAGACATAGGTCAGAAAGGAGGCCCTGGAAGGCAGTCCCAAGGGTGCAGCAGTACTCAGTGCCAGCAGGGAGGTGATGTGGCAGAAACTGCGAGATATCACAGTAGAAAATGTAAAGGTTAATTAAAAAAAGGTTGGATTACTCTGTCTGCCAATACACCAAATCCATGCCTGCTCTCATGAAGTAGCCTTTAAAGTGAACTCCAGCCTGGGCCAGAAGATTTGGAAGATATCAGTCTCCCTGTGCAAGAAGCAACAAATAGTGCTGCAAAATAAGATAGTGGTAGTGGAGAGAGATGAAAACCCAACGTCCCAGCCCACCCCTCAGGGCTACCAAAATGCAGCAGCTTCATAGGCCCATCACTCAAAGAGTTACTCTCCCCTGAAACTCCAAAATCAGCAGGGCCAAGGTAAGACTTGGAGTGGCACAAACTCCATAACCAGACTATTTAGAGCCCAAATGCAATAGGCACGGGGATCTCTTGGAGGAAGCCCTTCTGCATGGAAAATTTAAAAAGGATGAACAAATAGAACCCTCAGGCTACCTCTGCCTTTGATGCTGAGCAAAGAGTGGCATGCATAAATTTGTGATCTATTTGCCCTTGTTTCTTATTGAAGTTGCTTAATGATAACAGTATATTTCAGTCTCCATCTGCTAGAAAAACGCTGATAATTTCTGTATTTATTTCCTAAATTGAATCCAGAAGTTGTGAAAGATGCAAGATTGATTTCACTGTGTTTGCCAGCTGCTGGGAAGACAGCAGGACTTCAGCCAACCCAGAGGACTAATTCCACTGCTTATTACTGCAGATAAACACCCAGAGCAGAGCCCTCTGCTCTCCCAGCCATAAGTCAATCACAAGAGGCAGAAGGCAGTTTGCTCTTTGCTAGACTAATAGCCTGGCAATTATAAGCACACTTCATTTCTTGCTAGACATCCCATTTTTTTCCATGAATGCACCTTGTACAGAGTGCAGCCCAGCAGCTTTCACATCTTCATTTCCATTCCTAGGAAGGCAAACAGGAACCCTTGCAGAGGTGTTTTGCTTCAAAGTATTTTTCCATAGGGAAAACCTGCCCATCACTGCCTGTGTGCACATCTTTCCATCATAATTTTTAATGGGCTGCATCAACTCTACCTGCTTTTGCACCTGATTAACTGCTTTACAGACTATGACACCTTAATAACAACAACAGACCATGAAATATAGCCAGGGCACAGCCATGATGGAATGCACAGCTTGATATTTTAGTGACATGGATATTTTCTGCGTGAACCTTGAAGAAATGCAAAGACTTTAGAATGATATCTCCTAGAAGTAGTTACCTAAGAGGGTAGAAAACAGCAATTTTGTTACACCAAGGGCTTTCCAGGGTGTCACTGGTATTTACAGGGCAGTCCATGACCCAAGCAGATTGTTTCTAAATAAGTCACATCACAACAATAATGAATTTAGATGTAGAATCTGGCAACCAGGCAAGATTTCTTTAACAATCTTACTGGTGTCTTTAAGCCTCAGCTGTCTGCAAAGTTCAGTTGTATTTTAATGGAGTCTGTGAAAAACTTCTGCAGATTCAACAAAACTGGAAAAAGTATGCTTTAGACAAGTGGGAGATATAGAATGACCAAAGAGACATAAAAGTCAAATAATTCAGTATAAAAAACATGTTGCAAGAAGTAATGTGTAGAGATAACAATCTGAAAAAATATCAATAATGCAAAGATATTCCTATATTTTAGGCATATAGATGGTATAAATAGGATCTTCTGAACAATTCTAAAAAGCATCAATAGATATTTTTGACAGGTAAAAACTTAAATTTCTCTACTTATCCTTTCTTTTCATTGTTTAATATTCAAACCTTTGTTAATTTGAGTTTTATAGCCAGACTTTCCCCCTCTTTTCTTCAAGACTTTCATTTCAGTGAACCAGCTAACCTGATTTTTTATGCACTGTGGGCTGTCTGGCAAGAAACTGAGCATTTTTGTCTACTTCAGTCACATAATCTAGGTCAGTGGCTCAAGATCCAAAGAAACATTACAAGTGCTCTATTATTTCAATCTCACTCCACTATATAAAACTGAAAGCATAGTAAATTCTGATTTCTGAGCTCAGAAATGACACATACCAATTATCTGTCCAAACACAGAGAGCAAGACACTGATGGCCCCAAATTAAATCTCAGCCATCCACCAGAGGCAGCAGCACTGGAAAGCACAAAGCATAGCTTGGGCAGTGAGAGGAGTCACTAGAAACACAGCCTAACAGGCACAATTAACAAATTTTATTTGGTTCTGCCACCCTTGAAAATGCCTGTTTCCAAGTGGTTTCTTCCCTCTGTTAACTAGCAGGGGTTCACATACCTGCAGATACATATCCATTGATGCTCGCCTCCAATCTATTTATTTCTGCATTTCAGTAAACAAAACAAGCTGAACTCTTTTACTCCTATGGTAGTAAAGAGATTAGATACTTCAGCTAAAAGGTCAGCATTTCAAAGGAAGAAATGTCAAAAACAGATTCTGATTTCATTTGAGAGAGCCAACTGAACTGTTGACTCTACAGCTGTAAAAATGATGCCATCTAATTTTGTTCCATCCAGAGTGCTCCCAAAAACATTGTGAGAACTCAGCCTTGCAGAATGAATAAAGAGAGTGAAGCTCCAGGTCTCAGACCTTCAGAACACTGCAACAACTAAGAATTACACTCAATCCTCAGGCCTGACTGCTCAAAGGTTCAGGAGGCTGCTGTAAAGGACAGGTGGGTTATTACAGGTAAACATTTTGGTAAGATGAGGCTAGGCTAAGTACTTTTGTTCCCAGTGCCAGACAGAACTATCACTGCACTCATGAACTGGATGCAAACAGTCTTCAAACAATAGAACACAGAGGAACTCCCTAACACAGAAGCTTAAATAGCTCAGGAACAGCAAAAAAGATATTATAACTATGCTAGCAGTGTGAAAAGTTATAAATAACTTTGTCTCTTTAGACAGAAATATTGCTTGCCTACAGCAGTTACACAAAGTATGGCTGCAGTTTCAGCTGCAGAAGTCTTTGTATTATTTTATTGATTTTAAAATTGCCTGTTACATGCCCCAGAAAAAATAATTTGTAGCCTACAGTACTATGGATAAACAAGTATGATTAGTCCCATGGATAAATAAATGCATTTGTACCCAACCTCTTTCCTCCTCTTTGCCTCCTGTTTTCCTGTTTGGTAGTAATTAAAATTTGATGCTACACAATACCTGGATATCTTGTTCTGATTTGATCTGTCTCCCTAGCTAAACTCAAAACCAAGTGAAGGAATTTGCTTGTTCATTTTGCTGAGCAACAGGGAAAGGGCAAACCTCCTCCAAGCAAAAATTAAACTTTGCAACTCATAATTAAATTGCTGCAGAGAGAGTCTTAGCAACAAAAAGACTCAGCTTATAAAAAAGCTTTCTGTTTGTAGGTATCACAAGAGTCTGATTGGAAAGATTTTATACCTTGCTCTTCACTCTAAAGTCGTAAGTTTTAATTACCAATTATTTCTTGGCTTAGAGCAGCCTGTACAAGCTGTGGCAAAACACCATTCTCCCAATTTGTTTTACAAGCATTTGCTTTCACTTCAAGTAACACCTATTTGAAAGTGCATCTTCAGAACTGGACTGTATTTTCCAATACTGAAAGGCAGCACAGGTACATCAAGGAAAATTAATAAGCAAGCATGCTGTCACTTTGTTTGAATTCATGCCTCTAAT
>VXBC01002294.1:598201-611585 GCA_013399945.1 Ploceus nigricollis
GGGGGTGTATATATATATACACACACACAGAGAGGATTTTCCTAGTATCCCATTCTCCATTCCAGCTGGGGTTTGATTGAAAACTCATCTCTCAGGTCAACTTCAAGTTAGTAAAATATTTAAGCTAACCAGGTCTGCTAGAAATCTCATTAATCCACAGAAACGAAAAACATGCTCCTGAATTAGCACCCAAGTCTCCAATCTACAAGCACAATCTAATGCAAGGCTGATTTTCAAAGGATGCAGGTTTATCATGACATCTTTGCAGTGGGTTGCTAACTAGGTTTTTGCCATCTTTCATATAAAAATGTTATTTTAATTATGAATTATCTTTTGATTTAACATTTTCCTTTAATTGGCAAATATTTGCAATGATTAACTCCTCCAGATTGACTCAGGCATGTCTTCCCCTTGGGGATTTAACAATTATATAACTCTGCTTATCCATACCACCACATATAACACCTGGATGTCAAGTTGCAGGAAGTGTTTCTATCCTTATAAATAATGCAACATCCTAATGCTGCTAATTATGACATGTACATAATTTACTGCTCCCTAGAGGCAACTGAAATTTCTCTCTTCTACAGAAGGCATAATATTAGTTTTTCTAGTGACATTTTTGAGGAAAATTATCTCAGAGCAGGAAGGTGGCTGGAATTCTTCTCTTCCTGCTTATGTTACACTTCCACGAATAGAGTGGGAATTTTCAGTAATTGTCTGATTTAGAACAACATTCAAATCCCCACTCCTAAGTAAACATTTAAGCTTCCAAGTGCATCATTTTGCAAAGAATTTTCAAGGGCATGTTTGGCAATTTCTGCCTTTGACACCCCAAATCCACCAAGAGAATTTTAGTAGAATAAAGCATAATGGTTATGTTCAGGTTTTTTGGTTTTGAGTCTTGTTTTTCCTTTTTAGTAGTCCAAAAATTGGTGTACGTTGAATCAGATCCGTGGAGATACTTCAAAGATCTAGATGACAAATTAAGTTTAGCAGATTCATTGCACAACAAAAAAAATTTTAATTAACATAATAGGCTCGTGTTGGTATTATGCAGTTTGAGAGGAGTAGACACAGTAAATTGTAAGGAATTAGCAGTTTAAGATTTTCATTAACCAGTAACAAACTGGAGCATGTTTAGTTTTCAATATGCATCTGAGAAACATGAAAAAACTCTGATTCTTGATAAATAACTGTTTAACTTATTTCTCATCCACTACAAAAGACTTTAAGTCCTTGCTCACTCCTGGAAACCCTGACTGTATATTGACTATGTGCTCTTTATTAAGAGGATTCATCTTGTTTCCTTTGCTTACTGGGAATATGAGAGTTTTCATGGGTAACCAGTCTGACTGCAAAACTGAGTTGTTATCACCATGTTATAATTGATCTGTGAAAACCCCACTGCATTAGAAAATCTGCTCTCACAGGATTACAGCCTAATTGTTGGGCTTTCCCCCTTCCAGCATCAAATCATGTTTGAGCATACGGACAGCATTTACCACATTTCCTGTTTTGAGGGGAATTTAGCTTTCAGTAGGAAAAAAATTCCATGCAGAAGTGTCTGAACTCAGTAGCAACTGACCAGCAAAGACCCCAAGCACACACCAAGCTGGGTTTGCTTGCTCTGCTTGATCCTGCTGAACACAAAGTTCTTGTTTAATTTCAGCAATGCATATTCACGTTATTTCAAAAACTTGACCTTTACCCTCTTATTATGGGATGATATATTTAGTATTGGCAGTTAAATCCTAAAAGAAACTCTAATTTTTTTAAAATTTATATGAATACATAATGTAAAAATGATAATATAAAATTTTCTAGAATCCAAGTAGGCACATTTCTAGTAAGCTAATATGACAATCTAGCACTTCTTGGGTAAGAAGATCTACTGCAATAAAAAATTCTGCAAGTATTTCATGCCAGCTTTTTCTTACAGAAAGGTGAGAAACCAAGACAAAGAACTGCTTTAAATTAAATTAATGTAAAAAAATCAAGGTTTACAAGTATTTTTTCCCCCAGCAAATTACTATCACCTCCTCTGAACCCTGAGAAGTTCTTTGAATATATGCTTTCTTTTGGAAAATGTCACTGCTATTGAATTCCTGCTGCAGCTAAATGGTAGTATTTTCACCAAATTGGTATGATTTTCTCATTTTTACTAGAAAAATCTGACTTTCCCCCTTTATCTCCTGAGAATTTTATCAATTTAGTCTTTTAGGAATGGGTTTAGGGAGGTAACAGAGAGGTAAAGTGAGGATGACACAAAGATAGTCACCAAAGCTTTTTAAACAAAACTTTCTAATACACTTACTGAAAAATAAATGGTTTTTAAAGAGCTTTTACAGCATAAATCTCACAATATTTGCAGTTCTAAACATCCAAAAAAGATGGTATTTCATCTTAGCTAAGCTGCTTTTATTTACGTAATTACATTTTTCTGAAGGTTGATGGATATAGCAGCCTATTGTTTCTCATCAATATTTAGAAAATATGCTCTTTTCAGGGTATGTGAAGTCTTCTTCCAAGCTAAGAATTCTCAGTTTTAGTCAGATTTTCTGTATAAAAGCACTCTTACCACACCCTCCACATATTTAAACTTTCTGTATTTTCCAAGCCACAGAGTAGGAGTTTATGAAATCAAATACTGTGTTTCTCCTATGTGAAATCCACAGGTGGATCCCCACTCTTTGGTCAATCTTTGCTACTGATTTCTACAAGAGAAGTACATTTCAAACACCAAGTAAGATCTTCAGGCAGCAATTAAACATAAATAAAAATTTCTTCTGTCTCTTGCTCAAAAGATGTATAGGACACTTAGTTTGTTTCTGACAGTATCATGGTAATGCCATTAGGCACAAAATACAGCAAAAACAGGAGGGAGCTCACCTATGGTCCAAACAAAATTGTCTCATAACGTTTAAAATCAAAATTAATGCACTAATCATTTATGGCTCATAGGTATAGAGACCTTGAAATAACCTCAATAAAGAAGTGTTGAAGGCAGTCTCAATTGTAAAATGTGTCAAGAAGAAATTTTAGGAGCAATAAGAAAGGTCAAGACAATTTTATTGGATTTTTCTCGCTGAGTGTTTGATAGAAATAAAGTGATTCAGCACACCCACCAATGTTGCTGTTTGTACATCCTTCCATATATCAAGAGACCACAAGTTGCTTATGAAAAGGAATCTTTAGAGCCCTTCATTTAGAATTATCATCTACCACAAGCATAACTGTCCATTTGGACAGGTTTTACCATTGCCTCAATTAAATTTCCTTTCCCCATGCTAAATGCAATCAATGCCAATCAATTATTGTGTCACGTCAGAGTCAGGAGACTGAGGCAGAACTGGCTCGGGCTAAGGAGGCTGCTTCTTCATTTCTGGGATTAGTACAGCACCACTCCAAGTCCTCTCCTGACAGATCATTTATAAGTATTTCTCTTTGCAATTATATTCCCAGCTTGTTCAGTGAAACTGATTTTAAGCTAAATAATTACTCCAGACAAAGTCACAGATTTCTCCACTCTGACTGATATAGAGAGGCAGCTGAAAAGGAGGCATTAATAAATTTGTGAACTACTTTGAACAAATTACACATATTGTTACAAGGAAGATTTACAGCAATAGCAGATCTAATTAAGTGCTTCATAAAGCAAAACATGGACCAGATGTCAAACTGATAAATCAGGTTTTATTAGGTGTTATTCTGATGAGTTTTTACTTCTGTTAAGAAATATTTTCACCCTACATGATAATACTGAGCTATCCCATGGTCTCTAACATTCGAGCAAGATGAAATCTGTAAATCTCTCATTTTGCAATTCTGCGTTGAGTGAATTGAAGTTCAGTTAAACACAATCCTTAACTTGGAAGTAATGTCAAATAATGGTGCTGTTTATGTTTCAGCTGCTCCTACTCCATGCATAAACATGATAGCTGTCTTTTCTAAAAGCAGAATAACATCTATGGAGTATATTTACAAGCAAAATCTTTTACCTAGAAGTACAGAGAAAAGAGAATACACCAATGGCTAGAAACAGGTTTTTATAATTATTTTACGAGTGAACAGGTCAGCATTTTCACATCTCTTGGATTTACCATATTTTAACAGTATATAATTTTATATATTTATAAAATATTTCTATGTGCATTCATGTACCACGGAGAGGATCAAAAAGGAATCTCAAACTTATTTTCAAAGCTGAATGTCTCTTTGCCAGCTGAGCAGCACTCAAGACACAGAACAGACCCAGTCAAAATAAATGAAGGAAAGAATCTGCAGCTTGTGTGAGCCTCCAACTCTTCGACTGTTTTGTAACCTTTGCACACCACTGAAAGAAGGACACAGGCAAACTAGACTTGGATAAAAAAACAAAGAAAATTTTGGAGAGGCTAATTAAGGTCTTAACTGAAATAAGATTGTCCATTTACGTGACAGCAAAACTGTGACTTGATAGCCACCCACAAAAGCCTGCAGCATGTAAATATATATTAGGAGAAGATTTTAAAAAGTGCCTTAGGAGGGGATGAATTGGAGTAAAGTAATGAAGTAAGAAAACAGAAAATATATGTTATCAGAATAAGAAAAAATATGACTACAAATCCTTCAGAATAACTTTCTCACCTCGAAAGACTTCATATTTCAGTGCTGAAGTGCTGAGTTCACCTGTAAAGGTAATATTATTCCTTTCTAGCTCAATAGCAAACCTAAGGAATATATTTTTATGAGGTTACTTACTGGTAAAGTCAGCATTGCACTTGCTTTGCATTGCCTTTAAAATGTGTTTCCCACCGAAAGTCAGTGACTTTCCATTCAGGAAAACCTTCAAAGAGAATACCTGAGAAAATGACTGCTGGCTCAAGAACAAGAAAAAAATTAAAAGGATTTCATGATCCAAATGATATTGTAGGAACAAGAGTTTGCATTCAGGGTAAAGATGCCTTGTAAAAGAACAAAGTCAATAGGACTATAAACCCACACCCGGCCCATTTCACCATTGATTTGGAGCAGCCACAGAGAGAAAAGGAAGATTCTGAAAGCATCACAAAAGCAGAAGTCAGCAGATCTTACAAAGACAAATATAAGTTTTAAGTAGAACACCACTGATCTGTATCATTGATTTTTCTGCCAGCATCTGCATATCCCAAAGGGCAGCCCAGTGATGAAAGGAAAAAGCATGCTAAATAAAGAAGAGGACGAGGTGGGTGCTGAACCTCTGCCTTGTAACAGGGAAATGAAGCCCAGACACCTTGTTCTATCAAAAGTAGGTATGGAAAATAAAGAGTTGATGTTTTCATCACTAAAATGTTCACTCTGTAGAACAGCACAGCAGCCCAATGTGCTGCTGATAAAGACTCCAGTCAGGCTGGAAATCCTTGGGCAATGTCAGTGAGGCTGGAGTCACCTTTCTGTGCCAAGAGCAACACCCAGGCTTGTCCCAGTGGATCATCCCTCCTGCTGCTGGCTTCCCTTGCAGTGCAAAGTGCAGCTCCATGCACTGGGAGCCTGCTCCAGGCCATGGAGAGGCCCTGCCTTTCTACAGAGCCTGCATAATACATGCAAATCAGTACCTGCATTAATCAAAAGTAATTATGTGATGTAAATGAAACCAAGGCTCTAGCAGCTGAACTGCCACGTGGGTGACTGTCCTGTCAGGCTCTCTGTCACCTCTGCTGGCCACATTGGGCTGTGTGGGCAGGGTAACCACTCAGATCTTGCATGGCTGCAGCTATTTCCAGGCACCATTAGCAGTGCACACACAGCAGAGGGAAATTCAGCATTATGTTTCCATTCTATTACCTGCATTGAAGTTTTACAGGGCTGCAAATAAGGGGAAATTGAGACTTGGATCAGAAAGTGCAATAAATGAAATCACGTTTCATATGTCAGTTTCCTCTGGATCACCTCTCACTGTTTTGCCTTCAGGTTGTGGTAGAGGATGTGTCTTTTCTGCCCCATTTCATCTTTACTCTAAAGGCATAAAATGGGAAGCAGTTCTACATAGTTCTTACCTGGGCAAACTTTGGGCTTTTTCACCTTGCTGGGCTGGAGTGGAAAAGCTGGCACTGCATGCATCACAGCTGCAATGTGGCCCAGTTCAGGAGGGCTGCAGCTGAGTTTTGTATTAATCAATGGCATTTTGGGGCTCCAATTTTAAAAAATAAAGAGCTGCTTATTTTGCACAGTTGTGATTCCTATTGCCTCATGTATTCTACTGTCTGCATGAAGGTGAATGAATGGAAGATTTTGGGGCTGGACATAATCTGCAGACATACTGGAGCTCTGCCACTAGACATCTGAAGGTCATACAGAGATCCACACAAGCTCCCTTATATGTGCTTATCAAGTTATTTAATCAAGCAAAGGCCATTTCCCCTAATTTTAAAACACAGAAATGGCTTTTTTATTCGTATTCCAAGTTGGTTCAAGCTAAAAATATTTTTATTGAAAGTGATTTATTGGACAAAAATCAGGATTCCAGCCAGATAAAGGCATAAAACATGAACTTTACTGTAAAGACAATAAGACATTTAAAATTCTTACTTAACATTCATAAGGACTGAAAAAGATTTAGGCTCACTCATTACTTTGACTTCTGGCCTAAGTAATTCTGACTCCATAGTTCAACAAATTAAGTCAATGAAAAGTAATTCCAATGAGTTTTGAATCAAATCTATCCTAACAGAAGGCACTAAAAACTCTATATGAACAGCATAGGAATTTTAAGCAAAGAGAAGTACTGTGACCTAATATTGAAAGCCACAGTCCAGGACATGGTCCCTAAAAGAAAAAAAACCAATGACTTTACTCATTAAAAAAAACCAAAAAAACGCCCACAAACTTCTCCTCTAGACATCAGGATATTTTGTTTTGTGTTTTTTTACTACACATTATGAAATTTAGAGGAAATAGATTTCTCTAATTTTTGACCAGGATGCAAAATAATTTTTCAAATTATTAATTACTTTCCAACAATCTTTTACCTCATGACCTCACAGGATTCAGTCTCCCACAGGTAAACAACTATAAAAATAACTTATTTCTCTGATACTTCCACACCTTCAAGAAATGCCTAGAGGGCAGCAAAGAAACCCAGCTCCTTGTGCTGGCTTCTCATAAAGCATTCCAGGTTATTTCTGTATATTGTGCAGTTATTGTTTCTATTTTACTCTGAAGAATAAGAAAAAACCTTTTAATTTCACCTCAGAAAGCATTAGAGCCATTTGTTCTAAATGTGTAAGATTTTGCTGTCATTGGTAAAGAGTTATAAGGCTTCAATTGTATCACTCCTGCCCTGATTCTGAAGGTGTCAGATCTGCTGTGCCTTACAAAATCAAGGGAAAGAAAACCTGGAAGTGACAGTCTGCTCTGAAAACAGATGATAACTCTTAGCAGAACATATTCTCTTCTCAAAAAGAGTTTTGCAGAGCTTGTCATAATGATCTTCAGAAGACTTTATTGTTGTTGATGCTCATTTGGAGACCAGGACTGAATTCCAGATAGGAACTTCACAGTGCAGCAGCTCCAGGTTTCCTGAAATCAAACGTTCACTGACACTTTTCGGTTTGTGGAGGAGGCAGCTCACATTAAGTGACTTGTGAAGGGGCAAATGTTAATCTCATTTTACCTATCTTTTCACTCAGGAAATTATTTCTCTTTTGGCAATCAGCAGTGCCAAACAGATATAGATGACTAATGATGGAGGTCATTTGCTGAAGATTGTTCCTTTTTGAAGGAGACATTCATTTCTCAGCTGCCATGGACAAAATTAGGAAATTTTGTACAGGAGGCAGAATTTTAAGAAACAATGGATTTTTCTTTTTATAAAGGGAGTTCCTTATTTTTAGTCTGTAATTGCAAACGTACAGTCACAAACATTTCCACAAACTTAAAAACAAGCACAGGTAATGAATTAACACTTAATATCTTAACTGTCATTTATTTAATTCTTCAGTTATACTGATTTATTTGATGAAAACACCTCAGTCTATTTTACTTCCTTCTTGATAAGAAAGGAAGTTCTATATAGGTATCAAATGATCATTAATAAAATTATTCTAGAGAAATTTTTACAGCTGTGTCCTCATGTAAAATTGAAGTTGTAATTCAGTGAACTCTAATAATTCTAATTACCTCAATTAGAAGCTGCTTGGAAAATACAATTTGCCTACAGTCAAAGAATCAAGTATGGTAAATCTAAGGTAGAATTAGTAATTCCAGTGTTGTGATTTATCCCCAGCCAGCCACTAAGCCCCACACGGCTGCTCACTCCCTGCCCTGGCAGGGTGAGGGAGACAACTAGAAGGGTAAAAGCAAGAAAACTCATGGGTTGAGGTAAGAACAGCTTAATAATTGAAACAATAATTAAGAAAAAAGCAAAAACCCAAAACAACAAATTGTAACGAAAAGGAAAAAATACAAAGACAGAAATAAAATCCAAGAAAGGCAAGTGATGCAAATAAAAAACAATTATTTGACTGATGCCCAGCCAGTCCCAGGCAGCAGCCCACCTTCCCCACAGGTTATACACTGAGCATGAAGCCATATGGTCTGGGATGTCCCTTTGGTCAGCTGGGGGCAGCTGTCCAGCTGTGTCCCCTCCCAGCTCCTCATGCACTTCCAGGCTCCTTGCTGGGGTGAAGAGCAGAAAGGGCCTTGACTGTGCAATCCCTGCTCTGCAATAACAGAAACATTGCTGCATTATCAAAACTGTTTCCAGCCTAACTGCAAACCACAGCCCCACACCAGCTACTGTGAAAAAAATTAACTCTATTTCAGACAAAATCAGCACAGCAAATCAGTTTATTCTTTATTAAGTATAGTAAAAACAGGCAAACCCCGGGCAGGGAAGAAATTATTTCTCTGGCTCCAGATCAGAAGGCTTTGGAATGCTCAACACTTGCTTTATTAAAACTATACTATATAACATTAATATACTATTTAAAGAGATACTATACTATTCTACATACTTACTTCTTACTTACCATATCTAACAAACTCGTGACTCTCTGAGACCCCAAGACACAGCTGGGTCCAATTGGTCATGGAACCCAAACAACCTTCACCAGAACCCAACCAAGCAATCACTGCAGGTAAACAATCTTCATACCACATTCCACATGGGGAAAACACAGGAGCAGAGATAAAGAATTGTTTTCTCTTCTTCTCTCTGTGCTTCTCCATGAAAAATTCCTGAGAGGGAGAAAATATGAATGCCACAACTAAGAGGCACTGCGACTTTTGAAAGGTAGCACTGTGCCTTTACACCCAGGCACAGAGACTCAGAAGAAAAGGCTTAGGCATTCTATTTAATTAAAAGCTTCATTTTTGTTAATGGCATGCTCTTCACAGATACTTAATAGGAAGCTTTTTTTTGCAAATTGCAAAGTGTACAGTACACAAAAAAGAGAAGAGACTTCCATTGTAATCATGCAACAGTCTTACACACAGTTAAAACAATTTTTTTTCAAATAAGAATGCCATGACAAATGTTTTAAAGCAGCCTATTATAGCTGCTAGACACAGTGTATCACAGGTTGTCACCTTCCCAGCTCAAAGGGAGAGACTGACACAGCACTTTGGGACTCTGACTTGGCTTGGGGGCTGACCTGGGCTCCACACAGCAGAGCATCCCCAAAGCCCTGTAACTGCTGCTTTTCCAGGCATCTGGATGTGCTCAGAGCTCCAGTGATTCCTTTGGCCCCAGCTTCCCCGCACATTTTTGTTTGCAATGCACAGCCACAGTGCTGGCTCTGCATGCCTGTATGCACAGTTTGCACATGGCTGGGACCCCAGCCCAAACGGGCCACAGCTGTTTCTTCTCAGCCTCATCCAACACAAAATGGAAAAGAGAAAAACCAGACTTAAGTGGTTCTGATCATAAAGCAGCTAGGCATCACAACTATGATGAAAATAATCTGGTTTTCACTTGTTCAGTATTTACTCAAAAAATAATGCACAACAAGAAGAGCTGTGAATCAATTCAGCCTCGATTTATGGTTACACACTGTCCTTTTCCCAGAATGGATTGCACTGCTATAAGCTAACCCACAAGCTCATAAAATAATCACAGAGCTCTATTTGCCATAACTTATACTTCTGTGGAACTATTGAAGTAGCAACATATTATCCCACAGGAAAGACATTATCAAAGATTAGAAAAATGCCTCGGAAGAAAGCAGATTTCTGTGTTAAGGCTGCTGTGATTTACCAGTAACCATTTAGTGAGAAGATTGCTCATGTTTTATCACTGTGAAATAGAAAAATACCTTTTGAGCCTGTGCAACACCTTTAAATTTCCCCAATACTAAAACAAAGGCACCAACACAAATTTTTCCAACCATTGCACGCAAAAAGAAAATTTAAAAAAAGATTGATTGATTTAAAAAATAAATAATTTCATATTGTCCTGATACAGTTAATTCAACAGATCATACCTAAGATGGTAATAAAATTTAGTATTAAATGTAATAATCATTCAATATTTTAATACAATTACCTTTTTCTACAAATATGCTCTTAAATATCTGTTTAACAATGTAATATCATTAAGGTTCATGAAATAAACTTCAGAGTGAAAAAGAACCATTTTGGATATTTGAAAAACCCCACCGTTTGTGCATGTCCAGTGATTCAGAGAGAAATCCTGTGTGTACAGATAACCATCAGCTAACTCTACAGAGCTGGGATTTTAGGCTGAGAGAATAAAGGAAACAAAGAAAAATGTGGAGCATGGAGTCTCCCAACAAGCAACAGTACCTGTTTCTGGATCCCTGTTTTTTACATACAGAACATTTACTTGGAACATTCTATCTTCCACCTGGATTTTAAGTATAATTTTCTCTTTCATCATCATCTGGAGGTCACAAATCCTGACAACTCACCCTGTAATTAACAATTGGATCTAGCTTGCCTTGTGCTTTTTTGCTTTGCTGAATTGACAGCTTTTGAACCAGCTCTGCAGGGTAGCTCGAGGCTGTAGGGTAGAGAACACAGACAAAAAGCAACAGAATTTGCAAAATGGGAATAGGGTGGGAGAAATACAGTAGTGGTAGTGAGAGCATGGGAGAAAGAAAAAAGAGCTGTTCCATCAAATCAGGTGGCTGCTAGTTCCACTTAGTTTCACAGCAGAGGACAGAAAACACTTCATAGTGCTGATGTCCATAAGTGAATTTAAAATGCATGATGAAGCATCCTCCTCCACAGAAGTTACAAATTCTGCTCATCCCTGAAATAGCTGCATTGCTATTCATAAATGCCCTAAGTACTAAAGTGCAAGTTTGAAAGAAGCAGCTTGGTGAATATTTTGGTGAGGCAGGGACTAGGAAAATTGAATGCCATGAACTACTACAGCAGCTAATTCCAATTTCAACTAGATCCTAGCTCTCATTAAAATACAAACTGACAAAATAATTTGGTGCTTCTGTGACACATTGAGATTGAGAGTGTTAAAACAGCTGGAGTACCCTAGCAGTAAAATTTAAAATTAAATCTAAAGCAAGATTTGAGGGGAGAGGAGTAGGGGAAATCGCTTTTGCTTTGGAAAAAGACAGAAAAACACCTCAGAGGGGAATGCTTTCAGTGATAACCCCTCAAATGAGCAAGAAAGGAGCTGATAATACTCTTAACTCAGTATTTCACTCTATGGTGACCCACCACACACCACAGTCCCTGCCAGGGAATTCTACCAGGGAATTTTAATTGGCACCCAAGGCCAGTGTGCTGCCTGGAGCAAGTCACCACAAAGTATTTCCTAACTCTTAATATCAACTTCTTAGACAGAAACAGTTGATTTTTTTTTTGATAAATAATTACTGTTCAGACATACAATATCTGAAGAAACAGTTTATGTTTACACTTCATTTCCTGGGTATAAATCTTTGTGGAAATATTACCAAGCAAAGCAGTGGAGGGGGTCACTGGTGGTGCCCAACCAGACACTGAGGCGTGTCACAGGAGCCCCATCTGAGGCAGAGAACAAACCATTTTCAGATCTTGCTGAAGGTCTCAGGTCTATGCTCACAACCAAATATTCTCCTTGTATTTACACTGTCTCTATTGACAGCATCCTTGTATCATAACTAAGTTTTAAACCATATCTTCCACATTAAAGCCATAACAAAGCATCTTCTCTTTTAGAAGTATTTAAATTTAAAGAAAGCTCTTGGCTATTTTGTTCAGGTTCTGCTTACTTTCAAGCATTTCAGTATCACTTCTGACATAAAACAAGACTTAACATCTGAAGCAGACATTTCTTCTGGATTGTTTCCAAAAATTTGCAGATCATAGTAAACCATAATGTTAAAGCATAACATTTATTTGGTGAAAGCATGACAAAACTGTCATGTAAAACTTAACTGCACATTTATTAAAACATTCCCTGTAGTTGTGCTCAATCTAATAATTCACTTTAATGGTCCAGCCATCAATAGCAATGCCAGCTGAATCATTAAAGGCAGAAGATGGACATAAAGGACACATCAGCACAGGCTTTGTTGGAGGTGCTATGACAGCAAAGTGCACAGAACCTACAGAATCAGCATTACACAGAGCAGCTCTGTCAGGGACTTACCTTTACAGTGTGCATTTAATGTCCTGTGTTTAGGTTCTGGGGACAGTCTCATCCACATGCCCTATGTGACTGAGTCTCACTGTAGGCAAACTTGAAAATTTTCAAATGAACAGTAGGAAGATAGTAGGGAGCACAAAAAGGGAAACTGCAAACAGGCAAAACCTTGCTGTGATTTAGAGCACTCTCTGAAACTTTTTTCACTTTATTTGTTAAACATCTATCTAGTTCTCCTGTTATTATACTGTACCACTAACTTAAATTTATCTCTGTCAGAATTTAAACAGCACCTGGAATGCCTCATGATATGCTTCATGCTATGTTAGCATCAAGAAGGGAATTCATTTGACATTTTCAACTTGTCCTTATGGGATATTACAAGGGCAGGGTGTTACAAGGAAAAGTGAACAAACAAAAAAAACCCAACCAAACAAAAAAAGGAGTACTCAAAATACTCATATTAAAGTTCAAGAAATTAACACTGTTCACCATTAATACATAATCATAAAGCAAATCCATAATCACTTATAATCAAGAATAACTTATAGCTTGAACTCTAGGTAAAACGTTTAGTTAAGAATGAATATTTTATTCTATTTATGCCAGACATCTTGTTTGTATAAGCAAAGGCATGGAAAGGAAGACAACTTACCCAGCTTCAAGAAACCAAATGGACTATCACACCCTTTGTGATCTTTGAGAGAAAAATAGAAGTGTATCAATGAAAATCACTATTTTCAAAACCCAGCATATAATCAACGACTTTTTGGGCACTGGCTTGGTTTTTTTCTCTTTTTTTTTTTTTTTTTT
>VXBC01002294.1:611626-802513 GCA_013399945.1 Ploceus nigricollis
TGTTGCCCCTCTACCTCTGAGTTACAAGAAGTCTTTCCAATTCCAAAAATGCAGAAAAACAAATCATCCTGGCTGCTGTAGTCAGAGCCACACAAAGAATAGATTCAGAAAGTCTTTAGATGAGCAAGAATAAGCAACTGAACACATTTATTGATCAAAAGAGGGCCAGTGGAACAAAGGTGCACACAATGTCTTGTTAATATTAGGACACTTAGTAACTATAAGAGAATGAATACTGGCCCCAAAAGCCCCAGCTCTGGGCTTTTGGGCTGTGTCATGGCACAGCTCATTCCAGGGAAACCAGGTAAAAAAAATAAAAGATTTTGGTCTAAATTGCAATATTATTCAGTGACAATACCAACAAAAGCTTAACTATTCCTCTCATGCCTGGTGGTGGTTTGAGCTCTGCAGAAACTTTGAGGAAGCAATGTAACAGCACAGACTTTGGTGACACACTTCAACACATGCTGAGCTTCAGGCAGAATCCCAGAAATTAACCTCATTAATGAAGAGTGCTGCAAGGTTCACAAGTGATGCAAGAGCCTCCAGAGCACAGACCTAGGGCTCCAATAGTCTTGAAGCTCAGTGTGGAAAAATCTACTTATCTGTTTAAAAAAATCCTCCACAATACTGATGGCCTCCACTGCCAATATGCCAGAGCCCTTAACCTGCATCAGTAATTACATATCATAATAAAGGATGAGAACCCATCTGCTGGAATGGGTATGTATATATATATACACATATACAGAGTATATGAGAATAATTAGATATTCTATTTGTATCATCTTTTAGTTTCAAACCATTCAAGGTACCTTCCAGGAGTAGGATTTATTATCTACCTGCACTGGTCTATGAAAGGAGAAGAAAAAGGACTTTTTTCCTTCTAAACACCACAGTACCTGAAAGAGAACTGGAGATGAGGGAGTCTTAGGCAAAGACCTGGAGAGGAATGATTCTGTAGGGTGCTGGATTGCTTACACAGTTATATTAACAATGCCAAGCTGACAAACTGACACTTGCATCAGGTATTCACTGTCAGTTCAAGCGAGAGCCCAGCTCCTGCAGAAAACATCCCAAAAACATTACAAACACCAAGTGCTCAGACAAATTACATCAATTCCCCTTGTGGGGAACAAAACACTTGTAGCCATCAATACTGAATGCAAGGCTGGAAGCTTTGTAAATCTCCTCTGCCCTTCCTTATCCCTCGCACTAATTAATCTCAGGGGGATTTTGTAAAATGGTGAGAACAGTAACTGTAAAACTGCATTTAACAACCATTTCCAAACTGGCACATGTAATAGCCCAGCCACTGCAATTTAAGAAACCCCAATTGCATTAAGAAACAAACCCTCAATGCAAAGTGATGGCATCAGGATGTCACACCATGGAAACCGAGCCTCTTCAGACCACACAGTGGCCCCATGTAACGGGGATGGGGGTAAGGGAAATTGTTTGGGGTTTTTTTTGGTTGGTGGGGTGTTTTTCTTGACAGATCTCCTTTCAAGTAGGTGTTCAATATTTCCTTCCAAAATGGGGCAGAGTATTTACAGCAGGACTGTGGAATAGAAGAGGAAGAGTGATGATAGATGGGCATGTAATGCACATGACTTGGGGGTTTTTAACTGACATAATTTAAAAATTTTCATTTTTAATAAACATTGCCTCAAATTACTGTCACAGGAGACATTAGCTCATTTTAAGGAGAATTCTCATGACCACAGCTAGAAAAAGTGTTAGTTAGGCAACCACTTCACATTATCTAAATCATAGCACAAACAACATCAATACATAAGCAAACATATATAATTTAAATATTTGCACAGGAAAAGAAAAATAAAATAATATTCCAGCTTTTTTAAGAGCACACTTAACCAAATACATTATCTTTTGGTTGAAATTCCTATTAATAAAGTAAGAGACTTTTTTCAGCATCCGTATTACTTCAGAACAGGTGTTGGATCATGCGAGTTTGTCACCATAAAATATGGTACAGTCACATCTGCAGCAGGAAGAAATGGAGAAGAAAACAATCTAGAAACTTGGTGCAAAAAGGCCAGAAACACAGGGAGCAGATATTGACGAATTGCATAAAAATTATCTTTTCCACTTTCCTCAACTTAAAATTTGACATTGACACTGTATAGTTGCAAATCATGCAGAAAGTTAAACACACACAGGGAGTCTCAAGTCTGTAAATTACTAGCAGCAAACTATAAAAAAGCAGACTATAATGGGATTATCCTCAGGTAAAATCTCAATTTTGCTAGCATTTTAAATGACAGTTTGAATTATCACTTCAGAGGTTCAGCTTTGGCTATAATAAAGGCTAATGAATTTTTGTCATCCTGATACATGTGTGTCATAACTTCAGTATCTCTGCATAGATTAACAAATAAATATTGGCAGAACTTGAACATAAAAACTACCTACAAAATGCTGCAAAGTCGGTTTTAAATAATGAGACAAAAAAAATCTTCAAGCAGATTTAAAAAGGAGGTCAAAATAGGCAGCACTCAAACATTAAGAGTATATGGCATGACCTTGATTTCATTTCAATCCAAATTGTCTCAGTGAAAATTGAGAAAACACTTTGGTCGGTTGGCAACAATTTGAGTAATACCAACTATTTGCTTTCATTTGTAACTTGAAATATATTTGGGTAGAGTCAAACACATATATATTCAAATTAGAACTTCTGAAATAGTTCAAAATTGAGCTTTTGACTTAAAGTGCTTTAAAAGCACTTTACCAGCCCCAGCTCTGCCTGAGTAGTTTTGCCAGTGCTGACAAGCAGCATGGATGGCACCTATGCAAAACCTAAGCAACAATTCTGGTATTTTAGGTAATCAAATTGGTGGTGTTTATAAAAACATAAACACTGAGCTTCACAGTTAAGTGTCTTCTCTTTCCTTCTGTTACTGTGGGATTTACAGTGGCCCAGAGGAGTATGATGGTCTTGGTTTAGGAGGAATGTCACGTTTGGTATTGCAACACCAGCCTTCAAATCTTCATACTGCTATTTATACTTGCAACAGAAGCCTAGGAAAAAGATAGCAATTCTTTTCAGCAGCTTTTTTCACTGGTTTAACTGACTTTTATATATGTTTTAATAGCAAAGAAAAAATATTAACCACTTAAAGCTCTTGCTACACACACACACATCTAGATCCCTATCATTATGATTGTTATTCTGCAAGGTTATCACATTCCTGCTGTATTTTTGTTTATAGAGAGGCCAAGTCTCCCCTGACTCAGGTTTGGAGATGCATGGCAAAGAATTCTTGTATTATGGGTCCTTATAGTAAGACAAAGATCCCCTCCTGTGCTTCATATCATAATTCTCTTACTCTACATAGAGCTCTCAGTGCCTTATCTACTTCAACTACAATGTCAGAATGCAATTTTATTTGGTCTTGTGATTATATTAGTGTCATTTAAATTAGCATCTGCTTGCAGTTACCCCAGACTGAAATGACTGAGTGACAATAGTATTTTTGATTTCCTTGTATAGGAAACAAGAATGACTGGCAGGGCTGTTTCACCACGACAAGCTTTACTGCTTGTCCATGTTTCAAACTTCATACCCATAATACAATGGGCAAGATAAGGGAAAACTGATCCAAATTCATGCATGCTGTAAATACCCAGTTCTCTGTCCAAAGAGCCTTATTCCAAGTGATACAGCATGAACAAAATCCCATACAAGAAGCATTTGAATAGATAATGCAACATGGTTCTATGGCAGGATTCCTATGGATTTTTTCCCCACCCACCTCTTCTATATCTTCCATGAAAGTCACAACCCTGGATTTTGGGCAGTACAATTCAATGGCAAAGTCAGAATATTGCACAAATCAGCTCTCCATCACACAGCCTGATCCTAGCAAAAAAGTCAACTAACTACTCCCAGGTACAGTATTTGAGGAAGAGAGCTGCACATTTATTGTCCACTGGACGAATACTTGTAATTAGCTCAATCACAGTGCTACACACCATGAAAACCCATCCACTTCATCATCTAATTTTACCAGGCTACAGGAAAGCCAACTCAGTCAATAGTGATGCACATGACTTATAAGGTGTGTAATTAATTTTTTGTTCATGGCTATAAATCTTCTGGTTTCGAATAATTGACTCTTGTCAGTGGGACAAATGACAGACATGCTTGTGATAAAAACTTTAAGTTAAAGATGCAAAATCTCCACCAGCAACTCAAATGTTCTTTCAAATTTGTCCAATCCTATGCATTTTCAAAACCATTCATTATAATTTTGTAATCAATGGTATTTGTCCAAATCCCCCTATAGACAAAGCTATGCTAAAAAGTATTTCTTCTCCACTTCATCTTCCCAGGCCATCACACATCAGTTACACTGCTCTCCTGAGTCCCCTTACACTGTCTTCACCAATATAAAACAAATGGAAATAAACCACATCAAAATCCACACTTAGTCCACTGAAGTAATAAATAGTCTTTACATTCTTCTGGATGTTTTTTCATTTTACCTGCTGTTGGGGACAATCTTTGTCATACAAATTTATGGGCACATTAGGTATAATAATTCTGTTTTGTATTTTATCTCTGCAGAAATACTATTAGGAGCTGTTCTCGTCATCTGAGTGCAATAAAACAGTTATGCTTTTAACACATCTTATTTGCCTATGAATAGCTTTTAGCAAGATAACCACAGGCTCCTTTTTATCAGCATATTAACATTTAATGTGTGTTTGGACTCAGGGCCTGTGTGTTTGTTTTAAAGCAAGATTATGACATTAAGATTTGTGAAAAACTCTCCATTGGAGTCAGTAGGGAGTAGTTAAAACATAAGATTGTGTCAGTCACAGCCTGACCTAAGTTTCCTTTTTCTGCAAGACATTCACTGAAAGACCTAAAACAGGTGTGGTGCTTGCTCCCATTTGCTCTGAAGAAAATAATTTCTAAAGTTCAAAGGGAAATATCCCCATGTGAAAGCATCACTAATGGTACCCTAAAAGCGTTCTTTTATTTCAGTCAAGGTGAAACAGGAGCAAAGCCCTGCTGTTTACAACTTAAAACTAGGTTAACTTTCAACTGGGTTCTTTAGCCTGGAGGAAGCAGATGAAGAGTCCAAGCTGGCAGATCTAGGTTAGCAGTCTTCTACAGGGGGCTGCTTGTTAAAACAGGAGCAAGGTGTGTTCTCCCACTGACACCGCTGTTGGCAGAGTGCACGTGCTCACAGGGGAAGTAGATTTAGCCTACAAAATAAGAGTGCAGCAGGTAATAATAGGATAAATATATGCAGTAGTACCCAGTTCTAGAGAGACACAAGCAGCCAATGTATTCTCAAGACAGCAAAGCATTTACATGCTGAGATTTGCTACCAGTGTTAAGCATTTCCAAGCAATGCAAGTTGACTTGAGGCACACAGCTTAGCTCCATTTCAGAGGAAGGCAGTATAGCTGGGAAATTGCAGGTGGCTCAGTCTAAATCGACTTAAATTCAAGCATTTTTGCAAATACTGACTGCATTCCTTTTTCACAGGCAGTCACAGCTGCTACCAATTGATTGCGCAGAGTATGCATACACACAAAGCTATTTTTTGCTGAAAACAGTCCTTAGGCAATACTATATAAAATATGGAATGGATATAATAAATAGTATAAACTTTGGGAAGATTGACTAAGTTAGGCCTAAGCAGTCTCATAACAGAACTTCTGATAGCATAGCTATTTTCTGTACCTGAGACAGTGCTACAACATCAGCTAAAAAGAACATTTCAACTGGATAAACCAGACTTGGAAATAAATTCAGTCATAACCAAAATCATTTTGTCTAATGTTGCCTTCCAAAGATTTAATATGCACTGCCTGTTCCAGTCATAAAAATTAGAAAGTTTAGCTTCATTAAGGTAAAGCTACAACTGTTTGCAAACAGATAGTAATTATGGACCTGTCAAACAAAATTTATTTTAATAGAAGGGAACTACTCAGCCTTTCTAATCCTAATTTTGGTAGGCAAGTACAACATATGATTACAAAACATCACATCAGTAAACTTATGACCACAGAAAAACAGCTGAATACATTAAGGCAAATGAAAACAATTCCATTCAAATAAAATTTTAAGTACAAATCTGGACCTGCAGACATGAGAATTAAAATATGGGTGACATGCAATCCTATTCATTTCCTCTAATTTTTTTTTCACTGATTAAGATGAGTATTTGCTGAAATGGCTGCCCTAGAAAAATAATTACCAGCAATGGAACAAGCACAAAATCCTATTCTGATTCGTCACATCTTTAAAAGCCAAATTTTCCTATGAAGTTACTGTAGAAATTTAAAAACTATCAGAGAAAGGCAGTGGAAAAATATTTGCTTTCACAAGTAATGGATTTAATGTTTTCTTCCTTCTATTTTAAAAAGACCTTGAGCTCTTCATCAATAACAGTTATATTTAAGAAAATAAACTCATTCCTCAAATGGACATTTCTGGTCTAATAGCAGAAGTCAATATCCTGATTAATATTACATGAACATTTCCATTATCAGCTTAAGCTGACTGAAAAAATGAATGCCTTCATAATGCCTATTTCCAGGTTCAGTGTCTTCCTGTAACCTATAACCACTTTTTCTGTAACCTATAACCACTTTTTCTGTAACCCAAAGATTTCAGCATTTACCTTCCAGAGCCTGCCCAACAGCAGATCAGTGCATGCAGACATGAAGGCTCTTTCTCTTGTTGGAGAGCTCTGATCACCTGCAGGAGCAAGAGACCTGAGACTGCCAGAGCTGCTCTGCACGAAGCTGCACAAGGATATTTGACCCCCATGATCAGCCCTTCACATGCTGATATTTTTCTCTTCTTCCAATTTTATTAGATCTTAGATAATGGATTCTATTGATTAATGACTCCTCTATTTATTTGAATACTAACCTCTTAGTCACTCTGAACTCAGCTCAAGTTGTAAAATATTTCCAAAGACATTCTATATATTGCAGAAAGACATTCAGTTTCTCATAGAAGGTCTAAATAAAATTTTGATTTATACAGCTGAAATGAGTAACAAAATTCTATGCAGAAGTAAAGTTATTTGCTGCCACTTCTGATACAAAAGTGTTTTGTACTGAATAGTCTACAGCAGCTATGTGAATTACAATTTCTATTAATTCATCTTTACTAATTTTTCATTTACATCAAAGAAGCCCTGTCTTTTTTTTTGTACTGTTCCCAGAAATGGGAGAAAATGGGATAATCAGTCTTGAGGTACTAGTGGTAAAATTAATATCCTCCTTGCACATATATTTCTTAATAGCTTTTTTATTCTGCAGTGATATAAAATATTTTACTTTCACTGCACTTCTCAATAAAATACTTTACTTTCACTGCACTTCTCAATTTTATTACTGATGCCCTGAAAAGCTGTTTTTTCAGTGAAAACATAACTTTTGTACCAAAAAAAAAAATCTACCAATATGCCTATGCTGTTTGCAGACCCCATCTTTTCTCCTTCAGCTATGTAAATTGAAGGAAATGCTTTCATTTAGTTTGCTTTAACCTGTTTCTAAAGACTCTAATTTTGTTTTTCCTATCTTTTTGAGAAGTCTGATGATGCTCATTCCCAAACAAGGAAGTGATGTTGTATGTGGTAAACTTGCCAAAGGAACAAATTGTTCTTTTAAATCTGTAAGCACTGGAAGTACACATATTCCAGGCTTCATGTAGAAATGTGCCAGGCATTTTACATGCAGCAGACAGCAAGGCACCCAACTTGTTACTATTTTTCACGTTCTTTAATTTTTTGAAAATTAGGACCAAAACTGTGTCCATCTTTTACTGCCTCTGGTAGCTTTGGATGTGCCAAGGAGCTGCAGAGCTTTCTGACAGTGACTGATGGAAGTGCTGAGCACCTCTGACAGTCAGACCATGCACCTATTACTTTTCTGTTGTTTGTCTTGCCACAGAGTGTTTTTATGGCTTTCATCTTTGCACAGCTCATCTCTTCATAGTTTAATGATGCATTTCCTGTATTTCTCATGAGAGTTAAAGTTCCACATTCAATCTCTTCCCATTTTGCCTTCAAACTTCTCTGACTAGAGGTTCTTCCTTATGGATTTTACTATACTCTTACAAAATAGAGCTTCTACAGAAAATATTTCTCATGTTTAGAGCTATGAGTTGCAGCAGCTGAATTAGAGGCAGTTCAACACAACCTGTTCCAACCAATAAAAATTCCAGACTCCAACAGACTGGTAAAACTCTCTCCCTCAAAGCTCGGGTCCCAGGACTGCCTGCCTCTGCAGATGGAGGACAGCTCACCACGAGCTCCTTCAAGGGCAGCTGCACCAACTCTGTCTCTCCAGACAAACTAGACTTGCTAGTACTGCACCTCCTAAGCAAAGAGAATATTCACTAAGTAATTCCTCTTTCACACTTTCCAGACAGCTTTAAGAGGACAAACATTTGCTGGAATTAAAGATTTGAGAACTGCAGCAATGCTGAAGGGATGGGAAGAGAGACAGCCAAAAGCAGGCACAAGCAGCAACAGGCAAAGGTTCATCCAAACCACAGGACTTCACTGTTCTCTGTATGTGATGAATCCACTCCTGGTGTTGCAGTCAAAACTGCAGAGTCTGCCTAAAAGCTGAGTTCCTGCCTCAAAACAGTTTAAGATATTTACGCACAGCCCCCCTATTCTTCTCTCAGTAGAAATGCAGGAGCCAATATTAGTACCTTTTAATATAATGAGCTAAACAAGTGATTAAAAACTTTGCCTTTGAGTATTCAAGGTTTCCTACAGAAAAAAAAAAAGTCATGCTTCCAGCCATTATGAACACTGATAGAGAAATCAACCTCCTTTATATGCCAAGGGCCTCATTATTAAGAGATAAAAGGAGGAAGCATTATAAAAATGGCATGAACAGTTTCAAAGATTGGGGAATCACATAGATGAAGGCTGAAATGGAGTTAAGTTGACACAAAACAAGCCACTTCCAACAGAACCATTCCAATCACATCATGTCCTGAAAACATCAAACTGAAGGCAGCTGAGAAGTGAGAAAATGACAGCAGCATTTTCAGAGTTTAAATCCAATTTTTCCACATTAGGTGAAACTAAACCAGGAATAAAATGAAGTCATGGCAAAAAGAGGTAATTTGTAAAGCAACATGATTGCTGGTACATTCAAATTTGATTTTTTTTTTTCTGTAAAAAACCTAAAATATGCCAAATTTTTAAGGAACGAGTTAAATACATCTGAATACATCTGAAGTAATCTTTTAATTAACATTTTGACAACAGGTGCTGCAACATGAAAGAATTATGACAGAGCCAGGTACCTCCTGTGTCTCTGTACTTGCTCCAAGCCTTTGTTGAATACCTTCCACATGATCTTGCTGCAGTGGTGAAACCATAAGGATTAAAAATGCAGAGATGGTAACTCTAGAGCAAGTTCCATTCAGGGTGAGGATGACAGCTTGATCACACCAAAATTTCCAGAGTCACGGAATGAGTCCAGCACTGTTACCTACTGACTCCACACATGCTATGCTGGCAACAAGGCACACAGCTCTTGTGCTGCAGGTGTGATTTCATGAAAGTAATTGGGAAGGTGTTAGGCTACATTGAAAGAAACTCAACAAAATGCTTCTCAGTACAGAGATGATATAAATCAGCAACCCCATTATGGGTATCAATCAACAAACAACCTGGAGATCCTACAAACAATTAATGCTTCTAACCTTTGCAGTAGCCAAACAACACAGCACATGGTGAAATTCTTTGAAGCAGTGCTGATGTACTTCATCTTTCAAGGCATTACTCAATATTTTACTCAGCTTTTTCAAAATAAAATAATGCTTATTGAGGTCAGCCAGCACAAATTTAAAGTTACCAAGAACACTTTCCTAACGCCATAGAAGACATATGTATGATGTACAAGGCTTTATTTGCACATAACTTCAGAAAAAGACCTATACTTTTAGCATCCTGTTTGTGCATTTGAAGAAATTACAAGTTCCACACTTATTTGGGATGGAAAAGCCAAGCAACTAACAAGGATCAGTTTCATTTTATATTCTTGACATCTCTTCAGTATTTTAGAGCACACAGTGTATTACTAAGTATGTAATTAAAGCTCATGGAATAATCAATATCAGAGTGATAAAGCCAGATCACCCTGGGTTTCTAGAAAAAATTTGATAATAAAGGTGAAACTTAGAAAACAAATTGTTCTGAGACCAAACACGAAGCTATGTCAGGGCACAGAACCCAAAATACCAAGCAATCAGATTTTGACTGTGTAACAAAAGTTATCCAAATTTGCTAGATTGTTGCAGAAAAAAAGAGTACCTAGGAAATGGCCTGGAACCTGAGAAGGAAGAGCAAAACTACAGCAGGAAAAGGAAAACAAAAGTACAGCAAACATCTAGCTGAAAAGTTAAAGTGCTTCCTCATGTATACTATTTTTGGAAGGGGCAAAGATGAGAAGATTAACATAATATCAAAGTGAATAAACATGTATCCTACATCGAGACAAAGTGCCTGATCTCGAGAGCACTTGTGCTGATTAACTCCTGTGTATAACTGAAACCAAGCGACAGTATTCTCCAGTCAGTGTCAATAAAATTGGGAAGGGAAAACTGCAGGCAATTGAGGTAATTAATCCTGGAATAAATCTGTTCTTAGGCAATCCAAACTGAGTAACTTTTCAGCTCTATTTTACACTGGTTCTCATGTAAGTAAATGGAAAAGTAATAGACATGAATTAAACATTTTCATTTCACAGTGCTAAGCGTTCACCCATCACCCATGAAGCTCATTCCTCATCCCTTGGGCACAAATTGCAGCAGTGCCTGCTTAATAAATGAGCACCAATTATTCAGAATTATTAAGAAATGTACTCAGCACGTACTCCCCTCTTCCACATACACCCAAGAGTGCAGAGCAACTGTGCGGTATACAAAATATCAAGGCATAGGCAATCACAACAAAAAAATAAGCTTAAAGAAACAATAGTGCTAGCAACTACCCTTAGGACTGATGACACTGTTTGGGTTCTTTTTACAAAATACAGTCTCAGAGCTAGAAAAATTCTCAGAAGTTGTGTGTTACAAAACTCAATAAAATTATTGCTGCTGCAATGCATAACTTTTCCATAAAACATACAAACATGCATATATAATCTTTTTCAGACAATGATTATATGGAACTACAAAATCAATATTTGGAATTATTTATTGTTATACCTTTTATGCTATTTCTTTGCACTACTCAAAATGAAAACAGTTTCAATACTAAGACCCAACCAATAAGACAGCTATACTCAACACCATATGGTAAGTATCACAATATCCCCAACACCACTGGACCTCCCCAGCATGCTCTGCACAGCAAAAAGATGTTGAAAAGACAATAAAATGTTGACTCAGGAATGCTTTTTAATGAAGAAAACCTCTTGGCTTCTACTACTTTTAAATTCAATTCTACTAGTTTTTAATTCACGGCTTCCCCTCCATTGTTTTATTTCTGGATATTTTCCCACAATGAGCTTATAATGTTCTTAATTTAAATACTTAATATTTGCTATCATTTGGCTAATCTATACCAAGACTGAATAAAGTTTCAGTTTTCAAATAGTCTACATTGAATCAAATCAATCCGACATCTTTCTAAGCAGTAAGTACAGATCATATTCATCTGGTAAGCTATTATTCATTCCTGTAAGGAATACTTTTGTCTCAAGGAATTTTGAAAGGAGTGTTAGTTCTAGGGTCAAAAAAGCAATTCAAATTCTCTCTAAGAGTGTGCCATTTTGCAAATGGAAAGGTTAATTCACACATATGCCAGTGCACTATGCAGGAATTGATCTAACAAAACCCATCTGAACCAGTTTACAGTAATTTACAAACTCAGATTCCAGAGCATCCAGTTATTACTCTCTTATAAAGCAGTGACTAACTCTAAACAGGAATTTCCTGAATCACAAATCTCTGGAATCTGCCAATGTTCATTCTAGAAAGATGAGAAATTATTCTGCGCTTTTCTCCTCCTGCCTCTTCTCAAACATCTGTTGCTGGCCTTTGTCAGAGAATGGATATTGAGCAAAATAGACCCAGCAGGACTCTTGCCACATTAATTGTCATCCAGATTGATTTCTCTTCACTTCTTTAATATTAATTTTGATATAATTGTAAATATCCACACATAACTAAAGTTGTGAAAGACAAATTTCACTTTTACAGTGACAATATTTTTGCTTTTTATGCCTTTTTCTGCTAATGCAGTGAATTTGCACATACATAGAAATCTAAGTTCAAAACAAAAACTAGCCAAATTGTCTCATTAAAGACACTGTCACTACTCAAATTTTATCTGATTTCCCTCTGAAGAGACACTTATCTCACAACTAATCAAAGGTGTTGGCACAATTTCACGATGCTTTCTCGTTCAATTGAATTATATTATTCTCCAGAGTTTCTTCAGTCACAGAGGACTTTTAAAATTTTAAGCAGGTCTTCATTTTCAATCATTCTATCCTTCCTGAATTTATTCACCTTTTCTCACTTTTTCATTTTTTGTTTTTCAGCTGTCCTACTCCTAACAAACATTCTCAAATCAGCTTTTCCTGAGCAGATCTCCAGAAGATTGTTGGGTATTTAAACCACACAGCCCTCTCCTGAAAAACCACAGAGTGTTTTACCTCCATTACTCAAAGAGCTGACAACACAGTACCACCTCTGGGAGGCTTTTGAACTCTGAATTGTATAATTTCTATAGCATAAGAATAGTGCAGTTACACTGCTACCACAGCCTGCAGGGGTTTGGTCAGAATTAATTTGACCACGACTATAAATGCTGATATTATTTTGTAATGCTAATTTGAGAAACATTTTATGGATTGGAAGAAAGAATGAACAGTACCACTTTGTATATTTTATTTCTGGGCACTCTTACAATTTTCCTGCTTGAGAATACAAAAAAAAAGCAATATTCAGATCAGAGTGATATTTTCTAAGGTAATTAATAAATCCATGTGGACATCTGACAACAATTACAGGCAGATAAAAATGATAGGATATAAAGGGAAAGCTTTCTTCACACGTGTCACAGCAAATAATGCCATTTGCTGTTCTCCTGTAGCACACTGCTGTGTCCCATATGGTATAAATGGCACACAACTGTTGTGTTGCTTCCCTTACACTCCTTTCTTATTCCCACTCTCAGGTTTTCCTATTTTTATCTAGGAGTTGCATTAGTACCCTGAACATAAAGTGCCACAAGCAAACAAGGATTTTTCACACAGCAAATGCCCAAATACTCAGAAACTTACAGTTTTTAGTATTTTAAATTCAGAGAAACATTCAGCTGGAAACATTTTCAAAGTCAAAAGCTTCCAAAATACAATACTTTCTCATTCAGGCATCTCTTCATATGACTGCTGAGGAGGCTCATCAGACAACAGGCTACACTGTAAATTCTATTGCTCTCAAGAGGACTGCAGTTCCATGACTAGTTTAGATGTCTCTTACACTGATTAAAATTAGCATTTAAAATACACACACAGGGAGTATTTTCTGAAAACTAATAGTCAGATTAAGGCTTTGTTTCAGTCTGCATTTCTAAGTTTTACTGATGAAGCTGCACCTGTTCAATTCAAATCACATATACTGCTCAGCAGGTTTTGACTTCATCAGAATTTCTGATACAGACAATTTCCCTACAGAAGTGTTATTTTGCCTGATTAGTATTTGGGATGTTCTGATGGCATTTGCTCCATCTACACTAGAGGGATAACAGGGTTTGGCTCCAATTGCATCTGCAGCCATAGTTGCCTACATAAAATGGTCCAGCCTGTGCTCATGATTAGTCTGGCTCATTAAAGGTAATTAAATGGTTCATGAGTCCTTCCCAACCCATCTAGAATTTGTGCTGAGTTCCAGACAGGTAAACATAGGGCCAGAAAATTTAAGAAAAATGCAGTGAAAGTGCTGTGGCATCATTCAAAACCTGCCATTGGAGCCCACCAGCAGAAATCCTGCATTGTGTCTACAACACCCTCCAGCTGCACTTTCGGTAGTGCAGACAGGGTTGTGTAAACAACTCCTATAGCAGAGGACATATTCCAGAACAGGGATAAATTTATCCTGTATGAATCACAGCATCTAGTGGCTCAAAAATGACACAGGTGTTATGCAGTTGGTACAGCACAGGGCATAGTGAGCCTGCTGCCCTCACGTCTTCCACAGTGTCTGCTCATTTCCAGCACACATCTCCTTTCCCTATCAGATTCCTGACAAGAGACCCTAAGATAAAAATGACCCTTGGCAATTTTATTGACTTGTGGATTTGTATTCCTGTGACAATGTTGCTCTAAGTGGCAATTTTATGTTTATATTCATTTTTACTTTGATCTTTCTGAATATTAATTAAAATTACTTCCTTCTCTTCATCATGTCTGTTTTGGCCAGTGAAGAACCAGAAGTTAGCAGGGGGTGAGGAAGGCAGTAGGAGGTTGAGTAAAATGCAGCAACATGAAGCATTCTGCAAAATCTTAGAAATGTGAATCAATTCATACAATACCCTGAGGAGCAAGAGACACGTTATCCCATTTTATAGGAGTCTGAGACACAATTTAAGTGACTTGACTAAAGCCAGAACTGACAGATTGGGGATTAGAGGTCCTGTCTCCCATTCTCTTCCATTTACTATTCTGATTTATAACTGCAAAAGGGATGCAGAGCCTTACTCAAGAAATAGTATTAAAGAGAAACCCAAAGAAATTCTAGTGTGAGACTATAACATAAGTTTTGCCTTGCAGAAGATGATCAAAAATGCTTAAGCATCAACTTAGATTTTGACAGTTGAAAATTTTTGCAGTCTTTTGCAAAATGATGCAAAACAAAACCTCTGTCAAATACCTAAGTTCAGTGGAAAAATCAGACTTAAATTTTTATAGAGAGATCTGAAACATAAGACATCATTGAAAGGCTAGAAAATTGTGTGCAAAATGGAAATTTGGTTAGATTTTACAAGTTCTGAGAAGGCAGTATTGGATATTTCTTGAAGCTGGTACTCCCTGTATCACTCAGCATTTGTTGTTTGCTGTTGGCAATGTAAATCTTACCTGATATTAGTCGAGAAAACAAGCATGCAAGTACCTGAAAAGACTGAGTTTCTTTGAACCAAGTTCAGGAAAAGCAGTCAAAGGGATCAGGGCATGTACTTTTTAACTCCACTATTTCCTCATATCATTTTATAATTTCTAAGTAACCTTTAAAGAAGTGAATAATTCAGAATAATATAGCAGTGCTAAGTAATTTTTCCCAAGCTCCCATAAAATGCTTTTTACAGATTTGAAAAAGCGAATCAAAGATGCAACTTCACCACCCCATAATAAGGTACATTAGCACTGAATGCAGTATGCTAAGCTAACAATCATCTGATTCTGTTCCCATTTTACTCTCCCCTGTTCTCCACTGCCCCCAAATCCTTCTGGTTTTGTCTGACAAACTAGAGAACAGCTCCTAAGAGAAGCCATGGCCCTAAAAAAAAAAAAAAAACAAACAAGAAATTTTGCCAATAAAGTTAAAAGAAAATAAAGAGAAAAATTTCTGCTAAGTTTAACAATATGTACAAGCCCCAAAACATTCCTTTTTTCAGTAGAAGCCACTGCATCCCAAATCTTACCTTCTGAAGGCTTCTATTTGACTTGTTCCTAGACTCAGAACTTATTCTGGCATGGTCAGAAATCAGAAAAGAGGAGGATGTGTCCCAACTAGGAACACAACAGCAGCATTCTCACAAAATTTGTACATTTAGAGAGAGAAGGAATCAAGCAGCACATGGCTAAGAGGAAAAAGATCCAGAAGGGAAGATAGTCTCCAAGGAAGAGAAAAACTAGAAATCAAACACACCTGTTGTGTTGTCTCAGTGTCCATATCAGGAAATTAAAATTTTCCAAATAACTTAACTAAAAGTGTATGTGTTCTGCAACACTTGTCCTTAAAATTCCCGTTATTTTGTCAAACACTTCAAACTTATCTTTGGCAGCTTCCTTGACATCTCTTCATCCTACCCACCACTGGGACAGCTAAAGTGATGCCTTCTCCAGCTGACCAGCCAAGAGCTGATGGCCACAGAAGGACCCACATGGGGACTGCAGCCTGTTGCAAGTGACAGGAGAGAGGCTCTGGTGCAGGGGAAGGAAGTCTCAATCCCCGTTATCATAAAGAATGGAATAGAAGATGATGCCTTTCTTCAAAAGCTTACAAGTTTTTCTTTAAATTAAGAAATAAAAGAAGCTGGAGTGTTGGAGTATTTTTGTTGCTGCTGGGCCTCTAACTCAGCCTTCTTCCCAAAAGAAAGGAAGAAACATAACTAATGTAAGTTATGGTTCTTAACTGCCTCGGGAACAATTTGATCTGCAAAGAAAATGGCCTGCAATAAACCCAGAACCCATGGGAGATTGAACAGCATTCCAAGGAGAGGAAATCAGTGATCCATGTTGCATTTACAAGGTACATCCTGAAGTAATCATTAGAAGCATTTTTTTGCATCTTTTGAACAAACCAGTCATTGATATAAAAAGCTCTGCAGGAAAAAATGTTAAGTGCCTGCTTAAGTTCAAGAGATGGGAGAAGAAAAAGGGGATTTTCTTCCATGAAATTAAACATGCCTTTGCTCCCCAAAAATGGGAGAGCTTCCAAGAGACTGGGTGTTGCACAGACTATTTCCAACTGAGTTGCACTCTTGTCATAATAGCAAAATCATAGGAAATTAACTCTTTATATAAGAACTTCTCAAAGCTGGGTTCCCCTTACTTCACAGAAAGCCAGATTCCAGTTGTTCCATGAGATAACATAGGCAATTTGCAATAAACATTCAGTCTGCTCCAAAGGATTGGCAGGCAATGCATTTTGTGTTTAAGGAACACCACCAAATATTATGAAAGCAGCATCTGCCACTTTGTGTAGTGCAGTCTGTATTCCAGTACCCACATAGCTCATACACAGTGTTTAGTGTCAGGCTTCACCATCAATTGGAAAATAACTTTTCCAAATTAATTCTGTCTTTCGAGTATGGTTTTCCCAGAACTTCTAAGCATATTTAGTAAAAGAAAGACTTCTATTCTTTCTTTTATAAGCAGAAAAAGCATTTTAAGTAGAGTCAGTGATATGAAGGCAAGCAAACATTCCACAGAGCTACAGAACACATCACACAGGAATATAGTCCTGGACCAATAAACCTAGCACATTTTTAAACTAAAAAGCAGTAAAAGAAACCAAACTACTCAATTAAAACCTCCTGAAATCATTGCAGAGACCAAAATGAAAATATTTTCATCTTTTTATTTTATGATGTTTCTAATTCATTTTTTTACATGGAGTAGAGGTTGGGAAATGTGAAATTGAATGTACTTCTACTCATTAAAGAAAATTTGAGAGACAAACCTACAAGTTCAGCTAAGACAGAAGTTAATACAGAGTGAGTGTTATGTTTTTTATACCTCAAAATAAAAACACATGGCCTAGACACACAATATGATTAGACAGAAGTCCCTTAATGCTCAAATTAGCGTGCTCACACTGCCTGTGTGAGTTTGCACTAACAGCACTGACAACACTTCTGCTCGGATGAAGCATTATTTCTTACTTACTGAGATTAAAAACATTTTAAGTAATATTTCCACTTATCACAACTGTTATTAGTGCTGCATTAAGGCAAAAGACAGAGCATCAGATCAATTCAGAGATCACTGTCCATGACAGAGCAATCAATATACAACATGCCAAAGAAGCTGCTTTTTATTTCCACAGCATCTGACGTGTCTCCCTACAGGGAAATGTGCTCAAGCACAAACAGAAACAACTCCCTCCCTTTCATGCTTTTATAAATTGCTTTCAAAGTGACAGTCAAGTCATTCCTATCGTACTTCATCTTCCTCAGCTTCATCTTTAAACTACGTGTTGCTTGTAAACCACTCAGGGAATGGAATCACAGGGAATTAATTTTTTGGTGCATTAACATCTGCTCTTCCTTTCTTCAGTTTGATCCTAGCCTCAGACTACAGACTTTAGCATCATTGCCACAGTGGCAATGATATTTATGAGTCATAAATTAAAAGGTTTCACATTTCATCCTGAAAATAAAAAAAATTTACACAGGTTCAGCAATATTCCCATACAGCAAGTAAAGATTTCCCAAACATTTTCAAGGGAGCAGATTTGCAATAAATAGTGTACAGGTTTTGAGCTAGAGGAATCCTCTTTATTCTCTAAAATTACTAAGCTAGGATTTCAGGAACCCAGCATTATTCTGGAAGATATTTTTATTGATTATTTTGTTCAAAAATTAACTAGGATTGCAAAATTGCATCAGTCACTGTCACAAGGCATTCAAATTCCTTTGCTAACACTGGGTTAGCAAGCCAGCTGCTTTTATTTCATACCAGTGCCTGCAAATACAGTTGTTGTAGGTCTATTGTTATTGTGCCTGCAGAACAGCAGCCCAACAATCCCAAATATTTCAAACATAGATGGGTCAAGTCTGTGGAAAAAGGCATCAGAAAGTCAAAAGAGGAGATAAACTTTTGAAAACACTGCCCAAAAGTAATTTGATGCCCAGAAAGGGAAACAGCTAAAAAGGAGCAGCTTGACAAGATACAGCTGCAATATAACTTTTGGGGTTTGGAGTTTTTTTTTAAACTCTCACTAATCCAGTCAGTGACCCAAACATCAGGTTAGGTTCCTTTAGTTTATTCATCACAGAGATGTAGTTCAGCTGTCAGCAGCAATGATCACACACAGACTGAGGAGAGAAGGCAAAGGGAAAATAGAAAAATATTAAAAGTAAAAATGTAGGGTAAACATCAGTTTTTCTATCTAAATATTTGTCCACTAAGGGCTGGGCTGTTTTAAAATAAATGCATAAAGAGACAATAGGCATTAATCTGCTTTTTTGACTTCAAGACATCCTCACCTATATGCTACGAAGTCTGCCTTTCACAGCCCGTTTTTGTAACCTAGCAAAGGCTACACTTCAAGAGCCTCCAACAGCATTAATCAAGGATGTTTCTTTAGCAAAAAACTACTAGATGTTCTTGGAGTGTAACAAATGTAAGTCAAAGGTATACACATCTTCATAACACTGTGCTTCCCTTGCATTTTATCCCACATTCCCTCTGTTCATGTTGGTCACCTTAAAGAATGAGTTGCTGTGTACAGAATAAACTGAACACTGAATAAGGAATTGTACAGCAAAGAGAGAAAAACCAACACAGAAATATGTACACAGACCACCCTTCACTGAGGCACAATTACATCCTGTGCTGACCAAACGTGCAGAGGGTATTATTAACATCAAAACAATCAAGAACATAGTCTTTCTTCTCCAATTTCTCTTGTGGTTTTGTACTGACATTGATTTTTCTGTTAGGAATCCACCAATCTAACTAGCTTTCACCAAGCAGTCACAACTAATATTCACATACATGATATTTAGTGCTAACCAGACTTAAGGCCATTGATCTTATATAAGGCAATTTTTGCTCAGAAAATCAATCCTAGTGAAATTTGCAGATCGCATCTCAGATGATCAACCACTCTGCATAATACTGCTACAGCCAGTACTTGTGATTTAACCGTCCTGACATACATGTCCACAATTTCCCTGCCTTCCTTTTTCTGCTAGATCTATTCACACAAGAGCCTCAAGCATCCTTTTTAATATATTGTAAATGGACAAATACATATTCACAGAAATGAATAAAATATAGGAAACTGAAATCCCTGTTCTTACACCAAAGTATAAATCAAAACCTCAAACATGAATAGTACATTCCTGTGTGAAACATTTAAGTAGAATGTCAAACATCAGTAATGAAAACACTTCCATAAAACTGCTTTGGTTATTTACAGAAGACTCAAGTCTTTGATCTGAAAAAGATGCACTTTCCCTGAAATGATTCACACATTGCACCATGTATGCAACACAACTATTTGCTTCTCAATACAAAAACATAAATAGTACTGTTTCCTCTAAGAGTAGCTGTGAGAAAATCTTTGAGGGACTCTCCTTGAAATAAAATAGGCATGGAGGCAATCTATTAGCAAATGGCTTTGCTTTGGGGAAGTTAAATCACAGCTGGAAAAAGTCCCCTACAAAACCTCACACGTAAAGAGGCTTGCTGGATAATGGTTTGTTCTTTGGTGCAGGCATTGTCCAAATATTTGTGAAGATTTTCACCCCTGATGTCTCTTACTGCAGCCTTGTACTGCCTGAGGAGTACCCTATTACAATGGCATTTCCCTGCAAGGTGTCAGAGACCAAAACTTCACACAGGACTGCTGTAACAGCAGCTGCATATTTTCTCCCCTTAATTTAAACTGCAGGGAAATATAGCCATAAGTATATCCCACAGCACACAAAAAATGATAACATTTATTTCATAGAATAACCATTCCTGTTTCAACCACTCCAGCTGAGACTTTTGTAGCTTTTTTAAACCCCTGCAACTCTTCCAATGTCTTTTTGATTACACCATATTAATCTAGTCCTAAATAATTCTTTTCATTATTTATTGATTATACCAACTGATACAATATTTGAGACAGTCAGTTTGCATTTCTGATCAAGAGCAGAAATGGGTTAGGACAAAGAAAACACCATATAATCATAAATTAAATAAATAAATGAAAGTTTATTGTTCACACACTACCAAATTAGTCAAAACAAAAAAAATTAATGCCAGCAAGAGACATCTAGATTCTTCCAAATTTCACAATAGTCATCCATGCTGAAAACAACTTTCTGTTCTTTAAGTTAACAGCACAGCAGTAAAAGTAGCATTTAAAAATGCATTCCTAATATACAACAATTTTAGACCAAAATAAGAACTAGCTATTTTTATTGATCTCCCTTATTGAAGGAGAAAGAAAATATAAAATCTCAACACCTATTGATATTGGCTAATTCTATTAATAGTGAGGAAAACACAGACACTTCGTGGGTCACCAGGTCAGAAAAAGTATTTAAATTAGAGTGATCTCTGGCTAAGAGGTATAGATCAGCCTGTGTTATGCAGCCAGCTCTACCCAGTTCCTGGAAATGCTTGTGAGAAGAGAATACCAGGCAGACAAGGGTCTGGTCTCTCCAAGAGCTCCAATGTTCTTACCAATTTTATCTTTTCCAGTGGGTATTTTGACAGGATGTTGGTTAGATTGAATCTTTCCATGAAGCAAAAATGAAGAAAAATTTCTATTAAGCCATTCCATTTCTACAAACTACAGAAATTAACACAGTAGCTAGATGCCGTTTTCCACCTAACATTTACAGAATTCTATGAACACATGAGGGTCAAGTGCACTCATAAGTGCAGTTTAATTACTTCCATTTCAATAACCACTCAAAAGTCGTTGGGGATTCCCAGTTTTAAGTGTCCTTACCAGGTAACTAAGAAAAAGAAAGAATAAGCAGTAACCTGAAGTAACACCAGGGCTATAATTGTCAAATACAAATGGACAAATAAATGCTTATACTATTTCTGTCTCTAGCCAGCAGTACCTAGAAACCAATTCCTCTGTCCACAAGCTTCAGACATAATTTTCTTCAGTACACCCTCGGACAAAGGATTTCCACCAGACATGCATAATACCTCCAAAGCAGTTCAAAGATACATATACAGCCCTTACCACAGGGACACATCCAAGATACTGCAGGAATTCGCATCCCATTCCAATCACAAGAGTGTGTGGCACAGAGCTTGCATGGTTTACTCCCTCCCGTGCTTCCCAGGATGAGCAGTGCAGTTCCAGGGCTATTCACCAGCACTACCTCAGGGCTGAAGGCAGGCCTCATCAATAAGAAAAACACTATGATTTGCAACCATACACAACTTGGTGGTACTAAGTATACAGTCCCATTTTTAAATTCAAACAATAGATGACCTATGCTAAGTCAACTTCTCCAAAATCTAAGATTGTACTTTGAAACTGCATCTCCCCTCAGCTGAAAAAGAAAAATACCAAACCTAGGATAAAAATAGCCTCTCTCAGCTTACCTCTGCTCTATGCTTTCAAAAGACCTTAATTTTTACAACATGACATTGCTCATAAAGGTGACAAGGGGCTGAATGACATGTGGCTAAAGCTGGTTTTTGCTGAAGTTATGGAAGCAGAGTGTGAAACAAGGCTGGCCATGACCTACAGATTAACCCCAAAACAATTCCCACAACATCCTGTGCACAAAGCAAAGATGTCAACACTTCTGCTAAATCCTGACCAAATTAGAACATCAGATCCCTAAAACTTTAGTTGCAATCCTTATTCTAAGGATTTATTTAAACATCCAGTTTGTTGGGGCTTTTTTTAATCCTGAAATCAGAGGAAATGACTTTAAAATAGGACAATAAGCATGAAAAAGCCCCACCTGAGCATGCAGGAAGTTGCATTGAAAGAAATGAAAATCATCCTGCTCAAACCTGATTTAGAGATCTGCCCTTTCCAGAGCTTTTAGAGCTTTCTCATGGTTTACATATAATAGGATCCAAATAGTGTTCATGCTAACTTATCATTCACCTAGAACCATGTCATAGGATTTACAAAAATTTTTTTTTGCCCAAGCCCACTTTTATTATAATCACCAATGAGAAAATCTGGAATATCAGTGCAAAATTTTTAGGTCTCTACTGAGATTAAACTGGCTGAACTGTTTACTCCAGAAGTTATTATAGCTACAACTTCAGCTGTGACCCACTCTTGGGGAAAACGGGAAACATGGAAAAGTTTCTGTGGAGTCAGCAAGATTCTGCTATTTTCAACAACACAATTTAATTGCTGAGCAACACACAATAAAAGGAAAAAAATAATGACAAATAATTGTTTTGTGTTAATTTCACAGGCAGACAGCATGTTGGCTTAATGATTTACTCATTTTGGTGAGACTTGAGGCGTATTTTTCCCATACGCAGAGAACATCAGCTCTGTCTATACCACTGAACACAACTGACAGCTTGCTTTCACTTTGTCTGTTAGCAATAGCCTTGAAATTTGCTTCTTAAAATGAGATCACACTTCAAAAAGACTTTTCAATAATATTAGAAAGAGAAGGAAAATTACTTTCAGTTAAATAAGTACTAGATAAAATATGTAGTTACCCTGAAAAGAACAAGAATTAAATCAAATTATATTTAGACTAGCAGTGATCTCACTGGGTTCAATATTTTAATGGTTTTATTAGAGTAAAACGTGCTGAGGAGATAAGTTTAAATTGTTAATATAATTTTTTACCATGCAGGTAGTAAGACATTTATTCTTCACTACGATGCTCCACAAATATATATCTTGTATTTAATATGGCTTTGTTATGTATTTAATTATACTACTGTAAGCAGTGATGTAAGTAGGCAAACTTAGCTAAAAAGTTTTGCCACAAGCAGCAAATAAGTATTAGACACCAAAAATGCTAAAATTCACAGGTCCTACAGGTTAGTAGCCATGTGAAAGCCTGTCCAAATTAAACAAAACATGGAGTTGTAAAACTAGAGTATTCACTCCATTTTTTCTATGTTATGGGGTTTTTTTGTACTGCAATAGCATGGAAATTCACATTCATAAGCTTCCCTTATCTGGCTGTCCACAAAGCCTCCAATAAAATGCAACCATTAGAGACATGATAAGATCTGAACCTGCTCCAGGCAAATTTTCAAATACTTTAGGAGGCTATTTGATGATTATCCACCAAGTAGATTGAAAGCGAGAGAAAAACAGGCTGGTAGGACATTCAGTGAAATAGATTTCTAGTTTAAGAAAAGAAATCTCCCGGAACCCACGGATGTTCATTGTTTACTGGAACAGCAGAGACTGCTGTAGATAGAAGTAATTACCATCTGCACAGTGCCAGCCCGTCACTCTTGTCTCACTTGGAGATGGCTTAGATGGAAGCTGTCTGCTTGCTGCTGTGTCCCTGCAGCTCACAGGGGAGCTACAGGATGGCTGTGGAGGCTGATACCATCTAGGCACAAATGACTGTTCTCTACTGGGATAATTCCCCACAGTGTCTCTGGTGACTGTAACCCCGGTCAGGTCACACTGTGACCAACTCCTATCAGTGCTGTCTCTCTGCTTTTATAAACACAGCCATGTTTATAATGCTCTATGATGGAGACAATGTTCTGAAATGCACTATATTTTAGAGCATTTTCCTGTGATTCTTGAGTGAACACAATTCTCAGGTTAATTATTTAAGAGTTAACAGGAGAGAATAACCTGTCTGTGTCATTATTCCTCTAAACTATGATTGCCACAGTCAGCAGCATTAAAGAAATGTGTTTATATGGGTACATCAGGTGGTGAATACTTTCACAGACTTCAAAAAACTTAAAAATCAAACTAGAGATCAGAGGTTTATTTTAATCAGCTAAAAAGATAATCTAAAGAGAAAAATAGCCTTTTTCTTCCCCCACAGTAACTGTCACATTCCTCATTTGGAACATCTACCACTGTAAATGTCTTCTTTGTTAAGCAAAGCAGTAGTTGGTCTGAAATTTGTCAGCATAACAGAAGATTAGGCATTATGTGTCTGAACCAGTGTTCATTGTTATCTGCTTATCCAGTAATCAGTAATTCCTTTTATCTACAGCACAAAACTATTCCTAACATGAACTTTCTGCTGTCATTTACAGCACAGTTAGCAGTATGGAAGTATTTCTCAATTAAGCCCACTTCTTCTGATCTGACCCATATTAGTAGCCATAGGTGAAAGAAGACGGACTTTGCTCTTAATATTGTCTTTATTAAAAAAAACCGAACAAACCCAAGGGATAAAACCATATAGAAATGCAAAGAAAAATAAGGACTCTTCTTTAGGCAGCTGCTTAATTTTTTTTTAATTGCAATTGCCTAAAAATAACCCTAAAGCCTTAACTTTTTCAGCCCCATATGGCACTTACAGCTGGTCCAGAGGAATTAGCTTAAATCACCTACTCAAACTCGAAGACAGGTGTACAGCTTTCCCATTCCTAATGAAGCCTCTTAAGCAAGGATTGTGCCAGTGCTAAAGATGTAAAATCTGTACACTCATCTCTTCAGCACACAGGGGCACTTGGTGACGCTAATATTTTACATGATCTATACTAACAGGGAGGAAGGCAAAGGTCCCTAAGTTAAGTTGCTCATAGTAGCCACACAAGCAATGTTGACAGCTTTTTAAATTATTTTTTCCCCCATCAATTTACATCTCATACTTGGAGGTGTATATTTGCTAGTCAAAAGGCAGACTCCTGTCATCAGAACAACTTTGACTGCCAGCACTTTAGTTGTTGTTCTTTGGTTTAAAAGCTGATAGAATTAGTTCTTCAGAATCTGCAAAGGTTAAAGGGCATGTAACATTGTCAATGAGCCCACAGCATTTAAAAATTCCCAAGTTTGTTGGATTATGTTAACACGCATAACATTACACAGTATCTCCGGGCACCACTAGAGGATCAAGTCCTAAGAAGGATTTTGAAGTTAAATATTGAGAAGCATGTCTGACTGCTCCACAAAGCAGCACAGGAAGAAGAAAGGAAAAACCACAGAGATAAAAGAATCCCAAAAAACCAGTCAAACATATGGCAAAATAAGACTGGGAAGCTGGCTTTAAAGCTACCACAGGGAAGTAGCAGCTAAAGTAGAATCATGGTACTGAGAGGTTAAGGTGCACAAAAACTCCAACAAAATAAAAAGATCTAACAGCATGAAACTTTAAATTACTGTCTCTTTTTTAAAGCAATATTTCATTATGGTAATTCAATGACAAGAATATTTTTTGGCATTTGTCAGATGAAACACCATTTAATTTCAACAATTAATGCAGATGAGATAGCACATCATCTACCATATTTTGGAACCCAAAATTCAGAATTATTTCTATTTATTCTGATTTATTACATGTTTATACTGAATTTTAAAAATCAGCTTAAATACAAGTGTATATTAAAAGAGCAAAATAATAAAAAAAAATACTCTCTTGAGAAAGAGCACTTTCTTGGATACTGTATCTATTTACAGGTATAAATTAGAGGTGAGTCTGAGACTTCGCCAAACTTGTTAAAAACAGATTTGTCAGTTTACAAAAATACCTTCTGCTGTTCCTCACAGAAAGATGTGACAGGCTTTTGTTTTTAAAAAGTCTGCAGGAATTAGTGACTTCTACAGAATTACCATTCTTTCTTAATTGCATAATTATTGAAATTCCAAGCATTTAGTTCAATGAGGTTCAGGAAAGTTTCCACTACTTCCACAGAGGAAATGAGCACAGACTTTGCACCTAACAAAAATTTAACTGAAGCAGTTTTGCCAAGAGAAAGTTCCATTTACTCATTACAGAGAATAAGAAATTGTGACACAATTTGAGAAAAGTAATTGGGGGATGGATGTGAGGGGTGGGGAAATCAAGTAAAGAAACCCATCACTACTCTGCTGTAGAGTGCATATTTAAAGATAGTTTATCAACTCTTAGGAGCTTTTTCCACATCTTGGCTCTACTTTCATTCATGCCCTTTAAGAAAAATAACATCTACATTCTTATCCATTTTCTATACATTCTTCACCTAATCACATCCTTATCTGAACATTACAGTTGGTTCCTCAAATATAGGTAGAATACCATTAATAATTAAATATATGCTTAAGACATCAAATAAATCAGGATTTATAGGCTCAGAGCCCAATAATCTTCACAAAATCTCTGTGGATTAAGTTAAATCACATGAGAATCTAGGGATAGCATTTGGGAGGTTGGGTACAAGACTGCACAGTAAAGTGTCTAGATAAGCGAACTTATTTCTAGGAGAAAAAAAAAAGCAGCCCAATTTATGGTGAGACACAAAAAAGAAAAAGTTTCTTCATAATAATTAGGGACACTGCTCTTAGACTGTTTAGATTGTCCTTGTTGGGATTTCATATCAGCAGACACAGCAGCACAAGTCCCAGCAATGCACACACTCGGTTAAGAGGCACATCCAGGAGCAGAGATGGACACCAAACACCCCTAACATGTGAAACCCTCCTCTAATCCAGCAATGATATTAGCAAGTAGTTATTAAGGGCATAAAATTGTAATCAGAGAGAAGTACCTTCAAAAATTAAATAACTGCTGGGTTGTGTGTACATTTTAGCAAGGGCTAATGCCAAAGAGAGCCTTCATTCATCTGGGCAAAGCAATCACCCAACATTCCTTAAAGTACTCCTAAAACTGTTAAACCTGTTCTTGTCAGATCTGTAAAGTTACAATCAACCTCAAGTAGCTTTCCAAAAAAAGAAATCTCTTTGAAAACATACCCAAGAAAACTTGCCCAAACTACCAGCTGTTACATAATAACTCCATAGATGTAGCCAATCTGAAAACCTATTAAATGCTTAGCAGTAGAAAATAATAATTTTGCATATTTTTCTATAAAAAATCTTTATTATTTCTATGATGATGACTAACTTATCTTCAAAATATTTTTTTTCATTCATAAAGCAGAATTTCCTGTCAGGAAAATATCCTTAGAGCTTGTTTATTTTATTTTTTATTACAAGTATCAAATTATTCTGATAAGTGTCTACATTGATGTCTCTCTACTGCTAAATGGAATAAAACAGTAAGCAGAAAACCTGCTGTAACTCTTGCTGTAATGTCAGTGTAGGCAGTGACTGCAATTTGGGATGTAATACAGTGCCAAAAATTTAACTCACTTAGAAAATGCCTGACAGATAAATCAGGGCTTGGGCCATTTTAACTGTGATCACAGAAATTTATGGTCATGAAGTCTTGAAGCAAAATATAATTTATTTAATCAGGGATAAATTCATTCAGATAATTGTTATAATAATCAGCCCCTGAATAGAAACCAAAGCTGAGGTTCAGTATTAGCTGATATTATATGAAGACTTAGACAAAAGGTGTTAGAATATCAACACCATATAAAGTAATTTTACTTATCTCCTAGTTAAGGCTAGGAGATTGGACTCACATATGAGTAATAAGGGCTTGAACTCTGGTAAAATATATCTAAATAAGTGCTAAAAATGGCAAGAGGCTAGCTGTTCCTATCCAAGCTGCCTCTGAAAGCTCCACTTGGTACTTCGCAAAACATCCAGGACTTAAAACTGAAAAAATGTACCTTATTTGTGCTAATGTTTTCCTGCCAGAACATTCTTGTAGCAGCATAAATGTTTTACTTTGTTTTGCTAGATAAGGCACAAGTGAGCTCACATAAGTCCTTCCTTATGGAAGAGAAGTAGCACACTGCTATCTGTGAAACAGACTGAACATGAAAAGCAGCCTCCTCTGGCATCCAGCTGCAAAGATACATCAGACCTGTTTCAGTCCCCAGTAAATCTAGGCCATGTTTCACTTTTAGTGCCACCTCGTATGGTGTTTACTTCATGGCAGACTCTTCCTATATTTAATCCTCAAATTACCTCACTCTGTAGTTCTCAGCCTGAAAATCCTGTAAATAGGGTTCTGCCTTACTATAGACAGGAAGTTCCTTCTCGTTTTTGCCATGCTCACAAAGCAATATTGTGAGAAAAGGGATTATTGTTTGCTATTTCTGTGGGGAGGAGGAAAACAAAAAGAAAGAGGAAAGGAACGCAAGTAGAGCTTAGAGAAAAAGAAACCATTCCAGACAGAGTAGATAATCTAGGAAATAATTTAGAGGAAGAACATGAACTAATTTTTTCCTCTGACAATGTTGGAGGATTTAGGATCAAGGGAATGCAAACCTATGCCATGCTTTCCTTTTTCAGTTTCAATCCACTCACAAATCCTCATGGGCTCCCCCAGCAAGAGGACAGATGCATTATTTAAGCAGGTGCCAGCATGCAGTGCTGCTGGGAGGAGCAGGGGAGCTCACACATGCGAGGGGTTCCCATTCTGCTGCACAGCACAGCAAACCCTTCTTGGATCTGCTCATCCCTGTGCCAGCCCTCGGCCTTTCCCTGCCTGTCCCATGCCAGCCCGGCAAAGGGGTGGCTGGTGCTTCAGTACTTGATCCTGGAGTCCCCCAGTACAGCCAGCAGAGCTGCTGCCAGGCAGCCATGGCCTTATCCAGGGACCTGAATTTGGGCAGGCCCTCCCCCCAGGGCATCCCAGAGACGGGCACTGCTGTCACACCAGTGTATGGTTAGTCAGAAAATAAGGAGCCTGCTTCGCATACAGAACAAACATTTTTAAAGGAGGAAAAGAATCGTGAAATGTGCAAGCAAACAATTAAAATTTGAGTTTTTAATTTAGTAGTAAATATTACAAAGTATAAATAACTAATCAGCTACAAACAGAAAAGATGAGAAGTTGTTCTAAACTTTGACATATACCTTCTGCCAGCCACCAGCAGCAACATACCCTTTTCTCCTAAAAACTTGCTAAAGATCTTTGAATTACCTTGCACCACCAAGGTTGTGAAGACACCAAGATAAACTCTCAGCCCTAGCATTACTTTGCTATAATTTGTGTGCTTGAAAAATGAAATCCATTATTTTCCTTAAGGTGCCTAATGGATGAGTAAGACCCTTTCAGCAAATTTCAGTAATATTTTATAACCTTTTCATATTTTTAAGATATTGGCTGCTGGTAAAGCTTCCAGTTGAGCAGATAGGCAATTCCCAATCCTGTGAGAACATTCTTAACTACAAACACATTTTGGAAGTGTTCTTACTGAAGGACTTACTATGCAGGAGGTCAAGCAATAGGCAGCTTTAGAAAGCAATGCTGGATCTCTCCAAGTGTGTTGGTCCGGTGTGCAAGCCCTGAAGTCAATGAGGAATCAGAGTAATGCAGAGAAAAATTTCCTGAGTCTGGAAAATTTTGGCAAGAGGAGCTACATCTTAAAGCAGGAAGCCAACAGTTTTTTTTTTCTAAATTTACTTTTATTACACATACAGAAAGATTTATTTATTTGATTTAATAAACCTTAAAGTCAGCCTCAGAGGAGGTTTTTGATGTGAACAATTCAGGCTGTATATGCTTTATGTGACAAATCTTAAACTAAGAAAATAACATGCTGTAGAGAAATTGTTCTAGTATTCCACAAATGTCATTGCACAATAGTAAGAAAGGTATTGTGAAACTCTAAACAGAGGCATTCTGGTAGTTTATTTAATAGCACTTATTTAAATTGTTCACAAGTGTGCCAAATTAGTTTAAAGTATTCATACATTGAGTTTGTTGAACATCAGCTGCTCATGGCTCACAGGCTGCAAAATTGGTAGGGAGCTATTAATGAAGTGGAGAGATTGCATGCAAGAGCCACATTAGTGCAGTGTGACTGTACAGGCAGTCTTGTAACTCAATTTAATGCTTCCCAAAGAAAGCTTAAGCAGAACAGACAAAGCAGTTACAACAGATTTTTAAACTCTTTTTCTATTATATTTTTCCATTCTAATTGCCACAATACCCCCAGGTACCATACCCCCAGTGGCACAAAAACTGCCTTTTCTGTTAAAGCCTCCCCAGCTGTGAATTACTCAGTTTTTCCTGTATGCACCAAGTTGTTGTTTGAATTACACAAAAAAATCATTACCATGGCAGGAATAACAGTCTGGGAGACAGATTGACAGTGTGTAACCAGCAGTAAGACATTCTAAGATGTTTCAGTAATTCACAGAATATTATCAGTTATTGGAAGAGTATGTTATGATATACATCAAATAGGGGGGGTTAGGGTTAATGCCAAGAGTTCTTGAGTGCCTCAAGTAAATTTTGTTATTTGTGAGATGTTTAACATCTATTACCTGTAGGAGAAGGAATGAGTTTTTCCTTTTGCCTGATCTATAATCCCAGTTTGAGCGTTAAGAAGAATCCAAGCATTTTTAAGTTAATTCATGGCAAAAGAATCTATTATGGTATTGATAAAATAATGAATCTGTAGTGCTTTGAATGCATTGCCAAGCAGTGTGCTGTATTTGTGAATAGCTGGTAAAGTGACTCGTCAGAAAACCTTCAGTGTCCAATAGAGACACCCAGGGTGATGCATTCATTGCTATGAGGGCATCATAGTACAGAACTCTGTAAAAGAATTAGACTGTGGACTTGGAAATAATACTTGAATTTGCCTTAACAGAGGATGCTTATATTGCTGCATCACACTGATTCTCACTGAAGTACTATTTTAAAAGCTTTCAGAAAGCACTTATAGCAAATAAATTCTTCAGGTATGTATTCCAGCTCCAAAGTGTATTCAGCACTTTTGAAGACACACTAATGAACTGAACAAAGTGTAGCACAGAGGTGTAACAGGAAAGATTACAGGTGTCAGATTTTGTGAATGTCTTGGAGGAAAGGTTAACAATAAAATAAATATAAAAGTCAGGGGGAAAATTAAAAAATAACACGGTGAAAAATTTAAAAATAACGTGGTGGAAAGTAGCAAAAACCTCACAACTTCCAATACTGAATACGAACCAAGTACCACCTTTTCCTTTCTTAAGTACTCTCTCTTATAAATGCCTTTTTTTTTTTTTTTTTAGAGATGCAGTTAACATTTTTCAGGACACCAAGAACCAATTTAAGAACTTTAGAAATGGGCAATAGACAGTGTGTTCCAGTTTTGTGTGCAGATATAAGTTATGGATCAAAACTATACTTAAGAGAAGAACTGGCATGTAGTTTACTTTTCTGGAAATTTAAGTTTTGCTTCAGATTTTTCATCTCCACTCAGGAAAAAGTTATTCTTGGTCAATCAATAACATATTGAATATGAGAGGGAAAGAAAGAAACAAGAACAATGTCAGAACAATTCCCAACATTCACATTTTTAAAAGATTCTCTTTCCAAAACCAGATAGTAAATAACAGCAGGAAATCCAAGAAGAAAAGTTTGGTTTACCTGAAAATGAGGGGCTTTTTCCTCAAAGTCCACTGCTTTTTATTTGAGCTTCAGAAAAATAGTTTCTCAATTTATACTTTACGCAAATATATTAGTCACTAGATTAAACTTGTTAATATTTTATTTAGTCACTTTAGGATTGATGAAAAAGAAATTTGCAGAACACACCTTTTAATCCAGAAGGTATTTTGGCTGTTCTTGGCTTGCTGAATTTGAGTGGGCAAGGCTTCTCATATAGCAGCCACCTGCCCTCGCTGTGATACCTACACGCCAATGGGACATAGATCACATTGACAAGTTTCTCTTTAAATGTATAAACCTGCAGTAAGGTAAAGCATGCTACTGAACAGTAACACTAAATGTGACACTTTGGGAGGGAAAATAATCACTCAGCTCTCTATTGATTCATGCAGCCACTTTCAAGGCAGTGCTAACATTAAGCAGGCATGAAATATTGAGCCAGGAAGGCTGAATATCACACCAGAAATCTCACAACAAGAGACCTAAACTTTATTGTGCAGTAATTGTAAATACTTCAGAAACTAAAACAAATAAAATCTTCATATTTCCTTGGTTTTCTAGCAAATCTCAGAGTAAGGAGATGCTAGACTCAGAGGGATGGCTACAGCTATAGCTGAGAAGAGGCACTCTTGTAGCCTAAATTAGAGTTGGTTCAAAATTGAACTCAAGTGCAAACATCTGTGCACCCACTACTCAGAAGCATTCAGAAGGCCACTTGCAATTTCAGGAGTTAGGTGCTCACTTCAGGAGGTGTCAGTGGAGTAGACTCAATGTCAGTCTAGGACCTCTTGGAACACAGAAAGGAAACTTAGCAACAGAAACCAATGAAGTATGGGCAATGAAGCTTGCATTGGTGTCTATTCATGAAGGTACACAACCAGAAAGTAAGAGAAATATGGGTATTTGGCAGCCCCCAGGATGCTGAAAAAAAAAAAAAAAAAGGCATGATGAGAAATTAATAATTAAATCTTCCCAACATTCATCTTTCAAGCACTCAGGCCAGGATTCTGAAATTTGTGTGGCATTGTATTCATATGTAGGCTCTGGAGTACTGAGCAATAAACTTATAAATATTTGACTCAGAATTTCTCTGTTACCATATTGCAAGTGAAAAACCTTAATTCAGACTCCAACAGTCACAGAAAGGAGTATAAAAGCTGGGAAGATATGAAAAATCATGCCTTGAAACACCCTCCCCTGTTGAATTAAAGAGCTTAGAAGCACAGGAACACAGTAGAACCAGAACAACATTACAAGATGTTTTTCAGGGTTTTTTTCTTGCGTACTCATTCATATTCTCAGCTATAGAGAATGAAAATGTGTTTGTGAGTGGGAGTAGAAATAAACAGAACTGTGAGTGACATATTCTCTATCAAAGGAAATTAGTGGCAATTTTCCAAGAACTCAAGTGCAGAATATTTAGACCCATTTGTAGTCCACACTTAGATTCAGTAGCTTTTACACACAATACCTATTAACTTTTTAAAGTCACATATTTGATGTACAAAACCATGCAGATGCAACTATGAAAAGTTTATGGCACAGCATAGATACTTAGGAACTTCCTGCTTGTATGTCACTTGCTACCTTTTGCAAGGTAATCTGAAAATTCTCAAGTGCATACAGCAGCAATATTGATAGAGACTTCAAATTCGTGAGAAATCCAATTGTTTTCTTTCAAACATTCTGAGGAGGTCGTTTGTTTTATATCCCAGTAAGGCAGGAATTGAGTGCAAAGGTTGTGAGTTAAAATGAGAATATACAGTTGTGAAATAGCAGGGAAATGTTACTAGAAATGTTTTAGAAACAAAGTAATTACTTATAGTCTGTATAATATCTAATTTCCCCCTCAATTTATTCTCTTTTTTAATGAAATAGTGTATAAAGAGACACAAACTGTGCTACACCAGTTTCACAGTCCTTTGTAGTTTCCCCCACACTATTTGAGGTACTTCAAACCTTGGTGTTCTTAGCGGATATCTCCAGAAATACTGAAAATTTTGGAACTAAGTTTAATTTGTAGTTTCATGGAAGTTAACCTTTAGATTGCTGTATAGGATTGACAAGAATGTTTGGAGAGAGACTAAGAGAATGTGGTAGTCCAAAATCTGAGGTGCAGGCTTTGACAGCTTCCTTTCTGGTCTCTCAAGCACCTCAATTTCAATATAGGGCTGCCAGTGCTAGTCGATTCTAGAAATTCCCAAAAATAAAAGGAGTAAAAAGTAGACAGAGAACAGCTCCTTCCTTCCCTCCCCCCTCTCCTCTCCAAGATCCACATGGGAGCATATCCTGGGAACCAGGAACATTGATGTAGAAGGTACATCAAGGGTAATCAGGTCTAGTTGCCTGGCACACTGCTGTTATTAATTACTGACTACCTCACTGTGACCTTCAAGCAGTACTTCAGAAAGAAAAGACAGTATGGGTCAGACTAAATCTATCAACTCCTCCCAGAGAGGGTTTTCTGTTCCTGCACAGATATCTGTAGTGTATAGCTGCAGTAATGAAATAAAGTGAAGTTACATAGAGCTTGGAGCGCACACTCGACCTGAAGACACTGCAACTCATCTTTTCTTAACATTATTCTCCAGTGAATTAAGAATTTAATTACAAATTTTGACTAAGTGATTCCATGAGAAGCAATTCAGGAACTCTTTCCTCTGAAGATTATGAACACTTAGATAAGCAAAAGAGTTACAGATAAAAGTGCTTCAAAATAGGAAAGAAGTTGTGATTTTTTGAGAGTCAATTAGAGGACATTAAATGCCCAAGGAACAGAAAAGAAGAAAATCTGAAGAACTGAAAAAGCACTGGAAATTATTCCGTAGAGTTGCAGCAAAAAGAATGCTATAGGCTATTCAATAAAAGCACACAGGGAGTGATTCAGCTCAGTTCCTAAGTTCTTCATAAATTACCTTACAACTCCCTTAGAAATCATAATATAGGGCTACATTGAGCAAGGACAGCATAATTCAGCAGACCTTCAACCTATGCTTAAACTGGAAATACTGCATGCCTTACAAGAATAAAGTCATTCAAGTAGATTTCTCAAAGAGCTAACTTGGCTCCTCCAGCCAACTCTTTTGAAAAGGAGCAGAAAACCTACACCACCCAGCCAACCACTACAACCCATTTTCCAGGGCACCATAACAAAACAGAGCTCAGACTTTTCTGTATGCTGAGCTAATTGAAGGAGTAGATTGCATACTAAAATCTGATAATTAAGCTGATATCAAAGCCCATAAAGCTACTAGCCTTGTTCTGATTTGTTAAAGCAGCTCAAACTACAGTGAGGATAAAACACAAAGAATAGGTTTCTTGATACAAAAACCTATATATTCAAACATGACATACCATGTTGTAGAAAAGCCTCCTACACAACTGAAGTTTTTAACTTCTAAAACTGCTTATAAATATTAATACAATATCATAATCCATTTAATTCTCAACATCTTTCTAAATTTGTAACAAGGATTTCTCAAGTCAACTCTTTCATCTTCGAATATACATTAAGATGTGAAGACAAGAGCTATCACTTTAAACCCACCAGCAGTCTTTAAAAAAGACAGGGTGCAACCTACTGGTGGAGTTGTAGTTAATTCCCCAGAGAGGTTCTTGATAAAACTCTAGAGAATCAAAAATCAGGTTTACTCACATGTAGCCTTGAAAGCACTGATTAAATAGAGCTAGTCTTGTCTATTTTCCTTCTCTGAATACAAAAATAATACCTGAACTTGGAGATCTTCAGGTAGAGTTTACACAGCTTCATTATTAACAAAACTAACTTCGGCATTACTTGAATACATATCCCAATAACAAGGACTGTCTCCTAATTTATTGTCAGAATCTTTGTGACAGAACAGAACTTGCTCAGTTGCTTTGAAAAAAATGCTTCCCTACTCAGAAAGGATCAGGAAATATAGCAAGTGATGAAGAGTTTAGCAAGAAACTGAAAATTAGGCCCAAGGGTTAACAGTGTTATTATCAACTAGATCTAGGTTTGCTATGTGATGTTATCCTAGTTATCATGTTAAAAAAGGCCAATGTTAATTGGAACAATAATGAATGAATTTCCATATTTTTCAATTCAAGAAATCAGCAGATGAACAATTAATTTATTCTTTTACTTGGCTAAGGAATGCCTCAGCAATTTAGAAGAGACATCATCCCAAACTCTAGCCAGTTGTGTTTGCCTCCTTTAATAATTGAATAGTGCATGATTTGAATTATATACCTTTCGATATTAAGACCTAAGAGGTCGTTAACTCCCAAATACTTGGTTAATTATCTTTAGAGCTCTGGCACTCCTATTAAAACTTGAAATACACATTAAAATGCTGTTTTGCACAGGGATTATGGTGCTCTCTTCACACATACAAGACCCCAGGATAATTGTATATTTAAATACATATTAGTTCATAGAGGGAAGCAAGAGAAGTACAGCACAATGTTTTCTTTCTTAGCAGATACACACAATACAATAAATTCCACATTATATATACAGTCTTAACTTGCAGCATAGGTCTTCCTACTGTTCTGTTAAAGTCATGAGAAATACGGTCATAAGAACAAAGCTGTTAAAATATTAAAGATAAAATATTTATGCACAAAGTAATTTCCTGGAATGCTACCCTAGTATTTCAGTTTGTAGGGGATTCATCTGAACAGATGCAGATTTGGGCCACCAAGATGGTCCTGCATGTCAATGCAAATTAGCTGTATATCTTCAACCAGCACCATTGACTTTTGAGTCTCAAATAGAGGCTGCCATTACATTCTGAACTGTGACAGTACCTCTAAAACACCTGTTTAAATTCTAGAGGCCAGGAAGGTTATTTTCCAAAACTGGCAAATGACTGATATCTTTATCCCTCAAACAATGAAAAAAAGGTTCAGAATTCTTTGTTGAAGAGTTTGTAAATATGACAATGTAATCCAGGTTTAAATTCATTAACCATTGTAAAATAACAGTGTAATGGCTAACACAGAAACTAAGCATTCCGACATGTTTTGTTGGGTCTTGGTGGATTTTGTTTTGTTTGTTGTTTTATTTTTAGTTTGGTGTGTTTTCTTCCCCTTAAAGCACCACCATAATATTATTGTCGACTCTAAGGTTTCTTGACATGGGTAGGTTGTGAGTGGTTTTAATGCTTTCATTTCTGGGGGTTTTTTTACACTGGTTTAAAAACCAGTTATCATTCCTCTCCAGAGGAAATTTGAGAAATTTACCTTGAACATTAAGAATTCAAATGCAGGGTAGGAAAGAGAGACAGACAGGGCCCTCAGTGTAGAAAGGAAGAAATTACAAAGTTATTGTAAAAGTAGAACTAAATTCTTCACTCACACACATTACTAAGAACTTTCACCAGTTCTTCCACATAATGGTTTGATGTTCCCAGACATTTCAATTAATCACATTGCTTGAAACAAATTGCACACAGCTTTCATAAAACCTACTAACTCTGGAACTTCTGACTGGAAAGGCATAAACAGAAATAAAAGGAGACATGCCTCAGATAACTTAAATACAAAACCAGGTGTTTGATACATTGCCTTTTGGATAACAGTCATCTATTTCTGTATTACAGACACACACTACAAAGTAAAAGAAACAAATTACAAGATTAAGGAAAAAAAAACCAAACCCCAAACCTACAACTCCCTAGTTCTTGCAGATTGTATTTAGAGTATCACAGCAAGTCCTTGAGCCATAGCTATGTAGCTATGGCTGGAATATATGAAGCAGAAATAACACAGCAGATTTCTGTTTCTTATTGAAGCAATTTTTGCTACAAACACACCTGCACCATGATTACCACTGCACTCAAATAAGCACACAGCCACAGTAAATAGAGGTGGTATTTCTAAAATTCTATTTACTTTCAGAGATGCTGTTTAGTATTAAGCAGTGAGGCTTCAGCACAGAACTACCCATAACAGGCATAGATTTCAACACTCTTACTAGATCATCAGCATTGCTTCTGAGGAGACACTTAAGTCCACCTGAAAAACAGAGGCCCATTATTATATGCTGGAAATAATATATCTTGTGTCTGCAAGACTTCCAAGTATCAAAACCAAATGGGACTATTACACCAGTACATTATATTTGAGCTATTTCGTAATATTTTGTGGGTTTGAGTTTTTGGTTTGTTGTTTTGGTTTTTTTAACTCAGATAGCAAAATTGTATTAGTCACATTATTCTATTTTCTGGGAAACATATCAGGGAAAATAGAAATGTAAGAACACTCCCTGGCATTGATCCCTTCCCAAAGTATGACAGAAATTTCTGAACTTTAAGGAAATGTCTTTTGATCCACAGAGCAGCAGTGAAAATCCTTTCTTTATTGGCACATTTATCAGAACAAAGTTCTGGTTCTTCGCATTCCTTGCTTTGTGCATTTACCAGTAGAAAGAACAAAACCCTTTAGAATGGCTTCAGTCTTCCAGATGCTTTGTTTAGACATCTGCAGTGCCCTGTAAGATCAATCTCACCACAAACATGTCTATATTTAGACCCCTGAACTGCACAAGTGTTTTACTGCAGCACTGCAGTTGCATAGAGATACAGGCTAAGGACCACCAAAGCTTTGTCTAGTTCATGCTCTGACAACACGGCCTCATTTCTCCTCACCACTTCTCTCCCTCCACTGCCCACTCTTGCTGTAAATAAGTATATTTTGGCATTCTTGTTGCCTTCTCCCTCCAGCATCTCTAATGGGGTAGCTGTTTACCACACTGCAGCTCATCAGGTCGCTGTCATTTCAGTACTGCTTTATGTGCTGCATACATCAGATTTCTTCATTTGCTGGCAGGAAGTCTGAGCAATGTGTCCTCAGCAAGGATTCACTTATTTCCCTCATTGCTTCCTGAAGTTGCAAGACATATATAATCATTCATAGGATTTCTTCCTGAGTGCTTTGGGCAAATGTGTCACATTGAGTTATTCTGCTCTCTGACAGATATTTGAGCCTTAAAAAAAAATGTTTAAGCCAAGATAGACAGTTTGAAAGTAACAGATCCTTGGAGGAGAGCAGCCTTGGAAAAGAATTACAGCCTAAAGAAGACATAATAAAGACATAGCCCAGGCAAATCTTGTGTCAACACCGTAAACATACGCAGAATAGTCATGAAAGAGATATCTAGCAGTAATTTTGTAGAAAAGGACAATTTTGTTCCCCTCCAAAGTTGTTTTCCAGCACCAACTACCACAAAAGATTCCATTATAATAATAATCCTTCAGAATTCTCACCACAGGTGCTATCATGTTCCTACAACACAGGGGAGATTATGGGTTTAAGTGTGCTGCTCTTACAGGAAAAGGAGTAGTGTCTAACATTTTCTAGGGTTAGGACAGCAACGGCTTGTGGTAAAAATACCAGATAAAAGGTTCTGCTCACTTCCTTTCCATAGGATAGTCATGTTCTTGGTTCTCCTTTTAATCCTTAATAATTTATTAAGGACAAAAGAAATCAGACTCAGATTATGAGTTTTGAGCCAAGATTTAAACTACAGAAAGTACAATTATATTGCATGTTAGCATGAGCATAGAAATCCTTACAATCTATTAGTTCAATTCCCCATTCCTCCCTTCAAAAATAAATGCTCACAGTTTTTTTCTCTTTAATAAAAAGAATTTGTAAAACATTAGAGCAATGAAAGTTAATTCTTACACACCTCTGTCAGCATAAGCCTTTTTATCTCCCTCATTTAAACATTAAGTGCAGAAGGTTGGAGCACAGATTTTTTTCAAGATTGCTTTACTAACAAAGATCAGATTCAGTGCTTTTCACTGAGGAAAGTGAGCTGAGACAAAGTGAGCAGGATCTCACTAGATCAGGACATTGACTGTATTCACCCACAGCTAGAGGAACACCACACAGACATCCTGATTTAACCAGCCTGTTCTAGTCACACCAACTGTATTTTGTTTGCATAACTCTATAAATAATCACTTTAGATTATTAGAACACAACTCTTTGGAGTTGTGAATTGAATTTGTTACAATTTCCTGCTGTTATGTCTTCATTAAGTATTGCCTTGTTTATGCTGTTAATTTCAAATTTAAGAGCCATAGTGCCCCAAACTAACAAGCTTCAGAAGAGGCTGTTAAACAGATCCTTTAATAGGTCTCCTTATAATTACACCATTATCATTAATGCAAATGGATCAAAAATGGTTTAAGACCAAGATCCTTAGAAGTAGCCCAAAAAACCCCACCTGAATAGGAGTATACAAGTGAGTAGCCATTTGAATCACAAAGCATGATCATAAATGAGCAAGACAGATTCTGCAGTCTCCTTTCCACAACTCCACGTTTCAAAGAGTCATGTTCTAATAATCTAAAGTCCTCTGCAAGAAATTGTCAAACAGACTAGAAAATGTGAATTCAGATGTCAAAGCAGAGCTCACACTGGTAAAACTGAGTGGAGTTCCAAAGCCTGAAGTAAATGAATGTTTAGAACACATTATTTCAAATAAGCTTTAATTCAGGCTTATACCATCTACAACTGCAGCTTTATTAGTTCTCTCTCCTCTTTTTGATATTAGCTCACATCCTTTGTCTTACATTAAATTTCCTGCTGACATCTCAGGTGAGAACAGTGGCTTCCTAAAGGTGATGCAGCACTTAACACAATGGGTACTTCAGTGCATTTTGGGCTTTTGCCTTTAACAGCACACAAACTTTGCATGTTTAGGTAAAGTCTGAGCAGGTACATTCTTTCAAGTTTTTGCAAAAAGACCAGTGTTAGGCAATTATCTCTACCCTTAATTTATTCAAGTTAGCATGAAATCTATCAGGAGTCTCACACAAAGGCTAAAATAATGGATTTTAGAATTTTATGACTACATAGCTCAATCTAATTCCTACAGTTTCAAATTGCTTGAATGAATTTCCAAGTTGTGCTAAGTAATAATGTCTTGGGTCATTAACTTTAACACTGCCAGTTTGCCCTCATGATTGCATTTACTTTAATTAATGTAAGGTAGTAATTAATGGCACACTTAACAGAAAGGACTGCTTTAGCACATTGCCAGTTTTTAACAAATAAAGCAATCTCAAAGTGTTTTAGGCAAGACTGGAAATAATCTGTTGCAGGTGGCAAGTGCAGAGACAAAAAGGCTAAGCCACAGTGTTTTGTGGGTTTTTTCCTAAATTTAGGTGCAGCAGGTTTAATTGTCACGCTAAAATCTTGGTCCACATTTTATCACCTTTCTTTTTATTTTTGCAATACTAAATTTGATTCATAATTTAAAAAACCCTTCAGCATACATCCACTGATTCTATGTAAAATTACAAAACTGTTGGAGAGAGAAGTGTTAGTTATTCTACCATAGCAATGAGGACATCAAAACAGAACTCATTAAATGACTGTGTACCAACCTCCTGCTACCCTGAACAGCTCTTTTACAAAAACACTTGGTATTCAGACCACATTCTCCCCTCATGCATCTTTTGCAAGGTTTCAGCTTCTGGTGAAACTTTGACCAAGCCAAGTTTTATTCATGGGATGAATGTCTTCAAAACCACTTAACACAATCTCTCATAAGTCTTTGAGGGGAAAAAAAAAAAAAATACTTCTAGCAGAAATAAATTTACACATAAGAACAGCAGTATGGTATATGGTAGAAAATTAACTTTCTAAATATTCTGCTCCACAAAAATAGTAATCCACATGGTGACTTCCAACTTGAACACTGCTTACTAAATTTTCCAAAGCCAAGAGAAGTTTATTCTGTCAGCATAGCATTTAAACAAAGTATTTGAAGAGAATACTCCTTGACAGACCTGGATCAATTATCTGAACCGGCAGAGTGTACAACATCGCACTGACTTGAGACACAATTTGATGCTAGAATGAGGTATCAAGTATAGCTGATATACAAAACAGTAACACAAAAGGAAACTCATCAAGGGGAAATCTCATTTCTTTGACTTTTCCTTCTCCATCCTGAAAGGCAAAATGAGAGCATAGGCCTACTTATGTCTGTATGACATTATCACAATAATCATTATCCCAAATGTTTTCACTGGCAGGGGATGAGAGAATAAAGACCTAGGAAGCAGAAAAAAATAATTCCAGATATGAGATGATTCAGAAAGAAATCTGTCTGCCAGCATTAAGAACAATTTACTTTGAGAGCCATCTGTGGAAAATAATTGCACCTGAAGCCTGGCAAAAAGCACTTTTTTTAATGACTCATGGGTTCACTTTCTCCTCTGAGAATGATAAAGTTTCCATTCCCATCTTTGGAGAGGAGGTTAAAACATTGGGAGAAAGTGAGAGAAAAATGGCAAAACTAAAGGGACAGCAAAGATCATATGAAAAATGCTGGAGAGGGAGGTGGACCACATGCCCCCAAACCTTTGATTTTTTTTTATTTCCTTCCATAAGGTTGCTCCCTGAATCACAACAATGGTGAAGGATTCATCTGGCGATGTTAAATATCATGAACAGGTGGGTGGGAGTCCTTTCAGTCCTGCATAACCAGGGAGGAATCTCAGAAGCACCTCAATAAGTCCCTGACCCTGTCTGTGTACCTGCAGGCAGATTCTGACAGTGCAGAAGAATGAGCTCTACTCCCATTTGTGAGCTAGCTTTTTCTTTACAGCCACAAGTTTTAATAAGGAAAGCTTCTGTTTAGATTAAATGCACAGAAATAAAAATGTCAGTGTACTCTGAAGTACAGTCTAAATATATAGGAGTTTGGGAGTTATAGAATAATTATAAAAACATAAATAATCATAGACACTTTACAGGCCTGACATTAGAAATCAAATATTTGCAGATAGTTAAAACCTCTAAATCTGAAATACAGATCACATAAGTACAAGCTGGAGCTGGAAAATTAGTTTAAACAGATACTTAAGGACAGGAGAACTCTGATAAGTTATGAATTAAATCAGTCATCACAGGACAGTCTGCAGAAGTGACAAACAGTTACAATATTTTCACCCAGCTATCAGTGCCAAGAGATATCACAACATAGGGACCCTCTACCATCACAGTGTCATCTCATCCTGGCCACTTTACTTGGTTATTGTCACCCTGTATCCTGACTACCCAGAACAGGGTATAGTAACCAAGAGATTGCTGACCATAGCATACAAGTTGCCTGGCAGCAAAATCATCCATCATTCTTACATTTGAATGCAACATTGGGCAATGCATTTCTGAAGGAACAGAGCCAAACAAGTCAGACTAAATTAAAGTAAGGACAACTGAAGATTACCTTGTAAATATGTAGACAAGATACCAAGATAAAAAAACCAGAATACAAATTATTATCTGTGTTCATCTCTATGTATAGAAATACAAGAAAATATTTAAGAGGAACTTGTAATGATTTAGAATACTTTAAGCTGGAACAAAAAAATGCTGAGCAATGAGCTGTAGCTTACTATCACACACATAGACAGGAAAAAGTCTGAGTCTCAATTATTTAAGAGGTTTTATTCCTCTTCTAGAAATTCTGCTACTATTCCCACCTAAGAGATGCACTTTCCAAACTGTTCCTTCAGACATAATAGCAACTGGGCTTATCAGTAAATAAGGAACAACATCTGACTGAGCTCACTCAGTCAAGGGGCATGATCTGTTTGCTGCACCATTGGTATTTCTATGATGCTATTTTACCTTGGTTTCTCACATATGTTTTACAGCTTTCATATACCAGTGTTAACCCGGCACTTTAAAAAGTGGTTTCTTTAAAACTGCATGTTGGACAACCCCACCCATCATGTTGGGGCTATTTCAGAGGACACACTTGGAGATAGATTTGGATGCATATGGCATCAAGCTCTAAACGTATGCTTCAGAACAGCTTTGTCAAACCTTATCAAAAATGACAATTTTTTCCTTTCCTTTGCACACAGACCTCCTACATGGAGCTGAAAAGCCCAGAGCTTCCGGCTAAGTGATCTGGAAATCACTTCACAGTTAGAACCACAGTGTAATCCTTCCCTTGACAAGACATATTTCAGGCAAAGTCTGACAATACACAAGGGCTTTCAATCCAGCTAATTCCAGCAAACTGTCCACAGTGGAGTTTCTAACCCTCTGTAGGTAATGTATTTTAAAATTCAGCGTAACATAGTTTAAATAGATATTAATTTAAAAAAAAAAAACACAAATTAAGCTCATCTCATGTTTCTGCTCCACAGACACTAGATTTGATTCAAGGCAGTACAACATGTGATACATGCAGAGTGACAGAAGTCACCCAATTTCAGTATGCCCACATGTACAGGCTTCATTGATGCCCACAGAGGCTATGTCTTATGCCCAATCACACTAAACATCAATGAACAGAGAGTCAGCTGTAATTAGTTCTTCACTGGCTTTGCAGCAAGGCTTGCATAGGTTTGTGTTTGGGGCAGTGCATTTGTGGGTTGAAGTTTTTAAGAGTGAGCAGAATTGGAAATTGTTGGCAGGCTTACAGAAATAATACAGATGAAGTCTGACAGGAGTCAGAGTGCTAAGCTAAGACTTGCTGTAATTGAAACATCAGGCAATGGAGAGGCTGATTAAAATCAACATTTTCATCTGACTATTTTGGCCCTCCAGGACATGGTCCAGAGACCAAATTGCTAGAAATTAGTCATGCCTTGCTCATTACCCCAAAGGCACAGACTTGCATACAAGAATTTAAACACATAACTTGAAAAACTCACTGTTGTCCAAATGGGACATTTTTAAAGAAAAGGGACATAAAGAACAAATAAACAAACAAACAAAAAAAACCAAATCCAAATCCACCAAAACACAAAAAACCTCACCAGATTTAGAGAGAGCCATAATGTTTCCTTTGTTCTTTTCCAAAGTGTTTCTACTGAACATCTGTTGATTTAATACATATCCTACCCACATCGGGATAAAAATGCATAATTGATCATGTTTTACCATCACTGTACACAGAAATAGTGTAGTCAGTAACTAAATTTTGGAAAGTCATGAAGAAATTCTAATACAGATTAAATTACTGGAAACCAGGTACACAGCTTTTATCTCCACTGCATTATTTGTATAAATCCTAAAGTAAACTAACTATATATAACATACACAAAATGTTAGATCATATGCATGGAGTATATACGTATCAAAGCTGTAGTAAGAGGAAGAATAAGTCCCTAAAATCAGCAAAAAATACCATTATTTTACTTGAAAGGAATAGTTTTCTTGAATTTTTAAATTTTAAGCTCTGCATACATCAAGTCCTAAATTATGCATAATCAAAGATCCTTTTCTGATCACTAGATTACCAAGGGATGAAGCTAGGAGTTTTATTAAATCCAAAAGTTTATATTAGTAAATAATGAACTAAAATTCAGGGCTTAAAATCTTTGGGAAAAAATTAAGGCAATAATAATTCATGTAGTTTTTGAAATTCCTAACATCAAGCTATGTTTAAAATGTAATATGAAACTACTGAACAGCTCGTGAGTTACACATAATGCTAGATGATTATTTAGCTTCTTTCAAAGCCAAGGAAAGGTTATGTTTCCTAGACATTTTGCCCCCCCCTCTTTGAGTCAGTAAAAAAAACCAATAAGGCCTCAAGTCTAGAGAGGTTTCATTTGTTTCCAGACTCATTATTTGTAGAGCCACTAACTTCCTGCAAGAATCTTTCCTTTAAAACAAACATTAATTTGTCAAGGGCAGACTAAAATAAACTTTCTCTGTGATGCACACAATAAAAAATTTCCTTTGTGAACACAAACTAGTATCCTCAAAGCATGTTTCAACTGAAACCAAACACTGCTTAGATTTCCTAGTCTTCCTCATAAATATTGAAAATTGTACATCCAAAAGGTTTAATGAGAATTCTTTTCTAAGTTTGCCTCTAGTATCTAAGATGTACATGCACCAAGACCAGCTGAAATGCATCAATATCATATTAATACTAAATAAACAAAGCCAAACAGTCAAAAATTAGTTTTGACACTTCCTTCCCCAATTTATAATTACTCTAGCAAGTCCTCTAGGAAGATTGGTATTCAGTTGTTAAAAGCAGAGCTGTTGCATGACAAATAGTGCATTACTTGTGACCAACAAGGCAGCCTTTACTACTTCTGTCTCATGAATAAATACCATAATCAACCTGAGAAGCAGGCTACCATCAATATAATATGTTTATTATATAGAATTCAAATGAGAAAAAGTTATGTTTCAATGATCCATGATATTTAAAATCATGGTGCTTGACTGCAACTATCAGCACCACAGCAGGATACATAGTATGAAGCAAGAAAGTAATTTCATTTCCAAAGGGTTCTCTTGAAACCAATTTTGAAGTTTCTAAACACACAAAAAAAACCCCACTGAAAGACTGCTGTAATAGCATTTTGAGCCTATACTACCCATGTGCAAAATATAACTTCAGTCTTAGTATTCTGGAAAAGCAATACAATTATAATCCTAATATTGGAGGTTTCTTTTATTTTTTATTTTTAATATCCTGAGCTGGGAGGGATCCACAAGATTTTCAGAAACCTTCATCTAAACCTAGAGACGAGAAATTTCCTCTCTCACTGTTAGCTTGGTTTTGCCAATAAGGAGGGACCTAGAAATAATCTGTTGGTCAGGACAGAGAGCATTTTGCAATTTTTCATCTAAAACATTAAGAAAAGAGGTTTTTAGAGTGCTAGTCACTCCATTGTCACTCAGAGGGTCCAGCCCATATCACAAACTATGTTTCTGAAGAAATAAAATTTGAACTTCTGAAGAAATAAAATTTGAACTGACATGCACTCCACTAAAAAAAAAAAATAATGAAATAACTCCCCCCCACATTTTGTCTGTTGTAGAAAGAAAGCAAGCATCATGCCTACACCAGAAGTTTATTGTCAAATGTTTTTAGTATATTAAATTGCAAAGATGGGTCAAAAGTTCAGCTACTGATTTAATATTTTATTAAGCTAGGGGACACTACCCACTCTGGTGACCTGCCACAGAGCACAGATTTAATGACTGAATTGCATCTTCTGAGGATTCTTGATTAAAAGGCTACTTCTGATCTGCAGTCAGACCGAGATGATCTTTTGTTAAAGGTGATATTCCATAACACACAAAAATTGTCATTAGAGAAGGCAGCAGGTTTCTGTTCAATAAAGGTACAGAATTTACATTTTAATTATTGAATCTCGAAAGAACATGTCTGAAGGGGAATTTACAATACCATTTAAGACAATTTTAGCAAGATCACTAAACTGCTAAGTTTATGAAACCACTCTGATTAAGTGATAAGCATTTTCTTCTTGAACAGCATGATGCCAACCAAACAGGAAATTGAGGGTCAAATTCATTGTCTTCTCATTCCAGTAAGGAAATCTAAACCAATCCTGATTGCAAAGAATCTACAATTAAACAAAAACTATTTCACAGAGAATTCTTCATAACCATCATAATGTATTCAAAGTCAGTTACTGTGATAACTTAGGAAGCAACAAGCTCAAAATGAGCAGTGTTTGATAACTTCTAGTCAGAACCAATCTAGAAAAAAAAGGCTCAATTTATAGCTCCATTTTTGAACGAGACATGGAATTCATAAGGACAGTGCATTTCTTACATAAAACACTGGATTCTGAGTTTTCAAGTATTCCTGTATACCAAAAAAACCACAAAACCCCCATAAACAAACAAAAAAATACTAAGCTAAAATTTTGATACAACCACAGAAGCAGAAGAGTGAATAGGCAATGTGACATACTGGATCATGAAGCATCTAAAAGCTCTTTTATGGATCAAGTCATTAAATCAGAAGCTAGAACAAAACCATCCAGTATTGTCCAAGAGATAATCCAAAGTATAAGCACGCAGACTCCCTGCTCTCTCCAGCAGCAGGAGAAGGGTTATTTCCATGATGTCTCTTCTTGCAAAAGAAATAAAGATATTGCACATGTCACTATTTTTAAGACACTACCGCTTTTAGGAAATCAAGCAATGTGTTTTACAGGGTGTATTTAAAGACAGAAATAATTAATCATCACTGATGACAAGGGGTTTATTTCAGGGTTTGGTGTTTTGCTGTTCTGTTTCATTTGAGGCAGTTGTTCCATCTGTAGAACAATGCAAGTGAGGAGGGGAAAGGTGTGAAAAAAAGTAACCTTACTGCTTCTCTCTTGAAAACTTTTTTAACCTCACTTGTGCTTTGTGCCTGGCTGATGCCTTCTCCACCCTCAACAACCAACGGACCACGACTACAGCAAACATTACCTGCCATAAATGTGGGCCAGCATCTGATGCCCAAAGACAGCTCTTGAAAATTAAAACATTTTTCCCCATACACACTGTAAAGTTTTTTTCATATTTATACCATAAGTGTAATCCTGTTTTCACCAGGATGACCATTGCATCAATCCTAATAAAAATTTTAGTTTAATTTACGAGAGTTATTTACACTGAAAAGCAATTTCAGACTCTCTAGCCTCTAGGTTTACAGTTAGAAGGTAATTTTCACTCAATATATTCCCTTAAAATCATGTCTATTTTTTTCCCAGGAGTGCTTCTTTTGTACTTCTTGTTCATCTTAATGAGATTTGAACAAGTTATTTAAGAAGCTATAAATCCCAATTGAAGATTTGACTGATTTTTAAGCAACCTACAATACTTTATTGTAGAGCCTTAAGTCTTAGATAGTAATTTTTGGCATATTTAAATAATTAACCTGTTGCAAAATGTGGTCTTTATAAGGTAAGTCTCGAGAGCACAGCTATAAAATGAGTTTGGGACTAAGAGAACACATAATATTACATTTCTTTCATGTTGCAAGGCTTCCTCTTTTGCACATCAAGCGATTACAACTTATTACTATGTACAAGTACACCTCTAGCTAAATTTGTGTAGCATCTGTATTATAAACACTCTTATCTTCCACACTATTCCCTTCACATAATGCTCTCCTGTTCTTTTCTTCAAAGAGCTGACTGTCGACAGGGAGGAAAGGAAGAATTATCATCTCTGTGCAGGCAGGAATCAGGATCAGAGAAGCTCAGCTACCTCTTGGAATTGATACAAGAGCCAAGCCTTTCTCCTAAGCAATCTCTGCCACAAGACTGGCATTCCTTTTAAAGCAGTCTAGGAAATTCCTAAAACACACTTTGAAATAACAAGGCAATCCACACCTCGATTCAGAATGTAAAGGCTCTTTCTGCAGAAGCAAAATTGTTTAATAAGTCTAAACCCAAAGCAAATTCATTCACTCTGGAAGTTACCTGATAGTCAGATCTGATTATGAACATTGGAGAGCATAGATAGAGAGTAGATAGATAGATGGAAGAGTAAAGGTAGATAGGGAGATGGAGAGTAAAGGTAAAAAAGCTACCACTGAAAGGGTTCAAGTTTTATGTTTAAAACTGCCCTCTTGATTTTGTGAAAAGAAAATTAACTGGAAGTCTTCTAAAACAAGTACCTTTGAGAAGCTCAAGATATCACAAATATTTCAATATTTATATCTACAATATAGAATTTTATATCTGCAATAATGAACTCATATTTTCACTGATATCACAAGAATGTTCCATGTACCTACTGAATTATAAAATAAAGAAATAAAGCACACATTAAGCATTCAAAAGCTAATCTCAGTCAATGATTAGACTATTTTTGCTTACCATGCTCTGTTCCCTGTTTTGCAGATTAAATATGGTTTTCCTACTTTTATGAGTATCATAATCTGGAAAGATGGCATGAGATGGAAGTGGGAGACTGAGCAAATGACATCAAGATTATTTTCTAGTTCAGATTATCCACAAGAAAAGGTTGCACACCCCTGTTCTTCCATTTACCACTGCAGAATTAAAAAAAAACACAACAAAAACACCCCAATCCACTCCCCCCACACAAATGGTATTTTCTAATGTATACCTATTCTTTAGATATGCTGTAGATAAAGAATTAAGAATAGAACTAACCTTTCAGAACTCAATCAACAGCCTCACATTCCAGGTCTAAAATTTATCCTTGCTTTGAGTGCTCACACATAGCTGCTGCTATTTTTGCAAAACTTAGTCCCAGAGATTCTGTAATATTCCTATGTTAATAAAAAAAAAATGCTCCCTATTGTGTGAGATTTTTGCTTTCCAATTTTCAGGCAGGACAGAACTGGCAAGTATTCACAGATTTACTACACTGTTACAGAAAGTTTACTTTGAATATATAACAATAAGCTTCACCACAAATTTGGTGCTCTGTCTGTTTTGAATTTATGTCATCTACGTCTAGTAAGGCTTAATTGACTTAATATTCCACTTCTTGGAAGAGTAAATAGTGTGAAACAAGTTTATAAACATACTGTAAATAACTGGGTTTATTCAAGCTATTTATTACTAGCAAATTCTACATCATTTATGCTAACACATCTTGTGTAAATGTGGCATGAATTTCTCACAGTTCTTGGCATAATTTTCTTAAATACATTCGCAAACCTGCTGGCAGAACTGGTTTTCCAAAACATGAGTCAAAGCTTTCTTTAAAGAAGCAAATGAACATGAAGGTAAAATTGAAATTATTATACTAGATGTTTACACTGGATCATAGAAACACCCTCTCATTTTACAGTGAAAAAATTACTACATTTTGAGTGTTGGCTCTAAGTATGGAATTGAAAATAGAGGGCTCTGCATGATCATTTTGCATTTTACCAACTGTGCAACGGAGATATCAATTCAGAAAAACAAAATCCTACTGCACCTTGTGCCATGAGCTCATAAATCAGTTTGAGGAAACATGAAATCAAACAAACAGGAAAGTTGAGATCCTATTGAGTTTTACTAAATCTCTACCTCTGTGTTTACTGTAGATTCTTTCTATGGGAAATACTCTACTGGGAATCCTTGTTTTATCCTTTCAACCCCTTTCAAGAGAGAGGAAACATCCACAGCTTAAAGTGTTGTCTCTGAACATTGGCACCCGTTGCACACTTAATCCGAACAACTAAAATACTGAGGTTGACCCGGCATTAACACTGACCTACATACTGCTCTTCTGCATCAATTTAGTTTATGTTAAAAAGATTAAATACACTCAGATTCTCCACACCTTCTCCAAATTCCCCAACAGAGCCTCCTCATGCCCAACCCACACCCCATTTTTTTGGAAGTGCTGCAAGGTTCTCACCGTGTCAGATGCTCCCAGGCCATGTGGGACTGATCAAAGGCCGCTCACAAACATTTGTTGAATCCAATTCTTTAATTGGACATTTTTTATTACTTTTCACCTATTACTTTTAATATTATTCCATACCTTGCATGGTATTGTTTCTGACATAATTAAGAACAAAGCACTGAGCATCAGCTTCAAAGCATTTGGAAAATTTCTAGTTTCAGCCTGTGTTTTTTCTGACAAAGTTAGGGTTTTGCATCTATTTTATAATATCCTATGCAATAGTCTGGAAGTCTCTAACTTTTTAAATTGGATGTAAAATAAAAAGAATAAAATCAATTTTTTCCTTTAGCAAAAGTACTGTCTGAACTCTAAAAATGTGAGCTATCAACTACAGCCATGTAATAAACCATCCCAAAATTATCATTCTGATAGAATGTTAGTCAGATGCATTTAATTCCAAAAGCTATTTTCCCCTGAATTTTCAGGCTATCTGCAGACCTTTGGTTCTTCTGCACATTTTTGAACACTAAGTTCACAATATTCATCTGGACCATGCACAAATCTTTTGTGAACTATTTGTGTCAATTGGTGCAATAAATGGGCTAAGAATGAGTTTCTCTAATCACATTACAAGGTAGCTTTGTTGTGTAGGGCTTTTTTTAAAGAAAAAGTGTACTTTTCCCACAACACACAGCTTGTGTTCCTTTGTGACCGCTCCAGGAAAGGAAAAGAATGAAGAGCTGAACTTATTGCAGCTAATCAAATGAGTTAAGATTGGAAAATCCTTATCAAGCAAATCTTCAGGAAGCAAACTCAAAGAACACTAAGTGGCTTACTTTCTCACTGGCTCATTGGGAAGGAGAAGGAGCAGGACATAGCAACCCCTTCTCTCACATAAGGATCATTAGCATTCACAAAGTCTAAGCTTTGAAGGGAAGAAAACCTTCCCGACCCATTCTGCAAAGGAAACCTTTCAAACATCAACTGAGGGCAAATAAATGATGTGCCAAGTTTGGTACAGAGAGAAAACCTGGATGCCAGAAAGTTTCCCTCCCCCTTCCTTGGAGGGCAGCAAGAGACAGATTGTTTATGCCTACTCCTATCCTGAATTTCCCAGAGAGCTCTTAACTCTTGATGGACCAACTCCAGGGTGCAATTCACCCTGATCTGGACTGCTCTATCCAGCAAGCCCAGAGGCAAGGAACAGGCAAAACCACTTATTCTGATTCCCAGTTCAGGTGTAAGATGAAAGAAAGGCTTTAACATTGAAAACAAAGAAACAAGGCCTTGGAAAAGGAACTTATCCAGATACTAACCTTAGAACAATCAAGCAGGTAAACTTAGGGCTCACTAAAATCTTGTGTAGATATCTGAACTTACAAACACTGTAGCAGCCCATATCAAATTAGATATTTTTAGACTTTATTTTACTCTGCTATGAAGACCCAATTTTAAGGACAAAGCAATGGATATAAGGAGGAAAAAATCTCCAAGTCTATTGAAATAACAAGAATACATATCAAGTTTATATTCCACTCTTCTGTTGGGAAAAATCCATGGAAATAGGGCAGAATGACTTTGGAAGAGGTAGAATCAGTTTCAGACTAAACTGATTTCTGAGGATTCCTGAAGCTTAGCAGATATATTTACAATGGAATCACATCTGATGTTAGTTTCTACATAATTTGGTTAGTCTCTCAAAATAACAGAACCTGTTAGCAGACTTCACTTTGGAGCTAATTTAACAGTTCCCAGCACTACATTTCATTTTTTCCCTGTTCTTGGTTCTGTCTTCTATGCCTCTGTCTGCAGAGTACAGTCCAGTAAGTACAAACTTTTAAAAGCCAGATGACAAGTAATTGTTGTCTGCACCCTTTTGAGTAAAACTATGCCATTTATGAAGCACTTGGAGTCATCTCAAGGTCACATTTCACTCAGATCCTTTATGCAGTTAATCAAGCCCATAAGAATAATTGCTGGGTCTAAATGTCTGTATACCACAGTCCCACATATTCAGCATTTCAGTGGCACTATTCCTATCAGTCTTAAAATAGCATCATTAACTGGACAAACAGCTCCATTTCATCTCATTTCTGCATTAACAGCACACAGAAGTTAAGCTTGTTGCTATATTTGGGGCAGAATAGAGGGATAAATAGTTTCTAGGCTTGCAGCTTTGAAATTGGAGGCAAGGATATGTCTGATTACATTTTCGTATGTGCCCAGAGAAGTTAATAACCTTAATGCATATTACTTAAAACCCAATTCTCTGTCATTAAGTTTCCGTTTACGCAAACCTGGAACTGGCAGCAATCTACATCCTCCAGTGAATATCTTATCAATCATTCAGCACAATAATTAATGCAAAAGTTCAAAAGAACACTTTTGCTCATCTGTTCTACTCATAATTTGACTAAAAGATTAAGACATCCCTTAATTTGCAGTTCTAAAAGAAGATATTCCTTCAAAACTGACCAGGCAGTTCACTGAAATAATTTTGAAGCATGTGGCTATATATTAAATCTGGTGATTAAGCTTTCAGACAGACCTTACTAGTAGCTTTCTTCCAGACTCAGAGCTTTCACCTTGCATAATAATCCTTGGCTTTCTTGAAAGCACTGAACCTTTGTTGCCAGCTAGCACAAGTTACAGTAGTTAACACCACACTTAATTGTGTAATTAATTTATTGTGACTAAATTTCCAGCTGAAAGCTCTGTGAGTCACACAGACCCCGCTCCACAGGTCTTTCCTCCAATTTCAATTGAAGCAAAACAAGCATTACGCAGATTTGTTTTTAAAGCTCAGCATAACACCAACATAGAGCTACTCTAACAGCTTGTAAGCCCTTCCGTGCTATTTCTGTAGCTAAATGTGCAAGGACTGTTCTGCCCAGCTTCCAAGATGAAATTTTTTTCATGGCTTAATTTTTTGGCCCCATGTCCACAAAACAAGGGTCTTCTGCTCAAGACTGTTCAGATAGTGAGTTTTTACCCAATAGCCTTCATCCTCATAGTATTTTACTTTCCATCATCAGCAGTTCCCTCTTGTTCTGTAAGAGGACAAGCCTCTGCTTCCCACCTGTCTGTCCTGAGGCTCTAATGCACCAACTTGACTCACTTGCAGTGTGCTCAGCTCCTGAGTTTTAGAGGTTTCACTCTTGCCATTACAGACCCTGCTGCACATAACTCGTAAGAAAGACTGACCAAGTTGTCCCTGCAGTGCTGGTGTGTCACTCCCTTTACATGACAATGCACTCAGCTGTCTGCAGTGAGCACAACTAAGAAGGTACATCTTGCTTCAGCTACATGGAAATAAGTGTCAACAAACACAGAATCTGACGCCATAGACAAAGCTCTATCTGTAAAACCTGTTTCCCTTCTGGACAAATTACTAGCAAGACAGTACCTAGTTTTCCAGGATATTAATTGTTTAATTTAATTAATTCAGTAATTCTGCTGAAATAAGGACTGTGCTCTTCTGCTTGCACCTACTTCCCCACCCATGCCCCCTCCCCAAATTAGAAAGTGGCAACATTGAGTATTAGCAACCATATACACACCTCCTTCACAGGGTCATGTCCCTAAACATTTATCCTTCAGTATTCATTACAAAAGCAATTACACCTGCTTTAATTAGAACACCTTCTAGCAAAGCAATTTCAGGGAAGCAAGAGAAACCATAAGAAGCAAAGAAAGGAATGCTTGGGTTGCTGTATAACAGGGCTATTGATGAACTATTTTCTTCATATAAGTCATATACATAATAGTTCATGGCTCTAATTTTGTCATCCAACCACCACTATTCCCTTACCTATCCTCCACAAAGGTGTCAGAAATTCTGTCCCTGCTGCCAATCACACATTCTTTTGAGCCAGCTCAGATAATTCCGCAAGATACAGAGCTAATCCTTTGGTGTATTCCTACTTGCCATCCATACCATCCTAGAAAGAGCCTTAGCAGATTTCTTTCTAGCCATAGCAAAGCAGACTTTGTCTAAGACAAACCTTATGCACATGTAAATTCAATTTGAACAAAATTTAGTTCTGCTTTTCTTCCAGACATTAGTAAATGTTCCATAACACAGCTGCAGCTTCCACCCATCCCACAATTATAGTCTCTGTATTGGTAAGGCCTTTTTTTAATTTTTCTTTTTTTTTTTTAGAGCTAGGCATACAGCTTTGAATCTTTCAAAATGTAAGTACTCAGCCATAATTTTTATTGTGTTCCCTCAGAGGAAAACTATCTGCACTGAACCCATGAAATGTGGACATTATACCAGAGGCTCATCATAATACATTTTGACTTCCATTTGAAAGAATAAAGCATTAAACAATCTCCAACCCTTATGCATAGGTGATGCTGCCTGGGGACTAGCAGCACACATGGACTGTTCACCAAAATGTTTCCAACTTGTGTTTTAAGTTTTATTTCCCTGCAAAACATGTGGCGCCTAAAAAAAAACCCAATACAGCCTGAGAGTTTCCCCTCAAAGGGGGGCTGAATTTCTACTTGAAAATACCTCATTCTCATTATTGGGTGAGCTATAAAAAAATTGTAAGAAAGCACACAACCATGACTATCTGAAAAGAAGTATTTACTTAACTGATTATCCTTCCCTTAATTTTAACACCATCAATAAGCAATAGTGACTACTTTTGACACTCCAGTAAGTTGCATTTCTGACCATCTTTGCCCCCAGTTTAACCTTCACTGAAGGAACTTATGTTGAAAAAAAATTACTAGATTTTCACATCGAAATAGTACCAGAAAAGTCTAAACAAATCTTTACCCAAACTACAAGATATTTTCCTACATAATTATTTACAGATTTCTTTTACAGCAGTTAAAAACATGTTCACCATGAACAGAAATAGGATACACCTGTACTTTTCTGTCCTGAACCAAAATTAGACAGGAATGACAATCCCTTCCCATTATCAAATATATATTCATGTGCAAGACTATTAACTTAAAAAATAATTCCCCCACAGGGAAGTGTTGTTGATAGTACAACTCCAATGCCAAACCCCTAAGCAATCAGTGTGTTAAGATATCATTATAGATGTTTTCATCTGCAATACCAATGATTAGAAGTATTACAAGTTTAACACCCCTCTCAGACTGTTTACACTTCACATCAGTATCATTTGTCTTTGGTGTTCTCATTAATACTTCATTCATTGTACCCTGTGCAGTACTGATTAACCCCACAGATGAGTCTCTTGTATGATATTGTATAAAACCCTTAGCTATGGCTCTGTGCAGTTACATCGGGTCTTCCATCAGTCCCCTTTGTGTCAGAGTCGTGATTATTATCTTTAATGCTGATTCTCAACTACCAAACCCTGGGTAAGTGCAGGAGCTCTGATTTTATCAGTTTTACCAGTGCTGAATCTCTTTTTCTAATTTACATAATTCACTAAGATGGGCATAAATGGGTCATTTAAGATCCAAGACTCTCCACCACAGACATCTTCCATTTATATATTTTATAAGTTTTTTAAAAAAACTTTTCTGCAAGCCTTTCATTTTTCACATTTCACAGTTGGACTTCTTTCCTTCATTAATTTGAATGCTACCTTCCTATCAAAAGCCAGGCCTAGATCCTAGAAATATCTATACACATGCCTAGGTTACAACATTTTGCATCTCAAGTACAATTCAGATGTACATAAACCAGAAACAATTAAATAAAAGCAATATGAAAATATAATACAAAATTCAGAGAGAATAAGACCAATGCAAGCTTTACTCTTTGTATTATGCTGTATTGCCAGTGTTTGCATGAAAAAAAGTGCTTTACACTATTGTCTTGGCCTTCATGCCCCTTTTTGACTGCTTTTCCTCAGCCAGGTCAGCCTTTGCTAATGACTGCATTGTTAGATGAAACAGAAATGGAAACACCACACATCACCCAAATGATTCAAAATCGATCAGAATTATGATCTTCTTCTTGTACCATTTATTTATTTTGCAGCTCAGTTTGCTCCAGGATACTTATAAGCAAAATCTATAAGTATAGTACTAACAATACTCAATTCTCCCAATAATTTTTGTTTATACAGTATTTTAAAATAAGGTGGACAGGAGAAGTAGGACTCAAAGCTAAGTCTGAAAGTAGAGAAGTTAAAAAGAAAGAAATCTTATAAATCACAAAAATCCAAGACCATCCTTTCTTTCCCTACCTTAACGTTTCTCCTTAATGCACAAATCAGCAGCTACCACAGTATTGTCCACAGAAATGTGAAAATCCACAGCTGCTTCACAGGAAGCCAAAGAGGACAGCTAATCACTCAAACCCTCCTCTTCCCTGCAGACATCCTCAGAGCACCAGTTCTGTCCAGCAAGGCTGACAACTCAGCACTCCATAGCTACTTTATGAAAGTTATATGTACACATAAATAATGAATAAGCAGAACTCCTTGGGATGAGGAAGTTTAAAGCTACAAACAGCTAAAACTGACAGCTAAAGCCATAATGTATTACACAAAAGTGATAAAAGGAAGGATTACTACAGATATTGTAGAAGTTAGCAAAAGTGTTTGGTCAGCAGCATTAGCAGCAGCCCAGAGAGCAGAGATAATGGAAAGAGACCAAATTTCCAATCCCAAATTCTTGATGCGAGACCGTGCACTAAGAAAGATTGGCAAAGGGCACTATTCTAGTCTGGTTCCTTTGAAAAGTGTAACAGCAAGGAAATGCGATTTCCCAGTGGGAATTTTAACTGTCAGCATGGAAAACAAATATGGTTGGGGTTTTTTATTTTCCTTCTAATTATTTGACTTTTCTTTAGCTACAAGGCTAGCAGTTTAACCTAAAAAGAAGTCAAATGAAATTATTTAATGCAAATCTCATGAGCCTCTGGGATTTCAAGTATTCTCATTTATAATCCAACCACAGCAAAGTTTAAGTAATCTTAGTTCAGAGATGAGTAACCAAGATATACCAGGAAGCTTTTACATGGTAAGGCTGGATAATCCTCAGTTTTAAAACTCCTTAATAAAGCCCATCAACACATGAGTCTGCTCACTGGGTCCTTATCTGCACACATCTTAAAAGACCAAGCAATTCCACCAGTTTATAGATATAGTTTCCAACATTTTAGATATTTAGCAGCAGGCAGACATTTTTGTTCATGTGAACTCCTGAACAAATTTTAATTCCACTGTAATAATGAATAAAAAAGTTACATTGTGCACTCTGTAGGCCTAATTTACCTTTTTAGAAATAATACTTTATGTAGCTATGTAGGGGATTTTTATGGAAAAGACCATGCAATTCATACACAAAGACATGGAAAGACTAATGAATATTCTACTTGTGTTTGGGTAAGGCTAATTAAGTTGTAGAATCACTATCCCAGGTAGAACCCTTCCTGCACCATATACCTTTATGATATTTAGACAGTGAGAACAATTATCTAGGTAGCACAATGAGTCTTGAAAGGCCTAAAAGATTGTCATAAATCTAGTCATCAAATAAATACTATTAAAGTCACATGCTTTCCTGCACCTTCTGCCTCCTTAGAAAGGCATTATTCACAATTTCAACTTCATTCTCAGTTATTTGCTTAGGTCATACAACACCAAGGAACATATGTTTTCCTGAGCTAAATCTTTAATTATAAGAAACATTTCATTTTCTTCCTTATCAAAGACAAAAAAAAAATGCTAGCAGTATAATCAGAACATGCAACCTTCCCATTAATAACATAACAGGCAGAAGAAGATATTTACCATTTTCATAGAGTGTAAATTCCACCTCCTTTTCACCAATATTTCCCATGGTTTTAACAGCATCACCTCAACCATTCATGAACTACTCTACATTTCATTATTGCTATACCCAAGATCTCCAACCACCACCACACCCTCCATCCCTCTTATTTGAAGTCAATGTGATTCCTTGCAGCTGAGAATAATTAGTTAACCTGTACATTTTGGCACAGCTAGATAATGTCTTACCTGAAGGCACTAATTACATTTACTGTAGCTATCACATTTTCTCTAGCTAGCAAGAATATAAATACATTGAGATATTGTACATTGAAAGGCTCTCTCCAAGGGATTTTGACAAACTCCTCAGTGGATAAACTGGGAGTGATTTGTCAGGGCTAGTGACATTTTATGCCTTCTGCACTGGTATTTCCCACCAGATTTGATAAATCCAGGTCTAGTCAGAGAAATCAGAGAACAGCTCAAAGCAAACACTACTTACCTTAAGCTGAGAGTTTGAGAGGGACCAAGCTGTCTTTGTGTCTGTTCAGAACAAGATTAGGTTTAGGCCTGTGTAAGTCACCTGAAGTACAAGGCTGCAGGACTTTTGACAGGGAGCTTTGGAATATGCTTCCACATATCCTATTCTTTCCCAATGGAACTCTCTCAGCAAGGCCTTTGATTAAAGGCTGATTTGAAAAAAAATCAAAACACAAAGCCATGTCAGTCAGCTTTGTAGCAATGCCCCATCTCTGATCACCACAAGAGGAACACCTGCCTTTCCCTCCTACTCTGAAAGGAGCATGGCCATCTAGAGAGATGTGTCTGTACAGGCAAATAAAGAGTAACTACAGCACATTTACACTAATATTCAAACAGCAGTAAACCCTAGATATTGCTGAAGGAATCAAGCATCAGCTGTAGGCCAGCTCTGCAGCAGATCCAGTGAACCACCTGGTAAGTATTTTGGCTGCTAACCAGCTCAAACTCTGTGGTCACAGGTGTGGTTATAGGTACCAGCAGTCAGCACAAAAATGCCAGAGCTAAACCATACTGTTATGTTCTTATTTGGATATAGACTAAAAAGCTTTGTATGTGCTTGTCTCTGAGGCCTGTTCAAAGCTTTTTAGTATGTCTCCAATCTATTACTAAACCTTAATCAGGAATTAAACCCAAGATCTCCACGACTTTACTCCTAGAGGCACAAAAGCATCAGTTTTAGTCATTGCTTCATCAACATTTTTGATAATTCAGTTTTCAAAGCCATTAAAAAAAAAAAGCATACTCTTTATCTAATAGGTAAATAGGTAAATATAATAGACAGATGCTTTAATGAGATTTTATAGCTACAAATGTAACATAGGCATCTTGCTTCAAAGACCATATATATAGTACTACATATAATCCAGTTATGAGCTAGAAAAAGGCTCCTTCTGTTTGTTTTTATTATAACCAACTGTCAACTTCCTAATGATAGCAATAACCTCATCAGAAGTTAAACAATACATTCAAATGAGCAAACTAATGTAGAGAAATTAAGTAGTAAGAAAGCATTTAAAAAAACACAAACAAAACACTCTACAAACAAATAACACAAAAAAAAATCCAAAGGACAAAAAGACAAAACAAAACCCAAAAAACTCCCCCTGATTTCAAGAATCATTACTTTATTTTAACTGAAAATAAATTCAAATTGCAAGTGTTAACCTTAAGTTCTTCAAAATATAGAAAACCGACAAAGCTGGTGTATTTCAGTTGCCACAAAACATGTTCAATACCAGGAAATTCACCTTTGTTGGGAAAACTAAGCTAGCACCTTCCATGGAAGAAATTACAGGTACTTAAGACACTGCAAAAACAAATTCAAAATTATACCTTTACAGGTACTTTTTACATACCTACACAACTATGGACTGATATACTGGAAATACTGTTCTAACAAGAAAACACATAGCAAAAATACATTTACAGAAAGAGAAGATAACATGCTGCAGTGTATACTGCAGTTGATACAGCCATGATACAAAGAGCATCATCACACAATTTCAGAAAACTTTAAGCATTCATCTATACACAGTAACCCCATACCTCTTCAGAAGGCTTCAGGCATCTGCCCACACAAAGCACCACTTCCAAAAACTACAAGCCTTAGCTCTTCTTATGCCTTAGCTCAGCCTTTTATACCCCTCATGTTGATGCACTGTACCTGTGTGCCTCTGTTCCCTTTAGTGGTTGGTCAGTGCCCCTGGGCACTCCATGGCTCATTGCTGTCAATGCTGCTCACCTGCTCCTCACAGCTGTGCCCACCGGGGATGAGGCTGGGCCCAGGCCCACTCCCAATCACCACAAACTGTGAACCTATAACACAGCCCGACAAACCACAAACTGTTACCCCACAATAACACAAACCACAAACTGTGTGCCCACAATTACAAAGCAGCTTGTAGAAAAAAACCCCACCCCATTCTAAAGCCACTTACCTCTGCAAAGACTCAACTACTCCCACACTGAAGGGGTGCAGCAGTACCTGCACCATTAATAGCAAAGTACCCACAGGCACAGGTGTGGTGTCATTGGGCAGAGAAACAGCATTGAAATCTTAATCTACATTCATATTGTGATACCTGAACAAACTGAAAATGGGGTAATAGAATCCAGGTAGGGCTTGCCTGGCAGACACAGTTCCTGAACTCGCTGCTGCAGCAATCTGCAGGGGAATTGGACGGGTACTGCAGGCTCAAGGTAGAAAGACACAGCACTTTCAGAAAGAGTCACCCACAAGAAGGTGACATCATCAAAGCAATAGAACAAATACACAGCACCTGGGAACAGGGGCTTGGGAAAGAATTCCAAAGGCCTGAGTGCATTGAGGGCCCTGAGCAGCCTCACCTGGGGCCTTCCGCAGGCAGGCTCCATTTAAACCCAGGCCGGAGACGTGGCTGGCTCTGCTCCTGAGGGACTGGGCTATGGTCCTTGTGATGTTTCTGGCTGGATGGTGGCCTTGGCACTGTGTTATGGCCCTGGAGGTCCCCCAATGACAGGTGAGGTCTGCTTTTCTGCCCTGCCTGCTGTGGGGAATGACCATGGGGGGTGAGGTGGATACCCATGCTTAGCTTCCCTCAGAGGTCACCTTGCCCTTCCTGAGAGGGTGGTCCTGCTCTTATGCTCACTTATGTATAAACAGCATTTTATCTTTGTATTTTTAACTAAATACATGTGGGGAGCAGCTTTTTTTTGACCCAGTATCTAAAGGCTCCACAGGCCATGTGGAAAAAGCAATTACTGCCTTTCTCTAGCAGATTATTTTCCCCACGTCAAGTTCACAGGTAACAACAGAGGTTATGGCAGCTTTCCATTGGGAAATCTAGCCTACAAGAGGTGTGGCTTTAGAGATCTCCTAGAGGGGGTGGAAAAAATAATTTAGTATGGATCAGAAAAGACAGTAATAGTTGTGGTAAAGTTAAATGTAATTGATAGAGGATAAGTTTTTCAGGTTTTTGTTATGGGTTATTAGGCACAAGGGAGTGTGCCCATGAGAAGACTGGACAAGCAGTTTTTACCCTCCTTCTGAGGACTAAACAATACACTTTTCTAGGCTGGTGAGGAACACGGGGACTCAGTGCTCCTTATACTTCCTTTACAAGATATTGAAAGGTGTTCTTATGCTATGTAAATCATTAAAATAGCCTTATCTGATATATACTAGAGCTTATATTCATTGCAGGATAGGTTGCAATAAAGACCTTTGATACATGTAGTTCTTATCTAATTGCCTCTCAGGGAAAAGAAGGAAAAACCAACAGCTTATTTCATTGTTCCAGCTTGGACCTCAAATACATTTTTTTCTTCTTTTCCACAGCTACTTGAGCAAGTCAATTTCTCTGCAAAATATTCGCTGCTGTAGAAACTTCAAGGGAGTCCTTCAAGGGAGTCTTCTGAGTGCTAAGTGATAGCAGGAGGGGAGCTGTAGGTTATTTTGGCTAGAACTTTGCATTCTGAGATACTCTTGTGTGCATCTGAGGTTAGGAATCAGTCTTGTTCTTTGATATTTCTGTTTGTTAATGCTTCAAGCATGTCATGTCCATCCAACCTCGCAGGTGGAGCAGGGAAACCACAACGAGGTGTTGATTATTGACTCTGGAATCTAAGCTTCATGTTAAAAATGCTTTTGCTGGTACATGAAGGAAGCCTTTTAAACTAGAAATATGCTAAATGGATAATTTTTGTCAAATAGTGACAAATAGATAATAGCTGATGAATTATTGGTCACAGCTCTGCCTTCAAATATTGATTTCATATGAAAATTAGCTGGTTACAGGAAATTTTTTTTTTCAAAAGGTTTGTTAAAAGGAAACAACATCCATGTTTTTATATAGGGTTTTTTTGTTTTCCGTTTGGTTTCGAGCTAGGAAATTTGGTCGTACCTTTTTTACTGAACTTTAAGGATCTTCTCTTTTCAGAAATGCAAAAATTAAAGGGCTGTTGCAAGACCTGGTTAAAGACAACAAAGGAACTGTGACAAATGAAGTATTTTGATACAGTATTTAATGAAAAAATCTGCTTTGGTGATGTGACCTTCTTGTGGGTGACTCTTTCTGAAAGTGCTGTGTCTTTCTACCTTGAGCCTGCAGTACCTGTCCAATTCCCCTGCAGACTGCTGCAGCAGGGAGTTCAGGAATTGCATAGTCTCTGTCAGGCAAGCCCTACCTGGATTCTATTACCCCATTTTCAGTTTAGTCAGGCATCACAATATGAATGTAGATTAGGATTTCAATGCTAGTTCTTTGCCAAATGACACCTCACATATTTATTTTTCAAAGCCTATATCAGCAAGATGCTTGGTAACATTTGTAGTGCTGATAGTAGCACCAATACTTTTCCTGTAGCATCCATGTCTCCCCAAAACCATCTCTAACAGTTGTTTTTACCCTGCCGTGATAGATGAAAATAGCTGTGTGTGCTCTCAGGGAGGCACCAGGTAAATCCCTGGGGCAGGAGGGGTGTGAAGTGTGTTAGGGGAGAGGCCCTGAGCACAGTTGGGGTAGAAAGGTGAAAGCAGGATTTGAGTGGTGAGCTGCAGCTCAGGCAGAGGATCAGCTGCTGGGCAGGGCTCTAAAAAACAGGATCAGCCTGAGGGCACTTAGCTGGTATTTTCTGCAGCTCAAAACAAATCTGGAAGCAAGGAGCTACACTGGAAAGACAATGTCTGAAAAAGGGTTCTTTGTTAATACTTATTTCTAACTATCTTCCTTAGAACATGAAATGTTTGTCTATTTAGCAAATTCATTATTGTTGACTGTACAGAACTATAGTCTAGCCTTTCAGATAATTGAAGAGAAGTAGCCTGGCCCTCATAGTGTCTGAGGCTTTGGTGTGTAAGGAATGTTACCTCAGTTAGGCTGTGGTAGTTTTGTGTTATGGATATCTGTTGTTCTGATGGCTATTTCACCTGACAGGAACGAAAGGAATGAAACAAGACACTGTGAATATTATACAGAACTCACAAGAACAAGAATTTACTCACTCAGGACAGATGTGTCTTACTAGAATTCTCTGTAGAATGGAATATTTTGCATTTAGCAATGTTACCCTGTAGCTTGGGGAGTCTTTGGAGATGGTCACTGTCCTTGTATGAAGTCGACTGAGGTGTTTGTATTGGGTGTTCATGGTTCAAGAATCTGAAGCTTGGCTTTGTGATATGGCATTCAGAATGCTATTTAAGCACTTTTGTTTGCAAGGTTTTTTCTTCTTTCAAAGGCTGGGGTTTTATGCCTTAGAAACTGAAGGTAAAATAATAAGGTAATTATATCCAAAGCTGTTTTCTTAAGCTAATTTAAATAGAAAAATTAAACAACTTAATTGCTTTGCATTCCTTGGTTTCTTTGCAATGATCTGTAGCAGTCAACAAAGCAGATTGAAGTGGGAAAGGATTTTACTTCTGTAATGGACTTGTGGTGCACCCTTGCAGTAAGCTAGTAAAAAACTAATTGAGAACTGAAGTCTAGAGAAGTTGTCATGCAGTTATTTTCATTTAAAATGGTGTGGATTTATATCTTTTATGACAGTATTACAGAATGTTCTGAGGATTTTGGTTTGGGGTGAGTTCTATGGTCTTTTAACAAGAAAGATGAAAATGTGTACTTTTACTCTGAAACACAATATGGTAACATTTTAAGAAGGAAAAAGGTTTTTCGCTTTTGTAAGAACAAAACAAATGTAGGAAAGAGCTTTGTATTCTTACTTCCATGTAAGAGCTGCATATACAGGTGAAAAATAATGGAATAGAGGACATTGTAGTTAGATGTTTGAGAATTGGATGGACTTGAGGTTGTGAAAAACTTTTCTTCTTGCTGTGTGGAAAGACACTGCTCTATATTTCTAATGCTTTGTCTTCCTCTCAACAGTGCTAATTGCTATTCCAGCTGTTATGATCATTAATTGAACTTCAGATGAAAGAAAAAAAAAAGTTTATTGCAGATTCTGCTATAGGTCTAAAGAAAGATGAAAAAGTCCACGTGGGTTGCGAATTGTTCTAATCCATAAATGTTTATACCTATTTGTCATTCATTGCCCTGCTGGCTGAACGCAAGGGCTATTGACCTTTAGGACTGAAGTTTTTCATTTCAACTTGATCACTTTTGTAATATTTGCCTCCTTCTGATTGTTGATGATGAATAATTCTTCTAATGCATTTGGAATTGGCAAGAAACAAGTTTAATGCAGATATCCTCTAACACCTATTGCCTATTTCAATAAGAGTGTGTTGGGAAGGTAAAAGATGCTTCACTTTTTTCTTGGCAACAGGTGGAATCTTTAGCTGAACAGTCTATGACAAAGGATTGCTATCCACACTAACCAGGACAGCAGGTATTTATTGATTTGTCTTTAATGTTTCTCCAGCAGTTTCTTCCCATCTGAGACATATAGTAAGGGTTTGATATTCTAGAAATAAAACTCCTGTAACATTTCCATTTACAGAATAAGACTGACATAAAAAAAACAGTCCCCCCATGATTTGATGGTTTTATTTTTTGGTTACTTCAAAGGATTTTTTTTTTTCCTAGAATAGGATGAATGCAACAAAATTCAACTTTGTAGATTTTTCAGTTTTCTAAAACAATAAAACTACTGGCCCATGGCGCACACAAATTGCAAGTGCAGCCTGACAAATTAAGCCAAAATATTTGGCCTATAAAATTCATTCTGGGGCTAATATACTGAAATCAATGTAAAATATTTGCAAAGTGTTTATTTGACAAGGAGGAATGGATGTGACTTTTCTCCCTGTGTAAATAAAAACGTCCCACACAATGGCACAATGTTACAGTTTTTACATGGCAGTTTGATCACCCTTCTCAAGGCTTTGCCTTACTTCTTGAATGGATTCTTAGCACTGTAAAATACCACTGCTTTATGCTGTACACAATTAAATTACTGCACTAGAAATAATTTCTATAGGGCTACACTCTGCAGGTTTCTAGAGATGCTACTTTAAAGTGTTTGTATGCCCAGACTAAATGGAAACCTTTTTTAAAGGAATTTTTGAGACCTTTGCCGGTGATAACACGGAGTGGATGATAGGGAATAGTCCAGAAGAGCAAACATGAGTGATGTTTATCATCTGGATTCTAAAGGAGAAGGAATGTCTCTTTGAGGAGATATTTTGCTTCAGTAAGGACAACACCAACTGCCAAAATCTCCCACACTTTTCTCTTGTCCTAAAAAAGGACATGTAGTAAAGTGTCCTAGGAGGACTATGCAAACATGCAACTAAACTGTCTATTTTGACTGGAATAACTATCATATTTCATGGCCTGAAAAATTTGGGCTGAAGTAAATTTAGAAATTTCTGACTCCATTATGATGCTGGTAGCTGGTCTTTTCTCTTATTGGAATTCTGTTATTTCCTTCTACCAAAGAATTATCAAAGACAGGTGTCCTTTATTCATATCATATGTATGATTTTTTTTTCAAGAAATAGAAGGAAAAGTGATTTTTTCTGTAAGAAAAATCTGCCTTAGGGAAGATACTTATTTTTCTCTGTTATTTGTTGTACTTTCTTTCCTTCCTTCAGTCTGTTAGATTATGATGATCTGCATGTATTTTACATGGTATTTTTATGTACTCTGATACTCTGAAAAATCACAGCATTCTGTTAGAAGCACAATACAATGGCAGTTTGACCAATCTTTTCCAATTCTCTTAGTACTTTCCCCTAGTCTTTTGATTCTCTTGATTTGGATTATAGCTGTGAAGAAAATAACCTGGAGATCAGATAAGAGTTTGGGGTTGGTTTGTTGCAAGCTTAAAGTTAAGAAAATAATAATAAAAAAATACATCTTCCTAGATACTTCATATAACTCATTTAAAAACCTAAAAGTAATTAATCCTATCACTATTTTTTTTTCAAGTTATAAAGAATCAGTTTCAGAAGACTGAGTGGGGCTCTTGCCCATACCCAGAAAGAGCTGTGTGTATTTAGTTTGCTTTTGCACTGAAGCAGAGCTATTCCATCTCTGCTCTCTAATAACCTCTACTTTTTAGAATCCAATATAGTAAAAAATGCCAAACAAAGTAGGGGGAAGAAATCAAACCGCAATTTGATATATCAGGGAATGCTGCACGGCATGAATATTTTCTTGGAACTTATTAGCAGAAATCAATAAATTGTGCTGCTTTTTCCAGCAAACTTCTTCAAAGGAGACATTTCTTGTTTGCTTTCTTTTCCTTTGCTGTTGGACATTGGCTTTCTCCTTTTACTGGGATACAGAGATTTGAACAAGTCTAAAACTTGTTTCAAAAGGGATAAGTCCACAATATTTAAGGGGAAAAATAATTTTCCTGGCTCTAAATCTTGTTTGTAACAACACGATACATTATTATAAGTGACAGTTCCAGCCATGAATAGCAAAGATAATTTAGATTACTCCCTGGCAGCACAACATACATCAATTGATAAATTGTTTAAAAATGCGTAAAATCAGTCCATGTGTTGAACTACCATATTCTGTTTTCTCCACTTGCAGGCTGGCAGAAGATTTTTCTCCACATTTAGGACTTAGTGATGTAGAAAAATCACATTAGCCAGACCAGTTACTTATTGCTGCATCATGCCTGATTGATGTGGGTTACTTTACTATCATCAGATTAGAGATAAGGGGAGATAAATTCAAGAGGCAGGGGAACTCTCTTGTTGTGGTGTCTTGTGCCGAAAACTACCCCTAAGAGGATAATGAGGGTAAGGCACAGCAAGGTACAATGGTAACTTAGCAAATACTTTAAAAACCCCTGTGACTTGTTTGCTGTGAATTTGTAATGGGAGTATTGTGCCAACTCCCAGACACAAAGGTGAGCAACTTTTAATTAATCAGCAGTTGGGTGATGGCAGCTCCTCTGTGAATTGATGTTTCATTTAAGCAAGTGGTTATCCAGAGCAGCTATCATCCTGCAGGCTGAGGGAGGTTGCCAACACAGAAGAGAATATGAGCTTTGCCTGCTGAAGGCTCATCAAACAGCTCAGGGAAGGCTGTGAAGTGTATCTACAGGCAGGTTCACTGAGCACATAATCTAATTTGCTTATTTTCTGCTCACTTTGTACCACCCCATCATCCTGCTGGAGTTTGTCTGAACCTCACTGTACTTGATTTTCTCTGAGGATTTCCTGTAGTGGAAGTGCTGTAACAACTGCCCCTGGCTTCAAAATAAGCTACATGGGCTTGGAAAGGGTTCAGATAAGAGAAGAGTCAGTATTTTAACTCCTGATAGCATTTTCTGTGTACATTTGGGAAGTGACTTGCAGTAGGACTTTGACTTTTTGCAGCTCATTTGGTTGACAGATGTTGATCAAAGAAATTATTAGAAATTATCAGACTTGTTGGGCATCATCACACTGCGATTAATGTGGGAATATTTTTCCATGGCAATAGTAGTGTGCAATTCTGCATTTCTGAAAGATGCTCAAACTTTTTGCTGAATATTGGAATGTGCAAACTTTCCCTCTCTTTCCCCACTTCTTGATGTTTGAAAGCTGTGCAAATACTGTGACTGGTGAATGTAATTCAAGCCATAGGAAAGAAGTAATCTATTTTAAGACTAGGACACTAGGGAGTGAATAATTCAAATGATAAAATATTAAGACATGTTTTGCAGCCAGTGCAAGAATGATCTAAAATTAATGCACAGACTTTTACTTGCATAGAATTTGGGGAACATTTGAAGACATCTAAGAAATTCCTACTAGGAAATGCAGTTTGTGTGTAAAATCACAGCACACAGCTCTGTTCGAGTTAAATGTGACTTTAATCAGTTTCACAGTGGTGGAAGTGTAATTCAAATTAGAGTTTATACATGGTGCAATTGGCTTGCAAGGAATATCCAGTCTGTTCTGCAATCATGTAATGAAAAGGGTCACAACCTCATCTGTACTTTTGATGTATTTTAAGGCGTTTTGCACTCTGAGGTGATAGAGTAGATTTTAGTATGAGTAAAGGCACTGACTTTCTCCTATTCCCAAGAGGGAGAGACCTTTTTCTGAGGACATGTTTTGCCCAGGACCAGCCTTAAAGCACATTTTTGCCTGATTTCCATTTTGTAAGATAATTTATCTGCTTTAATAGTCAAACCACTCAAATACAATCATGTCAAGGGAAAGTGCAGTTTAAGGAATCTTAGCAATAAAATAACACAAAATGATCAGCTGTGTTGTGCAAATACTGTATAAATATTTCTTTATGATGAGATTTTTTATTTCACAAAAAATTGCTTCACTAGGAGATAGTTGAATCTCTCTGTAAACAGTCTACAGTGGTTACTTGACTTTCTTTTTAGTCTTAAATATTTTTTAAATAGTGTTGTTTATATTCTTTACCTTTCATAGGACTGGGAAGGGCAGGGATGTTTTGTTTTCGGTCTGCAAGCACACCTAGAATGAGGAATGAAGTCCAATCAGTATCTTTAGAATATTAATTTTAGTATTCAGTGCTGCTGCCAACAAAATTAAGGGCCAAAGTTCTTAAGCATTAACATAATTTTGCAGTATTTGAACAGGGAATAATTTATGCGATTTTTTTGAATGCAGTTTTCTGATGGTTTTTTGAATACCAAAAACCCCTTTTGGCATATAGCATGTATTGATCACCAGATTTTATAAAAGAGTAAAATTGATCATTTTATTCCACCAATGCATCTGGGTTTTTTTACCTTATTTGAAATGTCACTGGACTCTTTTAACTGTAATCTTAAATAAAATGCAAAAAGGTTACAGAGCAATTTTCCTTGGACAATCACACACATATTCAGAAAGAATTGCCAGATGTTTTTCGTTTGCCCTTAGCTAATCCGTAGTGCTTTCAGTACATACAACTGAAGATCCAAAAAACTTTACTCCTCAGTGTGCTCACATTTTATTTTCCTAAGGATTTTTCTCCTGCTTGTTCTGCTGCCCCACAATTGGACTTTGCTCTGGATGAGAGTCTGATCTAAAATTTGTTGCAGAACACAAAATCAAACTCAGAGTTGTGGTGAAAATACACATCCAGGAGTACACTTTGTCCTAGCTAATAATAAATTCCTAACATAATGTGATAGAATAATATTAGTTAATTTACTGCAACCTGTACTCTTAAATTAGATTTGGTCTGAAAGGTCAGCTTTCTACAGCACTAAACTCTTCCAGCTCTTAGAAGAAATTAGTGTTGAACAGCAAGTTTAATTAAAAACCCAATGCAACTGAGCCTATCACCTTCCAAACACTTAAAATAATTTTAATTAAATGAAAGCTGGGGTTTTCTTTTCTTCTATCAAGTGTCTCTTACTCCCTTTCCTACAATTTTGTATGTATTATGAATTAAAGAAGGAGAAAATAATGCCATCGGAAGTTTTTTCCTGATCAAGAGTATCCTTGCAGAGAGGATAACACACTGCCAGGTCTGTTGGTTTAATGCAAGCCAAGATATAAAGGGAAAAATAAAACCATGATCATTTATTTTGATAAAATAATTTGGAGATATCAATCTTATTTTCTGTTCTAAATGTACACTTTACTATTCAGGGATGAAATAGGTTTTTTTTCTGGCTCCTGTTTCTGACACAAATCTGAGATTTTGGGGCTTTTTTGGCAGAATGCTCCTGCTTTTGTTCCTATTAGGTGCCTTCAATAGAGCTGGCTGAAAGATTGGCCTTGTTTGATAGAACAAGGTAGTTTGGAAAGGTCGTATCCATCCGTGGGTATCAATACAAGCTACTTATTTCCTTCTAAATATTTTTATTAATGTTTCCTAACCAAGGACATCAAAGTAATTGTAACTTAAACTGCTGACTTGCAACTGTGGTCTTTTTCTTCTGGAATTTTTCCTTTTCTCGAACAAAAATATTTTTGCAGCAAAGTAAATCTCCTCGTTCTGGAAAAAGCTGTTTAAATTTGTGATTCTGGACACTTTGTGTCTGTTTTGCTATGCTTCAGTTAAATGTGAAAAGTTTTTTTTGGAAATGAATGCACAGATTTAAGCAGTATTTTCGACTGCTATTTATATTACTTTATTCAAACTTGAAACTTTAAAGCTGCTCTGTTTCTCATGTTCCCTTTTCCCCCTATTATTGTTTTTATAATGTTTTTTTTTCCTCTTTGCCATATAAGAAAAATAAATAGACAACAGAACCTCTGTGTTCTTCTAGTCAAATGCTGAACACATACAGTCTTTATGCATTGCAAGTAGGACATCAAGTCCAGCTGGTATTGATTTCAAAAAGGGGACACTCATCAACCATCCTCTTTAATAAAATGGTACAAGAGTCCTCCCAGTTGTGTTGACACTGAAGATGTACTCAAAACAATAAAACTGCAATAACATGGCAAAAATAGCTGTGTCTTTATGAATGTGCATTTTAAATGCATAATCTTTGAACAATCTTTAGCATTGTGTGGTATGCAAGATCCACGATGAAGAAACAGATGCAGTGATATGTGATGTTAGTTCCTAAATTCAAGTTCACAAACACTGCTATGATTTTTTTTTTTTGTTATGAAAACCACACTAACTTATAATGTTTCTTCTCTTGCTCTCCTTTATTATATTTTAGGGTCATGATTTCAAAAACTCATACTACATAATGTATGAGAAACAAGAGTGGAAAACAATAATGAAATTGCAAGGTAGATGTTAAGTAGTCTTCACTACTCAGTTCCAGAACTTGGCTTAAAACAGGGCTGGGTATGGCATAAAAGGCAAGATTAGTACAAGGGAAATTGTAAAGGTAGGCTGATATCCTCATCACAAGAACATCACTCTTTTTAATGAGATGGATTAACAATTGTCAGGGATGGGAACATCAACTTATTTTGCTGCTGAAATTGAGATCTTTCCTCTAGTGATCTCTGATAGGAAGCAGTCAATGCATAAACCACGGGTAAAGTGTGTCCTTGTAAATCCAATCTGTTTTATTGTCTCTTCCCTTTGGGTCATCTGTTACATCTCTTGTCATTGTTTCCTCTTCCTTTCCTAACTCTTTCTTTTTTCAGAGTCCCCTCTACTCTCTATTTTTATGTATATACTTTCATAAATTCCTTTCTATCCACCCTAAGCTTGTGGATATGTGTGTTTGCTAGACTCCATTTAGTGCTGGCAGTGTTATTTCAGTCTTTTGCTGTCAGCTGTGCAAGAGGCTTCCTTTACCCAATTTGCTGGCATATGGCATAACCAGATTTCAGACTGCAAGAGCGCAGCCAGACATGGCAACAAGTGGCTGAAAGAAAAGGATATTTCTGCTCCAATTTCAGCAAGAGCAAGGATTTGGATTTTTGTTGCTTTTTTGCTTATTGCTTCCTCAGTTCTGGATGTATTTTTGCAGTTTCAGTTTGAGTTTAAAAATTCCAAATACCTACGTGAGTTAACTCTTGGATTAATCTGGCTAGTAACTCTTGCTGTACTTCCACAGAACTGTGAAGATATATAAAATAATGCTGTCAATTCATATGTTAATTTGCATTTATTATGAGAAAGAGATTTATTATTCAAGTCCCAAAATTTTCTTTGGAACTTTATCTCTTTGGAGATGCTGAATCATTCTTTTGAAGTAAGCGTATGCTTGCTAGATTTCAAATAAGATAATAAAGAATGTTAAAGTTTGGTTTAAAAATATAATTTATATGCTATGAGTTCTCTAACAAAAGTATGACTGATGTGGGTGTACACTGAGAAACAGTATTTCTAAGAAGAAAAGAACTAATTAAATCCTCCAAAATGTCACGTTAATGATTAGAAAAGATTTTTGTTTGAAAAGAACAAAGGCAGAAAGTGGTAGAAAGTGAGCTGTTCATAGCTGAATTTCTGGTTTTAAACCTAAAAATAATACCTTAAAAAACCTTGTCCCCCTCATTCAAATAGATAACTTTTATCATTTACTTTGCAGCTAATACCAAGAAATTTGTTCATTTGCATTTCATGTAGAGAAGCCAACCCTGCATTCCTTAGGCATCTGTTTAAACAAAGGGTGATATCAGATCAAGGGTAAAGCTAAAACTGGAGTAATTTGCTTTACATGGAAGAGGTAAATAAATATCCCACTGTACAGTGTGATTGCAACATACGATTTCTGTCAACCTACAGCTGATTTAAACAGCTCCTGAAATCTTAATCTGTGTCTTGTCTCTCCCAGTTGCAGTTTGCTCTCTCTAGCTGTCCTAATCAGTCATTTTTAAGACCCTGCTCTCAAATAGGAAAGTTGAAAAAGGAAAAAATAAACCCTTGTACTTCTAAGGTGCTCCTTTTAACATACAAAATGTGTATCTAAACTTGTAAAGAGGCCACACAAACAACTCAGAAGAACAAAAGGTGAGAAAGCAAGTTTTTAAGGGTGAATAACAGTCATCCTCTAAAATGCTTTTTGCAATCAGGAATTATTCTAGGAATTGCATAATTTTCTTTGATCCTCTGTGCCTATCTTAAATTTCAGCCAAGCAGCTTTTAATGGGGGAGTTTTTCTGGTTTTTGTTTCCTTTCAGTTCTCACATTAATACAGGGGAAATGTATCCATGTTGAATGTGTTTCAGTATTATTTACAATAACTAATCCCAAGCATGCAATTCTTCCAGCTAATGAGCTATATAGATTAAAGGCAGATGTTTGCTGAAACCATTAATTTGGCATTCACCTCATAGCAACATTTAATCTGTGCTGTAGGTTTACTTCTTGGTATGTTGGTTGCCAAGTGGTTGCAGTTCTCTTCCGCTGTGGTTTAAATTTTTAAAAAGGCCTCCATCTTGGAATTGCAGAATCACAGATTATCCTGGGTTTGAACAGGCACACAAGGATCACCAAATTCCAGCTTCTGCCCCTGTACATGACACTCCAAGAATCCCACCATTTACCTGAGAGCATTGCCCAAAAGTTTCTGGAGCTCTGTCAGGTGTGGTGCCGTGACCACTTCCCTGGGAAACCTGTCCAGTGCCCAACCACCCTCTGGGGGAAGAGCCTTTTACTAATATTCAATCTAAAACTCCCCTGGAATCTTGTGCCCTTCAGACACATAGAAAAGCAAAACTGATCAGTGTTTCATGCATTCAGCAGAGAACACAAGGAGGTCTGATAGAGAGAAGCTGCTTGAGGCTGAAACTCAGCAGGAATTTGATTCTGTGTGAAACAGCAGGAGTGAGCTGGCAAGTTTAACTTCAGAACAAGTTGTGCTCTTCTTGTTGACACTTTTAATGATGTTGAACATGTTTTAGGCTTCTCCAGCAAACAGAGGAGCAGGTGCTTGTGTCTCTACTTGGAATAAAGAGGTTTTGGGGAACAATCAGCAGTTGGTTTGGTTACTTATTGTCCTCTGACCATGCACGAGATGCTCTGGTGCTGAGATCTCCTCTGGGAGCTCAGGTCTACTCAGTGTTGGGTGCTGAGAAGTTGGTTTGTGTTGTGCTCTGTGAACACAAGACAGAGGGGATTCCCAAGCAAAGATATTAGAAAGCACTAACCAAAGGCCAATATTTAATGATTTCTAATAGAAGAATAAAAGGAAAATAAGTAAGAAAAAACCAACTTGTGACTGGAAACAAACTGAAGCAGAAATAACCAGCACTGGTTTCAGCTGAACAATAAGCAAAATTAGGATATGAAAAGGAAAAAAAAAAAAAAGAAAAACAACTTAGAGGCATTGACACAACAGGAATTATTTGGAATTATTTTAAGTTAGAGGCATAAGCAGAAAGAAATTATTAGAGGAAGCTACGAGAAAATCCACTTTCAGGGAAGCTTATTTTTTCTGATGACATTGGTGAACAGGATTGTATTGTCTTAGCAGACATCCTTTAGCTTTGTTAAGGTAGAGAAGAGATTGTAGTGAGATGGTAGGAAGTTTTTCAGGGGAATTGCTGCTTTCTGTTGCTAATATTGGCCATATACTAATCTAAAATTACTTGCCACATGGGTACATTAGTTTTTTCTTGAATATCGAAAGCTGAAAGACTCTAGAAAGAGCTCAAAGGAAGATAAAATATCATGCTGAATTGTCTGGTTTGTTTCTACAGCCAAGACATTTTTTAGAAAAGTTGAGTGAAAGAGAGGAAAGGAGATTGACGGGTATTTTACTGTTTTGGTGTTTTCTTTAGGAACTTTATTCCTAGTTTTGTTACTGAGGCTATCTTTTGCTTGCTGGAACAAATATGTTGTTTACTTGCTTATTGACATGGGTGGGATTGGCTACACAGAGGCAGGGGTTGACATGAGCAGTGAGCAGCAGAGAGCCATTCCACCCACCTGTGTGGGAGTGTGAAAGCACGTTTGTCACCCAGCTCCGCGGATCAATTGCTGAGCTGATAGCAGGAACCATTAGCAAAAATTAATTTATTCCTTATGCTTTACCTAGCAAGAAGTGGGTAGTTGAAATAATACCTTGTCATTGCAGAAGGCTAATGACTGATTACTGATGTTGTTATAAAATCTAAGACAGGCTTTTTCCCTTTGTGTCCTTAGGTGAAGGGAGGCTAAAAGGTGCAGCACCCAGAACAGCACATCCCTGTTGCCTTTTGGATGGTTATAATAGCTCTGTTTTACCCAGCCACGTGTTGTACTGCCATAGTTCTGTGACCTGTCTGCTCTTTATTCAACAGATAAGCACCCATGGCTTTTTTGGAAGTAATACAATAATAACATAAACCTTTACAAATTAGAACAGTTATTGCTTTCAAAGGGATGCTTAGACTCCACTCTGAGGTGTGCTGAATGTTAAATACTCACTAGGGGGATGTAGGAGTTCTGGATGGAGTTTGGGTTCATCTTGAATGAGTTTTTAGCACAGCATTAAAATGCTGCTTCATCAAGAGCAATTTTTGAACTTGCCTGAAAATATTGCACTCCAAGTAATAGAAACTTAAATACACTCTCCTTGGCATTTCTTTTGAAAGCTCAGCTGGGCTTTTTGCCTGAGCAGTTTCAGATTAGTTTTAAGCAATAGATCTTTCAGATATAGTCTCACATATGGCCCAAATTCTGGGAAATGTTTACTCCTTTAGCTTGCCATTCTTTTTGATGAAAAAGAAGTCTTAATGAAAAGCATCTGAAGATCATTGCCATCAGCAGACCTTGAACTAAAATGCTAACTGCACCTGGTAAAGGGAAGGCAGTTTTTAACCTCCACTTGTGGCACATGGATGGTTCTGACTGAGGGATGGCCTTGTCTGTTCCTGAAGGCAGGGGCATGAAAGACCACAGTGTAGCTCTGCAAGAGTAACGATTCCAAGACAAAAAATACAGAGAGAGTTCAGCTCAGTACCAGTCAGAGATGGATTTTCAGGTATGTTGTAGTGTTCTCTGGATTGCACAAGCTCTTCACACCTGTTACTCTGTTTTATATAATGCACTATTACATTTTAGACAAGAGCTCAATTTTGCCTGCAACATTGAAGTCCATTTATAATCTGTCTACAGGCTCAGCTGCTTTTCATTTAAAGCATAAAAAAGAAGGATTACTATTAAAGGATAAACCCATGAAAAATGATGTGAGATACTTAGCAAGAAAATGGAAAGAAAGTATGGGTTTGAAATGGGTGGCAAAGACTAACACAAAGCTTTCATGGTCTGATAACTATGGAAATGTGTGAATTTGTGCCTGGTGAAAGCAGTGAAGACTTATGAATGTGTTCATAAATCACACGTATCAGTTACAAACTGAGGAATAATTCTGTTGTTCATTTCTCAGTCCTGTAATTCAAGAAGAGTACCTAAGAAGCCTAGAGGGAAACATGGAGGTTGATTCAAATATCTGAGCAAGCCTGTTCCAAGTCGCTATTTGCAGATGCTAGCTCAGGGGGTTGCTTTCCACTAAAAGGTTTGATGTTCTGTTCTCCTTGCTTGAAGGCACCTGTTTATGCTGGGAAGTCTATACCAGAATCTGGTGGTTAGCAATCCCAAACTCCAAAGTGATGCTTTCTCATGTTGTTTTACCTAAAAAGACAAATTCATTGTCTGAAATTTACTGAGGACTCTTAGATGGCACCACCACTGGAAGAGACTAATGGCACTTTCTCTTTCTAGACAGATATATTCCAGAACAGAGAGTGTACATAAAAATATTTACAGTGCTAAACTTCTGTAAATAACATGTTTTCTGTGAAAAATAAGTAAGTGAGAAATGCCATGATTTTGGCTAATATTTAGGACCAATTATGAGAGCAGTGGGCTTAAAAATGGTGGTACAGCTGACTACAAAGGAAGCAGGTTCATTTCTGCAGCACACAAATAATGCTGATAGTTCATTACACTCCAAACTGTCAGCTACAAGGTAATTCTAATTGGATGTTTATTCTTTCTCCTACAAATCACAAAATGTGGTGTATATCCAGGCTTTATTTCTTTTTGCAGTGTTAGATTATTTCTTGCAGTATTAATCCCACACTGCCTTCAGCTTTCATATACTTCCCCCAGCCTTTTAAAAGTATTATCAAATTTCTTTTCTTGGAACTTTTCTTGGAACTGCCAAATCAGAAAAGTAATCCAAGAGTTTTTAATGTGCATATTAAAGATGGACTTCCATTGTCCATCACCAAGGCTGTGATTTGTATCTATTGTGAATAAGTAAACTCAGCCTTAACTTCATGTGCACCTAAATCCCGTCTTCAGTAATGAAGTATTACACAAAGAAAAGAAAGCAAAGTTTGGATTATGACACACATGTATAAAATATTGATTTGGTCTTGATTAAAAGCCTCAAATAATGCTGTGTTTTGTGAGGCCTTGCCTTGGCTATTTTAGTAAACTTTGAAGATTCCATTTTCTAATTTACCTGTTGATAGCTACTGTAGTGTTTATGTCAGCGGCTTAGAAATTCTTCCAGATCTCCTTCCAACATTCTGCCAATTAGAAGGCCTGGAAGCAAAGGCTTTCTATTTCAAGGTTTTACTCTTGTACAAATATTTTATTAATATATTGGTCTTTGAATTCCACAGGAAAAATACTTGTGAGTTTTTTGGGAGCTAAATTGAAATTTTTCTTTGATTTACACACCATTGAGTAAATTTTTGTTGCAATTTTTTTCAAATACCATAAATATTTTTAAAAACTTAGGTCCATGTGCTGTGTAGAGAAGAGTAATGGTTTCTTTGATTCTTTCTGTCATAAGCTAGTGGCACAGTTAGTTTTTTAGGCCTTCTTAGTGTTCTAGGTTTTTGTCATAGACTTAGCAAGCAACTTAGACCATTCGGATATTTTCGGAAGTAGATGTTCTACCACAATTCAAAAGATGAGTGGCTCAGAAAAAAAACCCAACAAAATAAGCATTTCCTACTCTTGTTCTCTGTGAAGAATACTATATGTCAGCCTTTAGTTTTTAATGAAAATTCTCTATTGCTTCTTCCTTTTCTCAAAACTTTAGAATGAAGTGCCCAATATCTCTTTGTTTCTCTTCACTTTTTGATGGGAGGTTTATAACCAGCATTAGTCTGTGAGAAGTTCTACATAGAACATTGCTTTTCTATTTCAGAAATATTTTGTAGGGTTGACTATAATAGTTTTAATGTCACATATTCCCAGAAAAAGCTTCAGGGATACAGAGTCTGACAGCCTTTGGGATGAAAACTCTAGTAGTTATGACATAAAGGACCTTCTTTATATATCTTGTTATTACACAGTGATAACTAGCTCAGGTTTGCAATGAGCAACAGTAAATCAGTCACTACCACCCACACTCCAGCATTGTCAGCAGCTTGTTTTTCTCATCCATTTAGTGCTGGTTTCCTCAGGCCCTGAATGGACTCTAACAACTCAATAGCTAAGACATCTGGTTAAAATTGTGTAGCCTATGGCACCTACCAAATCAAAGTAATGTAATAGTTCTTTCTGCTCTTAAAGTTTTACAAAAATGGGAAAAAAGTAACAGTATAACAAGCAGAAAAAACTATCAAATATCTGGCAAGAATTTTTTAATAAATGGGAACATAAGAGCAACACAAGGAATAGTGTGGTTTTGAGTGAATAACTCTTCACATCTTTGAAACATGATTACATTCCCAGTTAATAAAGCTAGAACAGACATCTACTCATGTTTTCCCTCTTTCCTGTCTCCATATCATATCTTCTAATGTATATAAGCCTTTGTCATAAATCCTCTCCCAAAAGAGGTTTTTATTTTTGCCAAATCAAAGTGAAAATTCAGGTAATATGATGCTATACAGCTGTCTTAAAGAGACTAGCATCTGCTCTGATGAGCTGACCAACAGTAGCCTTGTTATGTGCTTGGTTAAGTCTATAGATAAGGCAAATAATTGGCAGGCTACTCAGGTCCTTCTGGCCTTTGCTATCTGTGATGCCTAAAATGATCATACTGCTAATGATTCCTTCCCTTTGCTGAAATACAGAGGCTTCCTGTTGTTGTTGTTACAGTCTAAGGTCATAAAGATGAATGTTGTGATATCTGTTTACAATGTGGCAATTTACAGTTCTTTTGGCAAGGTGAGGAAAATTTTAAATGAGGATGTACCTTGTACTACCATAACAACATTACAGGAGCTAGGAGGAAATACAAAATTGGGAATAGCTTCTCTGGCATTGTTTCTTCATAAGAAGGACTGACCAGGAGTTGTTTTGGTTTCTTGTTTCATGTCCTTGCAGAGTAATGTTACGTAGCTTTTGGTCTATGAGAGGTGAGACAGTGCCCAGAAGGGTGGGGAAACTTCTCAGGTTCTGTAATTGGAGCAATTCTTTAATCTGTTTTTTCTAGTAACTATTTTCTGGCAAATCAGTCCAAGTGGTTGTAGGCACACTGTTTGTGGTAATTGGAGTAGGGCTGTGGCCCAGCCTCATCCCCAGTGGGCACAGCTGTGCAGAACAGGTGAATGATATTGAAGGTAACGAGCCATGGAGTGCCCAGGGGCACTGACCAACCACCAAAGGGAACAGAGGGCACACAGGTGCAGTGCATGAACATGAGGGGTATAAAAGGCTGGGCTGAAGAACGAGAAGGGCAGATGCTTGCAGCCTTCTGAAGTGACATGATATTACTCTATATGAGCAGATGCTTGAAGCCTTCTGAAGAGGTAAGGTGTTACTGTATATGGGTTGAAGCTTTCTGAAACTCTGTGGTGGTGCTCTGTGTATTGTGGCTGTCTTGGCTGTGGCGTGGGCTGTGGCAAGTGATGGGTGCTTTTTCTTCAATATCAGCATAGCTATAAGTCTAAAAGACTTCTGATTTTATTGCTTTGGCTTGTCCTCTATGATCTTCACTCAGTCATCACCATCTGTTGACATGACTGACATTTACAGTCTCAGGAGAACAACAAAACCAGACCGTTCATGTATGAGCCAGGGTGCAAGCCTGAAATGGAGAGGGACATTTTACAAGGGCATGTAGTGGTAGGACAAAGGGGTATGGCTCCCAGCTGAAAGGGGCAGGTGTTGGTTAAATAGTAGGAGGAAATTCTGAACATTCTGAGACACTGGAATAGATTGCCCATAGAAACTGGGTGCTGCACCCCTGGAAGTGTTCAAGGCTGGTCTGGATGGGCAGATGGATTGCTTTGAGCAGCCTGGCCTAGTGAAAGGTCCCTGCTCATGGCAGGGGATTGGAACTGGATGATCTTTAAGATCCTTTCCAACCCAAACTGTTCTAGGTGTTTCTGAATTTTTATTTTTTTTCCTCGGAGTATCCTCTTCTCATTTCTCGTGTGCCTAGTCCTTTGCTCAACTTCTCTACAACACACAAGAATGATAGTCTTGGTAATGACCTGAATTTGCCCTCTTGGATTTTGGGGGATCTAGACTACTGGGCAAGGCAAGATTTGGTTCCTTTTACTCTCAGTCTTTTATTTTATGGCCCACACCAATTAAAAACTGAGAGGAATAGGTATTAATGAGAGAGTTCAAATATTTTTTGCTCTACTTTTCTTCTCAAATAATGTCCTCATTCCACCCGAGGTTACTACTGTTGATGGGAAAAAAACCTGACCATAGAAGAAAGATGTCACATTTTCTTCTCTTTCCTTCAAACACTATGCAGCAAATTTAAGTTGAAAATAGGTTTGCTCTACATTCCTTTTATTTAGGCATTTCAGTACAGATTATGTCAAAAATATATCACAGAAGAACTAGAAAGCTTCCCATGTAGTGAGTATTTTTCTCTTGTGTTATAAAATGTCTCACTTTCTTTAAGAAAAAAATTTTGCATGCAGAAGGGATTTTGAAAAATGTCCTTTCCTGACTAATATATTCTATCCATGTAATTTTATTGCATTTAAAATGGTATAACTTGATTTTAGAAAAAATCTACCCTGACTTCATCAAGCATACTTTACTTCACAATACCCAGCAAGTAAAAAAACTCAGTCCTGCATAATAATTTATTTTTAGCTTCGTCTGGTGTAAAATCTGCTATGGTACCAGAAAAAAAATTTAAAGTGCCCCTAATTTTACTTGCTTATTTCATCACCTTTGAAAAATTCATAGCATGTATTTCAATAGCCAAAATGTTTTCTCTTTGTCTAGAGCGTGCTCTGCTTTGCAGATGACAGCTGAGCTTGTCTAATCAAACTAAAATTGGTAGACTCCCTGAACAAGGCTGAGCACTTGTTTGTGATCTGAACCAAAGACCAACTTTGGATTTATGTTGTGGAATGCCAAATAGATAAGGATGCTTCCTGACACTGAGATGAACTGCAGTTTTGCCTAAGGAAGAACTGCATGAACTGCCTTGTTGCTTTAAAAACCAGACACACAAACATGAAAAACAAGCAATTGAAGCCTAAATGTTTTATCACAAAATCTGAAACTTGTGCTAGATGAATTTGTCTGTATTTTTGAGAAACTCTAAAAAAATAAGGTTCTAGAGAGCCGCTGACTTTTACTTTTCTTCAATGATTTCATACAATTCCTGGATTATCTCTCTTCCCATCCTCCCTGTCACTGTTTTTGACAGGGACAAGTGGCTGAGGAGATGTATGAAATGCAGTTGTCAGCTCCAACCAGATGCTGCAGAAAGGTGTAAGGGAATAGCTGTCAGTAACAACAACAACAATCAAAAAAAAAACTTTATTTCTGATGGCGACTCATGCATCATCTCTGAATGAAATGTTGGTTTATACTATTCTCCTTCAACCATCTTAATGTTGCTGTAGACAGGTTTAGTAGGGGTATTTTTTTTCTTGTTTGGGTTTTTTTCCCCCCACCTAAAGTATTTAAGGTTTAGTATATGAAAACAGTAGCTGAAAACAATTCCTGGATTTGATGTTATTTAGAATTTAAAGTTCATACAATTTCCCCAAGTGTTTTCCATTTTCCTTTTTTCCCAGAATTCATTTTCTATTTATCTTTAGGAATTTAGCTTGTTAGCTCCCTAGTAAAGTTTACAAATAACTCTGAAACAATGTAAAAAGTTAGTATTTGTTTCCCTTACTTGAGAGACTAAACTGATGGAAAATTTCAGTCATTTTCTGATGTCTAGAGCAGACAAACTACTAATTTACTTAGGTTTTGCGTACCTATTTGGAGTTTGATTTGTTTTGGTTTTTATTTTAATCATGAATGGAAAAGGCAGCCACACTAATTAAATTTTTACATATTTCATATTTATGCATGTAATTATCTAGAGCTTACTGATTTAAAAAGCTGCCTGCTCCTGACTTCTACCCTCCATGTTTTTTTTCTGTCATGAAACTTTCCACTCTGGACCATAAATTGCAACCTTGAACTGTTTTCCATCTTGTCTTTAAAACAAGAATACACCTGCTGCAGACAAAATGCTTTTGCTTTGATTTCAGGGACATATTTTATTGTGCTCTCTAAATGGCCATTGTCGAGGTTTGTCTACTGATTAATGTAAAATGAAAGGCATCTTTCATGTGCTGTTAAGAAAAAATAATCAGGGAAGAATAATAGATGAGTTTCCTGCCTTTCCACAGACACTACGTGGCCTACTATTGGCGGAAGCCCACCAGGAATAAAAGAAATATGGCAGACATTAATTCCTTGCCTTTCAACAGGAAATGCTTTGTCCCTAACTTGCATATACCATGACTGTCATAAAAATATATTGGGTTACACTGTTCTGGTGGTTCTGAAGTGCATTTTAATGGGGAGTGCATGCCACAGACGTTCTCCAAAGTAAGTGCAATGTTGCGCATCTGTACCCTACAATATTCTTGGCAGCTTTAACCGAGACTAATGTGTCTACTATCTTTTCTTTAGGAGATGCTTCCTTGAGGAGTGTAGAGTTACCAAATTGCGTTCCTCACTTTCTCAACTGCCGCCTACCCTTCACGCCTTCTCTCCCCCGCTCGCTGCTGCTGTGTTGCCCAGCCCTGGCGGTGCCGGCGGGAGGCAGGGGGAGCCCGGGAGCAGCGGCGGCGGCCCGGCCCGGCGGCGGCGAGCCCGGCAGCAGGCGGGGTCCNCGCTGCCGCTGCCGCGGGGTCCGCGCTCCGGGGGCCGCCGGCAGCGCTGCTCCCCGCCCGGCACCCGCACGGACCCGGGGCTCTCGGACACGCGGGCAGGGCTTTGTGAATTTCAAGTAGCTGCGAATAATGAGATGCCTTTCATTCGGGGTTGGGTTTTTTGCCCGTTGTAAGTACAGTAAAGCCTTTATCCGAGACGAGGTTTTGTTTTCTTCGTGAGGCTCCGCCGTGGCAGCCCGGCGGTGCTGGGCGGCAGCCGAGCTCGCCGCTGGGGCTGCTGAGAGCTCAGTTGTTGTACAAGGGAGGATCTTCGGCTCCTAACCAAACCCAAACCACCAAGATAATTTTAACTCCGCGTGTGTCGGGAGGGTGGAGTGCTGAAGGAGTTTGCTCGATCATCATGCGATTAGAGAGAAATCTGAACAAGGACTGCAGCTCTGCCTTGGAGTCGGGGAGGGAGATTCAGGGAGAAATTCTCAGTTTGAGAGGGTCTAAAAGTTGTATGACAATTAGAAGAACGTGTAAAAGTATGTTGTTCATTTAATTTTACTGTCCTTCTCATTTATTAGGGGGCACCGAGAGTCAATCAAAGGCCCGTAAAGGTTAATTGTATTCTTCATACAAAGGAATTGGCTCCCTTCTGAAGAAATAGATTTCCGGGGTCCTTTTTTGAACTTAAGACACTTATTAGATTTCTAATTTAAATAGCATGCAACTTTTAAACTTCTCAGTTCCTACAGTTCCATTGCAGTTGCAAGTTCTTAAAAAGTCATCTTTATGGAAAGAAGTTATGGCAACTAAAAAGATGTTAAGCCTCTCCAATAGACTGGAAAGCAAGGCATACACAAAGGTGATCATGAAGGTGCTTAGAATCTGCAGAGATTCACATCAAATATTATATCCATATATTTGGTTTATTCAGTATAAATTTAAATGTCTATGTTTCTGTGTTATTTGAATACTTCTCCTTTTAGAAGTTATTTTCCATGATTTTCTTCCCCTGTATGTTAGATGAACATGGAACATGAGTGGCATCTTTCAGTTGTTGTAGGGATAAGCAGTACTTCAGAGCCACTTAGGATGTCAATCAAAATAAGGCAAAACAATTCACCAGAAAGAAAAATAATATCTTTTTGAAGGTCAAGCTTCTATTTATGTGGTTATTTCAGAACGAACAGTAAGTTTTGCCTCATAGTTGTAGATTTACTTCGCTGTTTTGTCATGTAGTAGTATGTCAGGTACAACTTCAAATATTTGGAGATTATCCACTTGAACCTGGAGAAAGAGACAACAGAACAGGGGGAAAATAATTTCATGATTATTAGCCATTCATACACTTTTCTGGGATGCATTTTAACTCTATGAACATGTTAGTGATTATAGATCTTATTAAAGGCATATGTTTACATGAATGGCTTGGATAAAAAGTGATTTAGGGATTAAAAGCCTGGTGTTATGGCAGAGTGCTGAAGGATGCAAGGGAGAACTTTTGGTTTATACTTTCAGCAGAGCTACAGTGGCAGGAATATCAATGAAAGGGGACTGGAAATGAGCAGAAACAATATGACTGGTTGCCTGAGAAGTTAGGATGACGTGATTGGGTGTGTCTTGTGAGTGATGAGTAAAGAAATTAAAATTATTGCAACAGAGAAATGTGATACAATGTTCTGTGTAAAGCATTTTAAATCTCATAGGAAATCTCCTGCTACTGGAGGACAAGCAAGGAGGAAGCTGTAGTTAACAGGAGTGGAAAACAAGAGGGGATGTTATACAAACTACCGGTTTGTACTGCCTCCTTGGTCTTTGGCGGTAACTTCGTAACCTTTTTGAGCGGTTTTTCTAGAATTCAAAGATTGTGCCGCTACTGTTCTGCAAGACACTCACCTGATGCCATTTCAGAATTTGCTTTACCAGCTCATTTTACTTTGCTAGTCTATTGCCTGTAGACAAAGTTACATTTTGTGGTTCAGTAGCAGTTTGTAAACTTTGTTTGTAATGTACGGTGTTTGTAAACATTGCTGGATGCTCTAATAATCATAATTAGGAGACTCGCATGAAGCACTTGAGAGGTCTGATACAATAAACTGGAATTTTTATTACAATTATGGAATTAGTTTTTCTCTTGAGATAATCCCTCAAGAGTGTGTTGCTTGAACGTGTCATAAGACCATAATTAGAACTACCAGCTGAATTAATTAAAGGACAGCTTCAGCTTGAACTGGGGAACTGCACAGCTTGAAAGAGAACAGAGGGGGAAATTACCATATCACTAAATTTTGGTCATACCTAGTATGGCTTGTGTCAGGATTCTAATTCTGTCATTTTTTTCAAGAGAACAAGTAGAACACTGAGAGCTGAGAAGTCCACCAGGTTCTGTTCAAAAGAACTGCAGGTCCCTCTGACTTTTCAGTTATCAGTGGTGGAATGCCTGGCAGGAGATGAGTCTGTGTTCCAAGTACATCAGCCCTTGAGATGAGGCAAAAAAATCATTAGTTCATGATTTCGTAGAGTTGTTGCACAAGAATATTCTAATTGGGAAGAAATAAACATTTTCCCCATTACCTTTTTTGCTTTACTGTAATCTGATTTTTCAAGGGATAAGCTCCTTTAGAGACTCAGGTTGTAATCCAGAATAGAGCAAACAATACTGGCCCTGTTAGAACACAGAGTGCTTTTGCATAGCTACCTAACAACGTTCTCTTACCTTCAGAACATAACTATGCATGCAGATACATCTGTCAATATCTTTGGAAGTCATTTCCTTCCTAGTATCTCCTGAATCCCTGAGATCAGAATGTTGGCTTTGTTCATGCAGATAGCTTTGCTGCCTCACTGCCAGTGCTCCCCTGAACATTCCCTGTGATTTAAATGCTTAATCAAGCTGTTCTGTGGATTTGCTGTTGTGGGGTGGCCAGCTACTGCCACTGAATGTGTAGCCTTGCTCTGGGTTTACAGTCGCAGCCCATGTTGGTTAGGGCTGGGAGGAAGAGGGAAGTAGGCTTACTCAATTATCTTAGTTTTGTGGTCTGTCCTCAGGGCACAGACCTCAGTGCATCACTGCCCACCCCTTCAGTCTCAGATATGTAGCTGTGGACCTTGTCTGTGCCACTCTGTTTGCCCAGGGGCACTGCAAAGACTCTGGGAATGGTCAGTTGTAGCTCTTAAGTCTTAAAAATGTTTTTTCTTAAGCATTTTAATGCACTTAAAACGCATTTTTAACCTAGGCTGTAGCTCCACTGCACGTAATAAGCAGACAGTCCTCCCCTAAGGCCCCCTCTTGCCGTATGGTTTCAGAAAACATTTGTTACACTAAACTGAACATCAAGAGTCCGAAGCGATGGTACCATGGATTTTATCCAGGATCCCAACAGAGAATTTATCCAGCTGAAAACACACCATGAATTCCCAGGAAAGCATTTCCACTTTCATTCCTCCTCTCCTTGCCACTTTAAGCAGATGTTCTTATCACCAGGCTAAGAGGGCACTCCGAATTGGGATACGATTGTTTCGTCAGGTGAAGTGACTTACATTTCTGATGTGTAATTACATATCAGCAAAGACAGAGAGAATGTACAATTTTGTAGCTTGAAGGAAACAAACATATTTGTAGAACAGACAACACTTGGGTTTCTGACAGACATCTAAGTAGTTTTCACTGAAGCAAGAAGCAGAACTCAGACTGTAACACCTACAGTTTCACACAGGCTGCTTGATAATTTGGCAAAAAGTACTGGAAAGCCTCTTAGATTAAGGCATTAGATTTCTTTAACTTCTGCAAAATTTTTTTCTGTTTTGAAGGGCATCCATTAAAAAATTCTGTCATTTTCATTCCAGAGTCTGACATCTTCATCTTATTAGTATATAATCACTTATTACTGCATTTATTTTATGTTGCACCCTTGCTTGCATATTCTGGTTTTATTCTGAGAACTGAGCTGTGTTTTCTCCATTTACTATATCACTTGGTGTTATAAAGATTCAGCAACATCTGTGCAGCCAAATGTTTTTCTGTGTATTCTGTCAGCAATACCTGATCAACACCCTTGCCTTGCAATGGTGTGCACAAGTGTAAATTGGTAAACAATTCTCTTAATAATGTGCTGGTTGGAGACTGCAGCTGGCTCTGTTTACAGAGTTAAGGTGGGGTGTTCTTTTTTTTTTTTTTTGTCACCAGGAATTAGAACTATAATCTGTGGAAATTCTGGTTATTCCTGTGCTGTAGAGATATCCTGAGCAATGCAAGTAAATAACATTTTTATGTTGAAAAATTTGGGAATTCTAAGGCAAATCTTTTGCCACTCAAAAGCGTGTGATGCCTGTTTCTAGCTTTCTTTATTGCTTTGTGGAGAAGGGTATGTGGATACTCCAGTACTTGGGAATAGATATGGATACAGAAGCCTAATCTCTTCAATCTTCTCGTAATTCCCCAAATAACATGAGAGCTGTAAAACTGCATGCAAATTCCTCCTCATTCTTTTCAAACAGAATGGACTAGTTTTTTGAGGACTGCTGAGGTCTCTGGAACATTTCAAGATCTTTAATGTGATTTTTTTTTTTCAATTCTTCCCCTGCTCTCCCCATCCCCTTTGTTTTAATGGGGAAAATTCCGACCAAAGGCAAAATGTAGCAGTACCATAATGTGCAAGGCAGAATCCTGACTAGTACCTGTTGTGACATTAAATATTCTATTCTGTTTCCATTTTTGTTCTTTTACATGCAGATGTCCTATCTTCAGTTCCTTCTAGGCAGAATGGGACATTAGGCACTTAAACACTATGCTTAAACTTTCCAGGTGATCTACTCTAAATCCCTGTAGCCCTTAAAGGCTTTTTCAGAGATCTCAGCAGTCTAGGCAAAATCAAAATTGTTTTCCACTAGACAAAAGGCGGGGATGAGGTTGCTCCTGCTGTGGAGAAAGATGTCTGGAAGGGAGGTGGCTGCCCATTCTCCCCTGGGTCTTGCAACTCTACTTGTGGCAGGGGACCCAGGGGAGAGATGGTTTCTTCCCAGCTGCAGACTCGGTCTGCTCAGCTTTGGCAAGTACTAGTGCTGGTAATTAATATCTGCTGCCCAGTGTAATTATTGGTTTTCCTGCACACAGAGGTACTCCTGATATTAATGAATATATTTTCTCTTTTGTCAAATTGGGAGCTTTTTTTTTTAGGGTGTGTGTCTGTGTTTGCAGATCTTTTAAAGAAGGTGTCTCTTGAAACAGCAGCAATTTTTTCTTAATCTGTTGTGAAATCTTCTGGAACATATCACAGAAGTGAGGTAATGAGCCTAGATAGAGGACTGTGTTCCCAGTAAAATAGATTATTTTTCCTTCAGTCGCATCTCAAACTGTTGTTTGGAACAGCAATCATCTTTGCATGCCAGTTACATTAGGAGTTGTTTAAGAAAGTTTCTTGTGTCCTCAAACCTATTTTTTTAATGTTTGTCCAGGCCATCTTTCCAAATGCCTTGCTGTGCAGATATGTGCAGTCTCTAATGCTTTCTTCCTGCACGCTGTGTTGGCAGCTGAGTGCATTCAAAGATCATGAGTCAGGTTCCCTAAAAAAAAAAGAAATCTTAAAAATAATGAGATTTAAAACACTATAGGCTCTATGTGAGCATTTAGTATTATTTTCCTTCTATAAACCTTTTGCTTTGCACTGGTATGTAGATCTGAACTTTATTTTGTATTGAAAACAACTTATTTTTCACACAAACTCCAAATTTTAGGACTTGGGTTTTCAAGAAAAAGCCTCTTGTGACGCTTGCCCCACAGCTGAAAATTGTAGCTGATAGCTTTTCTCTTTTTTCTGCTTCCTGATTGATAAAGTGGCAGAACCATCATTTCCAAAGCAGTGGACACTTGGGATCAAAGCTAAATGGTGATTTCATTTTGCAGGGTATCGTATGCCCAAGTCATACCTGTTTTAGAGTAACTGTAGTTAAGATTAATGTGTGGAGACTTTTTAAAGCAAAAGTGTGAGGTGAAGTGTATATCGTAAATGATGCTGAATCTTTACTTGGGATAGAAAATAGCAGCAGGGGACTGATGATGTAGCCAGCAGAAAGTTTGAGACATTAACCCCCACGGTGGTGCCTCTTAATCTGTTTCACATGTGTAAGCTCTAAAGCACAGCCTACTGTGGATTTGTAAACACAAAGGTCTTTAATGTCTGAGATAAGGACAGTCTTTTTCTTGATTCAAGCAGCCTAAAAATTGCATTACTAATTTTGTAAGTTACATGTTGCATTAATGTTCAATTTATCATGTTGTGCAAATGGGTTTAGGATGGAAGAAATACTTTACCAACAAATTGTGCAGCTGGAGCTGTTACTAATTCCCTAATCTTTCTGTGCCATATAGTAATTGCACTTAATTGTTTGCTTTTGCTGTGTTTTATGGTGTGAAATGCAGTATGTCAACACTGCTGAACAGGTACGTCCGTGTGTGTAATGCTAATATTCTTGAAAGAGACAATTTCCAGGTTTCACCTGACTGGATGAAATGGCTCATGTGTAGCTACCAATGCAGTACTTCATACATTTTCTTGTAAATAAGAGTTTGTAGCTCGTTTTTCTTGGTGAGGGGTTGGTTTTGTCTTTGCACATGTTTTTGTGCAGGGTGGTAAGATAAGAGGGGGGCCAATGCCTGTGGCTGGGAAAGGAACACGTAAAGTAACATCTTCTTACACAGCCATTTAAAACTGTTAGTATGCTAGTGGTTAAAATTCTTGTTAAATTGCTCATCGTCCTTCTACTTCAGTGGGGCTCTCCACTGCTAATTCTACTTTTTATTCTTTTAAAAGCATATTAGGTTTCTTTGGAGATCAAAAGAACTCACCTAGAAGCATTCCTGCTTGTAAAAATGATTCTCCATCTTCCCTCCCATCCCATTCTGTGAGGGGAGCTCTGTTTCTGGTTTTGTCCCCACGGGTTTGAAATTGTACCTAAGAAACCAGGCAGTCTTGGAGAGGGTACTTGAGAAGGGTAGTTTAGTTCCCAAGCTAAGTTCTCTCAGGGCCTATTGCTTCTGCCCTGAAAGACAGCAGAATCTGCAAGTTGTGCTTTAACCTGGCCATACTGTCTGGCAATCCCATGTGTTTGTCACAAGCACTCTGTCATTAACAGCAAATGTGATAATCTAGAGGAGCATATGAGCTATTTATTGTTTTCTTTTTCAAAATTAAGTACATCTCCCAGAGGTCTTGGTTCCAGTCCCCATGTTTTATGGCTGAGGATATTGAATGTAACTATTAAGCTGTTAGACTGGTTTTGTATTAGTAATTTTCTCTGATATGAAGAGTAATTTCTGAATCCGAATCATTATCTGGCATTTCAGCCATGCCTCACTGAATGTTGTGCTTGCATGGGTAATACCCCCAGTTGTCAGCACAGCTATGTGGCTCTTTTTTTTTACTGGTTTTGACTGGGGTGGCATCAGACAGCTGGTGGCCGCTGCAAATCTACCAGTGTGGAAAGCTCAGAGCAAGCAGAGCCTACATGGGTGTTGCAGTGATCTGTCAGGAAACTGAAGTGCAGTTGACAGCACTGTTGATTATTTCTCTTAGAAACAAGCAGGTGTTTGCTTGGCTTTGGTACTGATTGGCAATGCAAAAATGATTTAACTGCACAAGTGACAGTGCTGCAAGGAAGGAGGATTTGTGTCACGGTAGGCAAAGATAGTGTGCTGTACTTCTGAGGAACTGCTTTAATGCCTGGTGTTCTGTACAGTGCTTATTTCTCCAGTCTTGCACAAAAGTGGAAATGCTGGTTATTATCCACAGCAGTAGATATAAAATTGTCACTCTGCTTAGATTTTCACTTCTGATGTTGGTTTTTCTGAGGAGAAGGAGAGGGTGTGACTACTTAGCAATGATATGATGTCATGGCACTCTGTTTCATGTAGCTATCTGATTAAAATAGATTATTAAGAAATAAAATTCTACATGGGTATTTAGTATTAGATGGCAAGCCTAGCACGTACATGCTAATGCACATACTTATTTCTTGTATACTAATAGCTTTCAGCCTTCTCTGTTTTCAAAATGTACGGTTTGCACCATGAGTTCCAAACCCAGCCTCAGAAATGACTGAACATGCTTTAGTGAAAAGTTTGCAGTCTTACTTAGACTTGTTTTTCCCAAGGTTAAATCTAATAGAATGAAGGATATCTTAGGAGCAAATGTTATTTTTTCAAACTAGAATGCGTTTACAAAATATCTTTATCTGAATTTTATTCTCATATTAATCTGTTTTGTCTTTTAAATTCTCAGATTTCATAAATAAAGCAATGACATAGTCTTTACTTTTAAATCTCCAAAGATAAAGAAATGTAGTCACTATAAAAATAGATGCAACATCATTTGCTTGTGTATTTTATTTGAAGCCAGATAAGAAAATTACCTAGAGGTAATAAAAATGAGAGGTGGTATTGTGTGGGTAAGTGAATCATTTTCAAGTGCTCATCGATGAAGCTTTTGATGAAGTGCATCGTGTGTAGCCTGGTGTCAGCCAAGGTGACCATTTAAAATGGAGTAGAAAGTTGCTTCTTCTGGAGGCTCTGTGACAACAGAGGCTTTGTGGGGAGACTCTGTGTGATTCATATACTTTGTGTGTCCAGATATCTTTGCTGACCACTGATCCACTGATATGTTTCAGGATTTCCTCATCTGTGATACTTTTGAGTTGAGTCTTAAATTCATTTCAAACTCCACTCCTGGAAGAATCTGGGGTACTTCAAACAGGAGTGCAATGTAAGAATGAACAGTCACCATGTAAGTTCTTGACATCCAGAATTCAGAGCCAAGTCATGTTTTGATGACTTAAGGATATTATACTTTATTATGTAGCATTTTTCTTACCATTCCTGGAGGATATCCTGAGTTTTTATAACTTAATGGCTTATGAAGGATTCCTAAATAAGACTTTCTCTCCCTTCCCATTTTGGAGTTGTGTTTCCTCTGAAGCATTGTTAGACTTGATTAGGATCTAGGAAATTTTTGAGTAATGAGTCAGAAAAATAAACAAAATCTGAGCAAGCAAAAGGTGGGGAATGGAAAAGGCTTCTGGTTTAGATGAGTTTAAATCCTTTCAGCTCTAAACTAGAAGTATAGTTTCCCTCTCCTGCATGCACACCTTTTCCTTTGTTTTTCCATGTCCCTTTCCTCCTCTTGCCCTTGTACTCTCAAAAAACCCCAGGAGAACAGTTGTGTTGTGCCTTACTGAGATAACTTTTTGCGTTATGGCATATCTGTGGGATATATGTGCTTCTCTAAAAGGCCCTGAAGGGAAAGCTTTCAACTGTTACAAATCTGTCCTGTAAAGGATGGAAAGCAGTAAATATGCTTATACTTGTAAACACGAGTAATTCCACAGCAGTCCCTTATGTACCTCTTACTCAGAAAATTATCTTTGTTGTGATTCTGTGTGCTTTTCAGTTTGGGATTTCAGGTTTTTTGACATTGAAACTGAGCCGTGATTAGAAGGTATGAAGAAATGGACCATAAAATAGATGCTTAGTGAAAGATAAGTAAAAGCATACTTGATAGGATTAGTGGAATATATTTGAGATGTGTTATGTTGCTGGCATACCCGTGACTGCTTAACCACTGAAATAATCTGTTGCTACTTAATCCAAATCAATTTCATTTGCTAGGTCGTCTGGAAGTTACTGAACAAGTTACTTAGTTGCTTAGCCAAATGGCAGGGGANAAAGTGTTTTCTGCTGACTCCTATCTTGTCACTTATCTGGAAACGTGTCAATTATTTGAGTCTGCCTGGCATGTGGATATTAGGAAAACTGGTATACATGGCAAAGAACTAGCTAGTACTAGAGCTGAAATGTGAAAACTTGCTTTGTGAATGATGGTAATTTTATGGTCATTAGTTCTGTTTTATGTGCATGCAGGAATCCTGCTCATGTCTATTTGACTTCTCAGGGCATCAAGATGTTCACCCTGCAGTTGTGGAAGTCATTTAGAGTGAAATGATGCTCCTGAGATGGTGGTTGAAGCACTTCTCCATATGTTGCTATCCTTTTCCTGTCTAGTGTACCTTTCTTTGGGTACTGGCTCAGGTATTTTTGGTATGGGAACTGAATCAAGTACAACCAAGAACTGGGAAGTGGGAGGAGTAAGTTAATTTAGACATGTTCAGTCTGGCTGTGGAGCAACAGAGTAAAATGCAATACAGTTGCTTTTCCTAATAGATATAAAAGTCAGGCATTGGTTTGTCATACAGTGATTTCCTCAGTGCTTGCAGTGTAGTTCTTTGCTGACATGACCAGAACAGATTTATCCACATGGACATAGTCTCTATCTGGCCTTCACTTTTGTGCTCTTCAAGGCACCCTGCTTTAATAAGTGAGGATAAGTGCTGTAGAGCAGAAAAGCAGAAAGCTTGTTGTTACTATACCCAGTTTGTCATGAATTCAGGTTCCTATGTGTGTGTATTAGGAAGGTTTCTTTTGTTTTCCTGCTGAGCTTTATTAGAACAAAACAAACAAAAAAGTTTTTTTCTTGGTTCTCACTTCTCTTTAAAAATGAGGACTTTATTAACTTTTGAATGCACCAGAGCTCAGCTAATCTAGCAACTAATAACAGAAAGGAAACAGAAGTTGCAGCAAACAATGTTGCGGCTCTGTCTTGTCCAGTGGCTGTTCTCCCCTGCTCACCCCCATTTAAAATATGCTACTGCTAAAGATAGAATTTGGCCTTTGAATCTCCAGTTTTGTAAGGTTTATCGTAGCGTGGAACAACCTGCCAGAACTTAATTGCCTTTTGGCAGAACTTTTTACAGTTAATGGTGTTGCTGGTGATGGAAGAGAGGAGGATTCAGGTGTTCAAGGGACTGATCTTGAAAAAGAAGGCAGACCGATTAAACTGGGTTTTTTTGAGCTAGTCTCTAGTGGAATTGGGCTGCAACAGAGTAGTCCCATTTTTTTCCTTTTGCCTCTCTCCCTGGCAATGATTTTGGTACTTGTTGGAGTTCTCCAATAAAATTTTCATGCATTTCACAAAATCTGATGAATTGTTAGAAAAGAGAGATTGACGTCATTGTCCCTGTAGGAGACATGCAGTTGGCTGGAGGATGATGTGGTTGAAACAGTGAATTCTTGTTCACCACCTAAATCTGCTGAGTTTTAGTGACATTAACCTGTAAAAAACCTCTGATAAAAAGATCTTTTTTTTTTTTGGTCATGAAAATTAATCCATTAAGCCCTGTCATAATGGATGCAACTTTTCCAGCGCTTTGTTTTGGAGTGGCCTTATAGGTGCACAACATTGTGAATTTTATTATGAATTCTTTATCATACTCATGCAGTTCAGTCATCTTGTATTTATCTTCTGTTTTCATCACATTTTAGCACATTCTGTTTTCTTGAAACTTTTGCTTTAGCCCTCTTCAGTCTGCTTTTTCAGCAGATAGTCTTTTACTCAGTTGTGCTTCAGCAGAATTGGCATGTCACAGGCAGTATGTGTACAGTATACATAAATTTCCTTGTTTTGCCCGTGTCTCTTCAGTGTTCCCAATTTTTTGGGAGCAGGCTATCAATCAAATAGCTTACCTGTTTTTCTGTGGAAATCTCAGTTTGCTGTAGGTGGCCTCTATGCATTCCATATGCTCCCAGGATCTGCAGCCAATTTTTCTTCTTACAAATATTCCTTCAGCAATCTGGACAGCTTTAAAACTGCATAGTTTGGTGGTGTTCAGATGTCATTTCAATATTCTTGCTTCAGCAATGTTCTAAATGACCTCTTCTTCTCTCTGCACAAGATGCAGACTTGCAAGGGTTTTTTTGTATTTATTTTTGGGGGGGGGGTTATGGCTTGGCATGCTTTGGCGCTCTCAAATGAAACAAAAAACTAAAGGAGAAAATCTCGTGTGCTGCCTCTGTCTGTTCTCCCCTTGCAAGCAGCTATGTAGTAATGTCCATCTTGAGGCTTTGAAGGCTACTCTTATTACATGAAAGAATTTTAGGATCTTGATGTTTACTGGGTTGCTTCATCAGCTGTGCTTGTTTGATTGGTACCTTTTCTATACAGTAATTATGCTGCTTTTTGTTTGATGCTTGCTAATTTTGTCCATGCTTGTGGGGATTTTTTTCTTCTTATGATTCATTTTAATTGGATAAAATTTTAAAACATTAAATTTTGCTTTCTTGTGTTTTTCAGTTAGATGTTTCAGCTGCTTTTTTTCCTCTTTATACTCTCTATTATTCCTTTTATACCTCCATTTCTCCACCACATTTTTTAAAACTGAATGTGTGTGTCCATCTGCATCTCTCAGTTCATTCACAGAAGTTAGTGGTAACTTAATTGATGAAAGCAGGAATTGGAAATCTGAAAGAATATCTCCACATTTGTTCTTTGTGCCTGATCCCTATCTGGAATTGCTCAGGAGAAAACAAGGAATATGTGTGACTCAAACACTGAGGATGCAATTTCCATCTCTACGGTGTTTCACAAACACTCTTTTCCTCTGACCACTTTGTGGTTCTCCACACGCTCAATTTCCATTTATGATGTAGATGATAGGTGATAAGGATGTACCAAGACCTCCTGGGTTTAAATATGATCTGGTGTTCTGGATAAAAAGATGAGTCCTGTGCAAAATTGTTTTCCTTTCATCTGCTGCTTTGCGATGATGTCATGGATGGGACATTTTTAGCGTCTTGTGGTTTTTTTTTTTTTGATGCTTAATGTGTTTTACAAAGGAGGCTTATCCTATTATTGTTCTCTTCTGTGATGAGAATTACAAATGTCTTGAAGAAAACACTGTGTATAATTTTAGCTGAAGTACCCTGCTGATCTAAAGACCAAGTAGGACTCTGAGATGTGAAATGATAATACCTCAAGTTTCAGCAAGTCTTCCTGGAGATTTATGGTAACTATTAGGGACAATATGCTTAAAATGTGTTTTTCTCCATTTCTCAAGTAGAAGGAGGAAACAACCATCCAATAAAAAAAAAATCTGTCGCTTCTGTGATAGCAATAATCATAGTTGTGGGGGAGGTTTTTAGTTTGTTGTCTATGCAATATGAGTGTTTTATATGCAATATGAGTGAATGGAATACATTAACCCTCATGTCCTGGACTTTGAAATAATAACGTCATCAGTGTCCTGCTCCTTTTCCAGTCCAAAAATGCACATTGAAAGTGGTGATATCTGTGAAAGGAGAATATATGGAATTGTACAGAACTCTGGACTAAAAATGCAAAGAATATGATGGAAGGTTTCCTTGTGGTGAAATGAGGATTAAAAGACAGCTCCTGGCTCAAACTGCACGAACGAACAAATTAGATGTTTTTATGATGCAAAGTAGGACATTTGTGGCAGAGAAGTAAAGGTTTTTCTTTTAAGCTTTGTGCACCTACATCTGTTTAGTCCATTGGTTATATGGTTGATACAGCTTGAATTTATGTTTATTGCTTGAAAACAGAAAATATTCTTAAGTCTCTCTGCATATTAAATCCTGCATGAGCACACAATTTAGTGTTTGGGCTCTAGATAACATTTATCAGTCTGCCAAGCTGAATTGTGTATTACAGTCAAAAATTTATGTAAAATGTCTATTCTTACTTACATTTCAATATTTCTAGTTGATATTTTCTGAATACTTGATCACCTAGATCCTGGTTACTTTAAAAAAATACTTCTTAATTATAATAAGTAGTCTATTTTACTTGTCATATTTATAACCTTCAGTAAAAAGCATTCAGTCCCCAAAAAGAAGCCTTGGTTTTTATAAATCCAGAACTTGCAGTCCTATTCTATATAATCCAGGTGTAACAAATATCATTCCATGCTACCTAGCAAGTATGTCACCGTGTCCAGTCTCAATTAGTAGACTAACAGTTCTTGAGGTGATTGTGATTCATTTAAGGAGCTGCTTTTGTTAAGAGAAATCTGAGTAGTTGGTAGTTTTGTAAATGTGGATAGCTGTGCATGGGGTGTGTCTAATGAAGATTTTGATTTGTGAATTAGTAAAGCAAATTTCAGTTTTTGTACTTTTCTTGAATTGGTTGTAGGAGAATATATAGTTACACTCTACAAAAGTCTTCTGCTGAAATTAGTATCTGTAAGTCACTGCAAGATTTTTCAGTAGTGCATGTGGTGCTTTTTTTGTGTGCTTATTTAGTTCTGTTTCTTGAACCCTGACACTCAATGCGGCAATATCATATGGTTACTAACATACTCCTTAACAGGAGTAAAGAAGTGGGGAAAAATAAAAATGTATATAGTGACCACTTTTGTGAATCTATGAAGAGTCTTCTAAATGAAGAAAAATGTCCAGTCCCATACTTGTGGTTATGAACTTGCATTCCAGGGTGCAGACAGAACTGAACACATCAGCTTCTGGTTTAAGCAAACCAGGAACAGCTCCACTCCAGAAATGCTGTGTGTTTACCTCCAGAGCCATGTCAGCATGCTTCACTCCTAAGGCAATTCAGGAGTGTGAGGGTGTTTGAGACATGGCTGTAAACGGTGCGAGGTTTCAGAGGTCATGTGGGTTTCAGGGCATCAGTCCCAAATGGGGTGTTGAAAGGCAACCCATGGAAATATCCAGTTTCCATGCTGTGCCCGTACACTGCTGCCTCTCTGCTTATTCCGTGTATAATTCTGTATTTTTGGTACAATGTCTGGCTGTCTCTACAACAGTTTTTAGTACATGAGCGTGGTCAGAATCTTTTTGTAGCTTCTCAACAGTTATTATTGCTAGAGTTTTATTAGACTTTCTAGCACATGTGCCATTGCATATTTGTGTTGTAAGATATCTGGAGTAACTTAGTCATAAGTTATTTGGAGAAGCATGTTCAGAGAGGCCTTTAGGTTAATTTTTGTATCAGCTAGGTTGTAATTTTAATGAAGAAAAAGGGTTAGGCTGTGGAAAGCTGTGGCTTGATATAAAATTTCTGTCTGCATTCCCTGGTTTGCTTTGGGCTGCCCCTGTGTAAGGAGTAGCCTAAAGATTTGATGTGGCTGCTCTGTGGGGTGGCGTTTTTTTCCAAAAAAATATGTGCATGTGTAAGTCAGTGTGCTCCCAGACATAAACACAAAGGGTTTTTCTTGCATAGGATAGAAAGACAGAACTTTCTTGAAAACTTATTGCCCTCTCCAGACACTGAAATGGAGCTTAACTGGTCAAATATAATTCTGGGGAGTTTGATTCCCAGCCCCACCCTGTTTCTCCTAATTAATAGTGGTCGAGGTGCTGTAGGAAGCTTTTTGCTGATGTTTGAAATACCCACCCCTAGCTCTTGGCTGTGATTTGAGTGAGTGCTGACTCTCATACCTGAAATCAAGGGCAGCCTGCTTTAATCATAAAATACTCCACATTTTATAGCTCTTTAGGAAATAACACTTGAGGGCTTGCACATGTTTCCTTGGCAGGTTGTTTCTGTAGTTTCTGCCAGGTTTTACTGCACCTGCAGCAAATCAGTTTAAGTGTAGCTGAGTTTAAGCTTCTCAGTGGAGGAGACAGCAAAAAGCTTGATGATCATTTCAGATTGGGAACCCCAATTCTCTTATGTTGAGTTGCCACACTGGCTAAATGTAAAATAAGGACAGCACTATTTTTGAAATACGCTCAAGTTTGTGGACCATGAAGTGCTTTGGTGAGAGCTGCCAGAGAGCTGTCTCTTGTGAGTGTCCTCTGGCTTCAGGCTGCACTTTGAGGAGTTTGTGGCAAATAATGCACCGGGCTTTGCAAAGGACCATCAGACAAGATGTTCATTTGGTGAACTGCATCTGTTTTGTGTACTGAGCAAGGCAATAGCCTACAGGAAAAGTGTCATTGCACAATCCCATATGGTCATTATGGCTACACTTTAAAGGAAGCCCAATTATGATCATATAGACATTTTGCCATTTTACAACAGAGGACTTCAGTTTTCAGAAAATCAAGCTACTTTTCTTCTCCTGGATTGTGCTGGATTCTCCTGGATTGCCTTTTTGTGACAGGAATTTTCAACTGAAGCACCCACTTCCTGCTGCATCCTCTGTTCCTTTAGGAAGAGGCAAGTTCATTATATTATGGGGGAATTCCTTCTTTCTTCCTGTTGTGCAATCCCTGCAGATTTCTCATATTTGATTAACAGCATGGCTTCTGACAAAGGAAATGTTGGTAAATCCAGGATTTGCGAGAACTTTACAGAAGCTGATCATGCTTGGAATACTTCATGTGTTCTTCTTCATAATTTAGATTGTTATTGTTAATATAGTTGGAGGAGCTGACAGTCACAGATATAATTCCTATTGGAAAGCTGGGGTTATTGCCCTCGTGGGGTTTGACAACACACACTTTTGCCGAATCATTGTTTTTGGGTCATCTGTTTGTTGTTCAGAGTCCATGACTAATTAGCTTATAAAAAAGTCATTGAGCTAATATCTTCTAGAGAAACCTGTGATGTCAGATTTGATCCCCTAATTGCTCTTATAATTGGCATTTATTGGAGCTCTTTCACAAGTCAGGGCAACAGAGCTCATTTGTTTTATGTAGAATGTTGTAAAAACAATTGAACTGGCAGCTGATTACAGTTTTCTATTCAGTAAGCAATTTTGGAAGACTGTGGGCTAGACAGTTGTCTGATTTGCCTAGGTTGTAAAAGTTAAATGTAAAGAGAGATGAATTTTCAGCATATGGCTCTGTGTTAGCAATTACATGCATTAGTGGTTTAGCTGGTGTACTGTGTCTGCTTTATAAATGTTTATATTGCAGCCTTCTGCTAATAGATATTGATGACAGGCAGTGTTTGGAGGCCCAGTGCATGGCAGTGGTCATTAGTTATAGCCCAGTAATGATCCATCTACATGTGTTTGCTAGCATATCCAGTTCTAACCCGTGCTTGTGGAAACATCAGCTATTCTGTTGTTCCTTAATAATTTAACACAAGGTCATTGTCAGCTGGGATGTAAATGTTTAACATTTTATATTGAGCATATTCAAGTTTTAGAACTCTTTAAATATAAGTGAGCCCGGAAATAAAATTATGCTGATGCTTACATAAAGCTTGTCTTATTAATTCTGAAATTATTTGGAATGTTTTTTGATTGCCTAGCTATGTGTATAAAGGAAGTATGCAATCTCTTTCTCTGCTCTGAAATTACAGGGAGCACTGTGGTGAGAGGCAACTTTGAAATGTCACACTCCTGTCAAGAAAAAATAATTCATTGACCCTTGTCCATAAAAATTGGTGGAAAAATTGCACACTTCTGACCAGTCTCTGGATCTCATGTCTCAAAAGTGTGAAGAATGTGATAAGTTTGAATTCAGCTGAGATGGGTATTTTGACACCAAAATATTTAACTTTTGCCATATGGCTTCTCTCAAATTCCGTACTTCTTTGTCAGTTGCACATCAGCTCTGAACAGCGTGGGGTTTGTGGAATGATCTCTTCAAGCTGCAGACACAGAAATGAGCTTTTTTCCAAGTATTTGTCAGTTAGAGACAGTCTTCTGGAATTGTTGACATTAAATTTTTCTAATCGTAACAATGAATGTCTAATACCAATGAAAAGAATAAATGAAGTATTTCTGGTGGCATTCATCCTGAAACCAAAACATGATTAGCAAGTAATTAACTGTTACTGTTATGCCTTTGCATGACTTCACTGGCTGGATCCCAGATACTTTTTCCTAGTGGTGAAAAAGATCAAGGGTTTCTCTTGGATGTTGAGTTCAGGTGGCAGAGTACAAATTCCTGTGACAAGTGTGAAAAATGGCTTGTGGACCTTATCCCAGGCACATAAACCCATAGAGTAAGGACTGCTGAGCTTTTCTGTGCCCACAGTGCTGTGGTGAACACGTCACTTTTTGCATTGGAAAGCTTTTCGTTTCTCTGGGGATATTGATACTTTTTTTTTTTAGCATGGACTTCTTCTTCTTCAGGCCACTGAAAATTGTCTTTTCTGTTTTATTTCTCCACATTTGATAACTTTAGAGGAAATGTATCTGCTTATGAAAACTTATATTTCAATGTGTAATATTTGGGGGAAAGTGCATTTGAGGAGAGTATTCAACACTTTTTGCTGTTTTTATACACAAAGCCTCTGTACTAGACATGGTAAAATTGCCCAGAGAAGGCACTGAAGTGATTTGTCATAAGATCTCATAGAAGTCTTGGAAATTCTTGGGACAGTTGTGGATATGTGTCCCAGAGAACACATGTCCCCAAAATTCTTACATGTGTTCAACCCTTAGGAGTTAATTAGTCCTTGGCACTGGCAAATTTTTCTTCTGTGTGCTTAAAAGGGTTCAGCTGTACCTCAAATCATCTCTAGGTTCACTTTTGACAATCATTAGGCCAGATAAACTTCATGTCCGAAGTATTAGCAATATATGCAAGTATGGATTGAAGGTTTAAAAATCATTTTATGAGTTACTAAGAGTTTGATCTAATGATTGTGATTTCTGAACTTTCTGACAGATGCCTTCGAGGTGAAATGCAAGACACGTGGAGAGGAGGGAACCACTAGATCAGGTTCAGTAAAAACCTTTTTTGGTTTACTGTATATCTACATTTGATCACATAAATGTGCTTACTAACACAAACAGCTAATCCCTTATATTGGTGATCTGATGTGAATAGAGCTAATTTCTATTTGTTGTTGGAACAGAAATATTACAGGAGTTTTAGTGTGCTGTTTACACAGGGGAAAATCTGTAAACACCTATGGTCCTTTTGTCATCTGAATGCTTCTGTTGTCACTGCAGGGCACATGAAACTACAAGAATTGTGGAATGGTGCAAGCTAATATTTATCCTGGATGAGTGCAGTTAAAATCATTTTATCCAGCACATATCTATGTCAACTTTTATTACTAATTCAAGGTTCCTTGATGTGCCTTTTCTTGACCATTATTTATCTCGCTTTCACAGGCTGATTATTTTATCTCTTGCTTTACTTTTATTTCACTGCTAGACTGGGTTAGATCACAGAACGTGCAGATGTAGTTGTCAGTGCTTTGGGTGATGTCTTCAGAGTGAGGTTGTCATCACTGCTTTGAGAGAACACAAATCTGCTTTTTACTGGGTCAGTTTCTTGGGGAAGTGTAGTAATTGAAAAAGTATACTTGTGACCTTCTGTTCAATTTGTTCTGTTGATTTCATTTCCATTCAAGTTGTTGCATTCTGGTACAAGGAACCAGTGTCACTGGCCAGGTCAGATGGCTTTTGAAATTAGTAGGACTGTGGTTAGGATTTGGGTTACTGGTGTAAATTGCAGACTCTCTTCTGGGGAGCAGGGAAGGGGAAATCCCTTCTAGAACTTGACAAGCAAATTTATGTGCTGAAGATACACAAGTAGCTAGGTAGGGATTTGTTCCTGATGAAGTCATAGCAAGACTTACCATAAAACTGTGATATTTTTATTATCTGACTTCCTTACAAACCTTTAAAATTATTTTCTCTCAAGAGGAAGCAGTATTTAAATCTGTATGGTTTATGTTAGACAAATATAATTGCATTTTTGGTCCAGGGCATGTGATTAAATAAAGGCATGTGGGGTGATAGGACGATGTACTCAAATACTCTGTCATGAGCAGAAGTGAACAGCATGGGCTGTGCTCTCAGAGTGGGGAGTTACACTGTGTAACAAGTGATGATATTCTAGCACTTGTAAAGCATCGTAGCTGATGCTGAAGTTTCTTGATTAAAATATTTCTGAGCAATAAATCAGAAATAGCTAGATGGTCTGATGGTCTAACTATGAGCTTTGGCCTCTTAGTTCAATGAAAGCCTTATGGAAACAGATTGCTGGGGTTTTGCAAGTTGCTTTGGATTCGCTTGGGGTTTTAGTGGTGTGTTTTTGTTTTTGTTTTTTCCTTTTTTGGGGCTTGTTTTTAACATAGATAAATCTTTTCTATAAAGAGGTGGTGTTTCAAGGCAGAATTTTCTGTGTCTCCAGCCCTCACCCTGGTGTTCCCAGGCATCAGATTATGTTGGTCTATGGCATAAATTGGGGGACATGAGAAAGGACCCAGAAATATGATTTCTGCAGTATCAGCAGTATACTGAAAGTCTTCTGAACTTCAGATCAGGCTCCTAAAGATACATTTCAGCTGTGATTGTTGGAGACAGAGAAATATAAATGGGCTCTTTCTGCTGGTGCTTGTCACATGGGACAGTCACTCTTTGTGTAAGAGTCTGTGAGCTTCACTTACTTGCCTTTTTTTCTGGCTTTTGCCTTTCTGCCTAAGAATAAAGCCTCAAATTTTAGTACTTGCACTGTGAAAATTGTTAGATACATTTAGTTACAATGAGCACTCTTCCAGGGTCTTATTAATTGGGACAGAATGAATAGAAAGCTGTTGTTTATATCTATATTCCCTGATTACTCTTACCAGCATGCCAAATATCTAATGAAAAACTGCCTTGTGAATTGTTGGTTTATTTATTTATTTCTTGAACAAACCCTGGTGTGCTGATGTGATCTTATGGTTCCATAGGGGTAGGCAAATATACTGTAAGTGGCATTAATCAAAGCTCCAGCTCTATCCTGGCATCTTTAACCTCACCTGTGGGATTAATGCAAGACTTTGTCTTCTCCCTTCCCATCTGTCTTTACCATTAATTTACGCTGTAATACTGGATGCTTATTAGGTTGAAATTGGAAAGGAAAAAACCTGTTAGTTAAGTTTATAAAAAGGCAAGCTCTGTGATTTTTATTTTTTCCTTTTATAAAGTGGTGTTTGCATTTATCTAAGGTGAGAGAAAAAGCAGTGGAGCCTGTATGGAATGAAAAAGGAAGTTTCCAGTCCCTTCTACACATCCAGATGTTTTCACCGTAAGAGAAGCTTTCACTGTAACAGATATAATTGTGCATGAGTTATGTTCATCCTTTGGGATGTCTGGGTGTACTAAAGCATCTTTAAGGGCAAGGTGGTAAACCTCTGACTAGCTTAAAGAATGCCAGCTCCTGATGATTTTTGAATTGTACTGAAGTTTGGAGTAGGCAGTATTCTTTGGCACAAGGAGGATGAGTGTTGATAAACCTGTGTTTAGAATCTAAATGCTCCTTTCAATGTCGTGTATGGATGTCTTTCCTTTAGATTTAGAGGCAATTTAGTTTAGTTTTCACAAAGGAAAACTACAAATTACTAACAGTGTACTGAAGTCATTAGCTAACAGCCTCAATTAACATAACAAACAAAATGCAGAATAAATGCAGCGAGAGCAAGACTGCCTTAGCCTTGAATTTTCTGCTGTGTCCATATTACTGTGCCACAAGGCTTCATTCAGTAGACCTGACAGACAACTAGAGACTTAAAATGTTAAAGAATAAATTCCATTTTAATCTCTTTTGGGGAAAAAAAAAAGCCACCAACTTCTGGAACTGAGATAGTAATTAGGCTGAAACAGCATAGATTAGCCCCACTTAATGTGGAATTTAATTACTTGAAAGCAATTAAATTAATGTTAGAGTCTGCTCAGCTTGGGGAAGGGTTTGAGTATAGGGATTTTTGTCAAAGATGTTAATGCAGTCTCTGTGCTGTAGCTTGTTAATTTAACATAACTTTCTTTTTGCAGTTTGTCATCAATTCAAAGACAACTAGTTTTCTCTAAATGAAAATGAGCTCTTCTTGGTAGAAAAAAAAATGTCAAAACTGGCTGGATTGAACTTTGGTTCCTAGTTAGCAACAACCAGGCAGATAAGACAACATCCCCTCCTTTATTACATTTGAGATTTCCAGCCCTTTGCTTCCCCTCAGCTTGTTTACTTCCTCTTAACTACCTAGGAATTGCCAATAACTGCAGCACAGCTACCAGGGAAGCAGTTTGTCTGGGATTAAGGAAGGGATTGAGTAATTTTCCTCTGATTTGAGTCAAGATTCACAAGACGCCCAGGGCATCCACCTGTTGTGGGGAGGGGAAAGCTCTTTGTGGTGTCCTGATCAATCTTTCACCATGGTTCAAGGAGGAAAGACAAAGGCACTGCTGGTGGAGCCACACAGGTGTCAGGAAGGCACTGGGCAAAGAGAAGTCCACTTTGTGTGGGAGCTGCTGAACTTTTCATTTTAAGAAAGGACAGGAATGAAGGAATCCAGGATTTAGTGGTCTGATGCTACCATCCTTTGTGCAGTGGAAAAGAGGACATTGTTGGTCACAAAGTGGCCCTAGTTGTAGACAAGGGGAAGGTTTGGGGTAAAATCTGGGGACTCCAGAGAAAGGGCCAGTCCAATGTTGCCTGTTTGCCCTGGCTGTGGCTTTTTGGTGCTGATTGCTTGGAGAAGGGTTCTCTCAGAGCAGCTGCACAGGAGTCCTTCAGTGCCTTGAGCTCCTCCTGCAAGTGCAAGCCCAGCCTTGGCAGTGGCTGCTGCTGCAGGTGGTGTGGGGCTGGTGGAGATGGGGTGGTCGCTCTCATTTATCAGTGAGCAGGGGAGGCTGATGAGCCATGCTAGGACTTATGATTTCTGATTTTTCAAGCTGATTTCTTGTCCACTGCCTGACTTTCAGATAAGAAACTTAGTGCTGAAAACACCTTGCTTTGGGTATTAGGAGGGATTAAGTGCCATCCCTTCCTCCCTGGAGGAACCCAAACCCACAGTGCTGCTTTAGTTGCTTTTTGCTGTTTGACTGTGAATTAGAGGACATTGTATTTTTAGTGGCAGCTTTAGTTTCAAAGCATGTTGTGTCAGGGTCTCGAGAATCTTTTGAACTTGTGACTTCTCTGTTTTCTGCTTGCACAGTAGGTTTAAATGTGTCAGTAAAGAGGAGTAACATTTTAAGTTGGAAATGTCTTTGGAATGTGGTTTGGGCATATATTTTTCAAAGGAGGAGCACAAGTTCAGATTTGTGTTTCCAGTGGTAGACCATTTTGAAAGATTGTTCAGTTTATGGATAATATTTTCAAGTTTCTCTTGTTGGGTTTTCACTAAGCAGGTTGATGGTGTGTGTTACTCAGACAAATTACAGTGAAAGTGCAAAGAGACCTAAAGAGATCTTGTCATCCTTAACCTACTGTGAAACTATTTGCATGCCGGTGGCTACAAGAATGAAGTTGGGATTTAAAGGGAAGAAGAGAAGAGCTGAGCCCAGCTGGCTGTGCCTTTCTTCAGAAGGTGACAGTACTCTTTTGTACACAGACCGTGAACAGAGAAGTGGTGACTGTCATCTTCCTCCTTAGCCTCTTACATGTCCAGTTAGGAAAGGCAAAGGCTATTCCTAAAGTCCAGTTTTCTGGCCTGGATTTGAACAATGGGCTGATAGTCCTGACCTCTTTCTTGTTCTCCCTTTTTCTTGGAGGGGAAGGAACTAGAACCCTTGGGATGCATCTATGTTTTAATGCCCGTTGACTGCAAAAACCTGCTGTGTTGGTGGTTTTGTAGCTCGGCAGTGAGCTGTGCTTACAGGACACTGGGTGAAGGCTTAACCTGGCACACCCTTTTGCAGAGTCTTTAGGGCATAACAGCAGGCAAAGGCCACCTTTGGAGGCATTTGGGGTTTGTTTTACCATTGCAGATAAATCTGTTCTGCAATGTATTCATTGTACTGTGAATGAAAGAGCGGATGTTTTGATTTGAAAGGGAATCTTGTTTATAATTCTTGAGTATAAACAAACTCTGGGGAGGAAGCCTTACTGGAAAGAAAAAGAGCCTTCCTGGACCATCTTCTGGTTCAGCAAGTAATAACCCTTCTGGTGTTTTGCATCAGTGACAGTGTATGTGTACATGTATTTTTAGAAGGGCTTCCAAAGGGCCCCTTGCTGCATGTGGGTTTGTTTATGGTTCTGTTATGCAAACCATGGGATATTCCCAGCTCTGCCCCCTCCAGTTTAAGTTCCCAGCCTGCCTCTCTGAGCCCCTGTGAGCTGCTGGCTGGTGCAGGGAGTGGGGCTGGTAAAGGACAGAGCTGTCTTCTCACCTCACTTTCCTCATAAACGGCATCACATGCTAATTGCTTTTCATTCTGCACTTCAGCAAGAGCAGAGTGATACAGAGCTAGGGTTTGATTTTCCCCAGGGTGCTGTGGGTGTGACTGATGGAACAGAGCCAGAAGAATTTGGCAAAGTAGCTGACTGTAAAGGGAATAATCTCTTTTTCCTGATGATGGATGGCACTTAGAAAGCAGCTGAGCCTAAAAGCCATTTCTCATGCTAAGGCTCTGCAATGTGCAGGTCAGCCATGGAGCAAATGCAAGCCTTCAAAATGAGAGCTAATAGCTTGGCAGGTTATGCCTGACAAGCAGCAAGTGATTTGCTGCAAGTTCTTTAGTGTGTGGGGTTTAGTAGGTTTTTTGTGGCTTGTAACATTTAGTAATGCTATATTTTTCTAATATTACATGATCATCTGTTTCTAAGTGCAGAAATAGCTTAAAGAAAACAGTTAATAAGGAAATATCTTTTCATACTCAAATATAGTACATTTCTCTAATATCTAAAAAATTATTTCTATTTAACTGCTGCACATGTGGTTAAGAATATAGGATAAAAAATGTTTCAGCTGAGCAGTTGTTAAAATACTGCCCCCTCACTTTTCTGTGCAAACTGACAGCTACCTGGGACAGAGGATCATGTGTCGCTCCCAAAGAAATGGTCAGGGAATTGTGGAGGTGAGATTTGAGAGGAAAATCCATAGTGGAGTGAGGGTAGATTCATATAGGATAACAGTTGGAAAAGGCACTTGTCTAATTTGAGATGCAGCATTCATGGAGAGCTTATGTTGTCATATTTACTGCTGATTTGGTAAAAGAAGAATGCTGTCTGGAGTACTGCTGGAGGAAAGGCTTCCTGGGAAATATCCAAATACTGAGTTTACCTCTGCAAGTTTCAGAGCTGTTTCTTGAAGAGGTCTGAACTTTGAACAGCTGCTTTTGTCTGATGCTGGGTTTTGAGGAGATGAATGACAGAATGTTTATATGGAAGCTCCAATAGTCATAAAGTATCTACATTTGCAACAAAGTCCTAAACTATTGTAAAATGTGGATTTTTCTCCTAGAAGCTAGGCCTGTGAGACTCAGTCACTAGCACACATTGCGTTGCTCTGTGAATACAGGCAGTTCTAATCTTTCACCTGCTTGTTAAGTGCTGTACTTACTTCTGTTTAAAGGGTTAGGTTTTGAGAACTGTTCTCTCTACAACCAAATAGTTCATTATTCAAAACATAGACTTCACAAATAGGTTTTGTGAGATCGTATTCATTAAGCAGCATCATCTTGACAATAAGTACTTCTAGTGTGTCTGAAACTCCTTGTGTTTACCAATTATTGTCTGTGATGCTTGAACTGATTTGCTAATCACAAAGCTGGAGTTCTGTTTTACAGGAATGTATTGACACAGTAATTATAAATGCAAAGTTTTCATCTTTATTGTAATAAAAGTTTTATTATCCAGTATTTGAGAAAATATTTTTCACAACAGACACATTCATATCTTGATACACATGTGTACACTATGCAGTTTTCCCAAGAATGTTTCAGCTTAGCAGTGGCTTAATAAAGTATTCAGGTGAAGTAGGAACCTCATTTAGACTTCCAGACCAGCCAGGAAGGTGAATTGTAGAATGAACTTCCCTTACAGTTTGAATTCAATGAAACTGAGTGTGGTTCTTAACTTGTTGTACATTAGCTCAGTACAGGGTGAGAATCTGCTTCAAATTTCTTGTTCTACTTTATAAAGTTAATTATAGACTTTAGGAGTTAAATACTTCTATGGTCCTAGGAAGCAGGGTTTGTTTAGATCTTATTCTGAATTTGCAAATGCATTCATGCTTGTTTTGTTGCTCTATATCTTGATGTTATGAGAGCAGTTAAAACCCTGTTGCAAGGTATTTGTATCCTGTTGTAATTGTGGTCTGATAAAATCCTGTAAGACTAGGCTGTTTGCATCCAGAAGGGATTTTTCCCTTCTCAAATAGTTGTGATCAGCAGACTTTGGAGAGCAGTGATTTGCATCACTAGGCTCAAAGGGCCAGTTTAACATAGTGCCACATACAGTGTAAGGTGTTGCCTGTACAGTTTGTTAGAACATGCAGTTAGTGATGGAATGTGCTGGTGTGGTTTAATTGAAATAATGCTAAAACTGTGTACTCCTAACCAGGAACTGGCAGCCTTATTTACTGGGGCCTTGGTGGTTGTTAACATTAGAGATTTCTTGAAAAAAAGGACACATTAGAAACTTTAAAGTAACTAAAGGAGCAATCTTTTTGGGAGATCAGAAAGAGAATGTGGGTATAAAATACATTTTGTGCCTGTGGTGGGAGGTTATCAACTCTAAACTTCTGATTTACGGGAAATAAATTGTGGAACCAACAGTAGATTGCTTGCAATGTGGATGTCAAATCCCTCAGACTGTAGAAATAATGAATAATTAATGTTTTATATGCAAAATATTATGTTCTCTCTTAAAATTTAAAAAGTAGAAATTTAAAATGATCAGGGTGATGCTTTAGCTAAAATTTATCCATCTGGTTTAGGGTGGACCTTTGGTAAAATCTTTCTTCTTTCTTTCTGTGTGTGAAAGAAAGACATAGTCGTACTATTAAATTTTAAGTAAGAGCTAGAGCAACAGATGGATGGTGGAATATGCAATTTCTGCTTGATTTAAGTTTACAAGACTCCTTAGAATTTCTCTCTGATTTTTGAAGAGGTAACAAACCCAGTGCATGGAAAGAGGAATATGGAATGTTCCTACTGCATTTTCATGACTATACCTTTTGGTAGATTGATGCTCCGGACTTTGACTTAGTGCTAATATTGTGATATATTTTTTGATCAAGCAGTTAACTAACACAACATTTTATTACCTGTTGGAGTGGCATAAGGCATGCAGTTTTCTAGTGCACATGGCATTGCCATACTCTTGTTTAGTGTGCTTTGGTTTACCAATACTTCCTTGTTTTTATAAACTCAGGGAATGCTGGCTATTAATATCTGCCAAGTAGTGACTTAGCCAAAAATTAGCTAAGGGTTATGAAAATAACTGCTTCATTTTGCCTTTGTTTGTACCTGATGCTTTGTGCAGATGTTTCTGTTGTTTCAGATATTAGATCTGACTCAAGTAAGAAGCATGAATATTGTTTGGAAATACTCCTTAGTCATTTTCTGTGGTGTCTTGGTATGGCTGGCATTTTCCCTGGATGTGACTGTATGTCTGCATTCAGAATGTGACAGCCCCAAACTGCTTTTTCTGCAAGTTCTATGAGGCTTTTTTCATGGTCGAGTGCCAATTTTTTTAACCAGTCTTCATTGTGAATCTTCCTGCAAGGTTATGAGGAAAGAATAGGATGGCTTTTAACAAATTTCTTTTCTGAGACTTGGAAAAGTTGCCTTGCTTACAAAGAGTAGGTGATTGGTCATTCCTTGCCTCTTGTGGAAGAGGGACACTTGTCCTGCTGTGCAATAAGAGGTGTGGCAAAAACATACTGACATGTAACAGAAAAGGCCTATCATGCTTTGTCCAGACTTTTTCTGAACAGGAGTGCCCCTTTCTTTCTATTTCTATGGGGGGGAAAAAAAAAAGTTCATCTCTGGCAGGGTTCAAATGTATCCTGGGTAGCAAAGGTATAGACTTGGGCAAGACAAGGTAACAGGAGACTGCTGCTGCACAGCATGGACTCTGATCACCCACCCACAGTGATGCCTGAAACAATTTTGGTAAGGATGGCATTAAAAAAGGTAGCTTGTTTGGTTTTCCTTCCAAGTGTATAAAGAATACTCAGGAGAAGCTGAAAAAATATATATCTTCCAAATAACCATGCTAACTTTGTATCTTTATTGTGTTGCTGATGTATTTTCTGGGGTTTGGCCACACTTGGAGGAGACTCCACTTAGTGCTTTATTTCTGCTCCTTATCATAGATCTCTCCTCATGCAGTAGTAGGAATGATAGGAACATGAACAAATCTGTTTATTTTACTGATCTTCTCTTATCAGAGTAATTGCTAAATAAATGTTGCTGTAACTGCAGTAGTTAAGGTCACTTAAATTTGACATCTGAGTCTCCCAAACTTCTTGTCTTCCCTTTCACAGCTGCTGGAAATAATCAAACTTAGAGAAATAAAGGATGAGCTTTTTCTTTTATTGTAGTAAAGAGAAGGCAGAATTAAAATTTCAAGATTACCTTATTACACAAATTTTGTAGACATGGTTTGTCAGGAACTCAAGTATACAAAAAGGGCTTTCCCAACATGCACTTAGAAACCCCATGCTGCTGTATTGGGAAATACTCCTGCTAGAGGTAATTAAGAAGACACATGTAAAACAGTTCCTTTTTTCTCAAGGCTGTGTACTCAGCATCATAAAAACTCCATGGATTATGAAACATGAAATTCCAGAGGTGGTAAAAAAACCAAAATAATAGGCTGCTAATCCAGTTGTTGCTTCTTGAATTTCTTTACTGGTTAAAGGTTTAGTCAAAAGGTTTTGTTGTGTGGTTACAGTTGCTAGAGGCCAAGTTGGAGCTGAAATTCTACAGGGTGTCAATACCAAGTGGAACAGCTCCAAGTGACACAAAGTTTATTTTAAGAGCCCTGTATCACAGTTCTTCAGGCTCATCAGTTATTCTTCCCCTTGATGTACACTAAGACTTTAATAACAGCCATGGAAATACTCTTCTGAGACTTCTACAGTCTGAGAAACTTTGTGCTTCCAAACCTAGGAGCTTATATCTCTTTCAAGATGCTCTGGGAAAGAACTGGGAATAGCAGGAGAAGAGGAGAAGCAAAGGAGTGCTGCTACAGAAGTGCACTTCCATGGCTCACTAGGATTAGCACTATCCCTGCTGTTCAAAGAAAGTAGCAGCCTGAAGGTTGCAGTCACAGTACGTGTGGTTTTGTTTTGATAAAAGATGCATGATCTTCTGTGACTCACTTGAATGAAGTTTAATAGGGTCCAGCATCATCCAGGTGAATGAATCTTGGCAGCTGCTTCCATTAAAAAAATTTTATTTTTTTAGCCTCCTAGGTGCATGTTTCATGCTGTTTAGTTGCAAGATCTTTGTGTCCTGCCAAAATAAAAAAATAAAAAAGGAAGTATGCATTCCAAAATGTTGTTTTTTAACCAGAGAAGTGAAAGTGGTTTTCTGATATAAAGGAATGAAGATTTTCTATTAAGCAGGTACTACAGCCACTTTGTGGCTGACAGTATATTATGGCATTTTTGACAATGTTGGAAGCCAAGGAATTTGACTTATATTTAATGTACAGCTTGTTTCTCTCAAAATACAGTTTCTGTTTCTTTCAACCTTACATAAGAGGACAGGTGAGTTCCAGCAGATGGTATCCCTGACTGTGATGACATGCAGAAGATACTTGTCCCTGTCCCAGAAGTCTCAGGCTAGCTATTTCTTACCCTGTTTGTGAGCAGTTGTGTTGTTTCCTGTCCTCCAGAAGATTTGGGGCTTTTTCAGGCCCAAAGAAATGAATGTGAGATACTCTCATGTGTCTGGATATGTTGGTGTCTCTCTGAATTATAGTTTTGAGGTCTTTTCAGCACTGATGTCTGAAATAATGGATCTGTTAGGAGACTGCCCTCTGTGACACCTGTGAGTCTCAGCTGGAGGTGCATCATTGTTCTGTGTTAGCGAGAGATGGGGAAGGATGGGAGAGAAAATGAGGTGAAATGGAAATGGAGTAGGTGATTTTTGCTTCGTCTCTATCTTAATGAAGTTGGATTTTAAAATACAGCCATGACCATGATGCCTGCTTACAAAGTTCTTGTGAACATACGGTTGTATGACTGTAGAAAAGAGCCATAAAAATGTCCAGAAGATTGACAATTAGAGACTTAATGCTTTTCAGAAAGAGCAATTACAAAGGCCTTTACTATATAGGAAAACAGCAGGTAGTGATGCTTGTGTTCTTTTGCAGGGAGACACATAACAAGTATCAATCACTAAAACAGATGTTTAATAACTGACTTTGGAGGTGAGGCATATGTTTTTGACAATGAAGATGATTCATCTTTTGGACAAGCTACCATTTGGGAAAACATTGTAGCCATCCATTGAGACATTGAAATTGAAAATGTAAATTTTTTGCTATAGCTTTTCAAAGGTGGAGATCCTTCCTAGATGAAATTTAATGGCCTGTGACAGGTGCAGCAGGTAATTTTGCTCATGAAATTTAGAAATACTCTTGCTTCCTAGCTTAGCATTCTGATGTGTTGTTGCCTGTTCCATCTGGAACAGTCTCCTTTGCTTACTGCTTTTTTTCTCAAGTGTGATGTTGGTCTAAGGGTCTAAGAGATAATCTCCTAGAACATTTTAACTGATCACTTATGGCATTGCAGAAACTTCTTCCTTCTTAGGAAATGTCTTTAATAGGCAGCTTCTTTTTTATTTGTGCTTCTTGATTTTTTCACATTGTTCAAAACTCAGTAACTTCCTGCAGCAGTGTTTTAGAAAAGAGCCATTTCTTAGGCTTGTGACAGGTGTAGATGCAGTTTGTCCTTTGTCTTGTTATAATAAGCCATATTAGAAACAAGATTTGGCCTTTCACTTACTGATAGTTTAACTATTTATTATTTGTGGTTTCAGACTGGTACTCAAATATTTTGGTGCCTTCACCGATGCATTGAGTTGGACTCCTAACACAACTCTTTGTAGCATTGAATTATTCATGTTGTGGACTCTTCTCATTATTGTAAGGTTGACAGCTCAGCTGTGATCTTTAAAAAGGACCTAGGAGATTGAGTGGATAGAAATCTTACCAGTTTTTTGTGTAGTGGTTCATTTCATTCCCCAGTGTGTGGATTTTGATGTCGTATCACAGGTAGTGTTTAAATTCTTATAGTTGAGATTTAACAGCAGAACTGAGCGGGCTGGCATGGTGGCTGTGACTTGACAGACTGCTTTCTTTCCATTTCACTTTGTTCTATGCTTGCAATCCTTGTCAAGAGAGTGTGGATCACAGGTGCTAAGTGGGAGATGGGCAGCAGCTCATTTCCTTGGGGCACAGGAATTTTCCTTTTGAAGGGAGTTCCCAGAGACAGCAGGGCACCTGGCAAGTGCTGCAGAAAGGCACAGCTCCCATGAAGTGACAGAAGGAGCAGTGAAGAGAAAAGCCCCAGAGACTCCATAAGGAAGAGAAGCAGCTAAATTAATCTACAGACTGACAAACCTGCTGAGCCCAAAAGGACTCACTGGCAGGGAGCCAGTGGGCAGGAAAAGGCTCTGTCTTTTTTTGGATCACTTACAGTGGATTCTCTTTTCTCAGCTGACTTATAATAACATGTTTGATGAAACTTAGATTTTTTACTTTAGCACCACTTGGATTGTTTTTGGTAACTTGTTGTAGGACAAATTCAGTTGTAGCCCTGGCCAGCTTGGAGTTCTAAGAGAGCATCACACAGCAGTTAAGTAGGAGCAGTGGACTCAGGTGCTGGAGGTCTTGGACAACAAAAGCTGTAGTTGCTGTGGAATGTACCCATGTCAAGAGTTAGAAATTTTAATAGTTGTGTGGGATCAGATTAATACTCTTTGTGCTCTCCTATATGTGGACTCATTTTCTCCTTTATTCTTTATTGAAGAAGGTAAGAATGAAATAGCACACAGAGAGTTACTTTCTTAGTGATGTGTAAGTCAAGGACAACTTGGATCAAAGAAGATTTATTTTGTGCTTCAAGGAACTGGATGGATATTATACCCCTATAGCTTTTTCCAGACACTTTTTGAATGCTTGAAAATTTGGAACATGCAAGACCATGAGCTTTTTTCAGTGTCCAAGTTAGAAAGTCTGTGTGCATACGTATTGAATACATAGAGGGAATTGTTATTGTAATGGTATTGATACAGTTGCCAAACACCAGTACTGTTTGATTTGGCATGTGGATTTTAATTGGCTGCTTAAGGGGTTAGTGGACATCTGTTCAACATTCCAGCACACCAGTTGAATAATTGGTTAATAGCTGGTCCTAGCTGTACGTTGTATAGTGCTGACTTTGGGGAAAAAAAAATTGCATTTTTATTCCAAGGCATAATATGACTTTTTTTTTTGTTCCTGTTAAATCAGTGATGTAGAACAGGGGAAGCAGCTCTGAAGTTTTGCTAGTTACATACATAGTTAAACGGTGTGTTGCTCCAGAGAAATGAGAGGCTGATGTAGGAAGGACCTTTTCTGAGGAAATTGAGCACAAAAATGCAAATTGAATGTAATTCCATTGGGTAGGAAATCTAGTGAATAGCTGAATTGTGAGAGAACAGAGGTATTGTAGTGGCTGTTCAGCTTTTAATTAAAAATCAAAGCAGTCATATATTTTTTCCAGATCTATGCACCATGAAAAATGAACAGTTTGTACTTGATTTGTAAAATCCACCCCATGTCTTCATAGGAGAATGCGGGGGGGAAGCGTGGAACATCTTAGAATTGACTTAGAAATTTTGTGGGATTTTTGAAACAAATGGTTGCTAGAAATCATTTTGATACCTATCAGTGTCCCGTATTTTATGTAAGTGTAAGTTTGAACTGGACCTGTCTGAATTCAGAGGATTTGCTGATAGAAAATTGAGAGGGTCATACCTGACTTAACTTTTGGAATATTGGAATTTATTTGATTTATTTAGTACTTGGCTTGTCGTTTTCAGTCAATTCAATTATCCTTCAAATGAGGATCCAAAAATTCTATCACTCTAAAAAGATGAAGTATGTGTGCTCCAGGAAAAACTCCAAAACTTGGGTTTTTCTGGTTTGTACAAAGAGTTTTTTGCAGAAATGAGAGAGGAGGGAAATGGGCTTGCAGCAGTTTTAGAAGTTTTTTGATATGTGAGCAGGGATATCTAGAAGCCTTAGATAGCAAATACCTTACCAAAAAGGGAAGCTTGGAAAAGAATTTGTTGTAAATGCCAAGATTAGATGTTGCACTCCTGGCAGTTGTCGAGACAGAAAGCAAAAAAATATTTAGGGAGTTTGTGTTATTGCCACATCTTTTTTCACAGTTGCTGTAGCAGCCATGGGAAGGGAGCAGCAGCTGGATCACATTGGCAGTAGGAGAAAGGAGCTAACTAAAGCCACCTTGATCTTCAAAACCCTGCCTCAGAATGGCTGCACTGAAAGAGAACTTCATGTATAATACAGGAAGATTGCCTTCAGAAGCTTGCCATGCAGAACAGCTTTATGCTGTAATTCCATCTTTTCCAGCACAATACAAGTCAATGCTTGATCTAAGTGGTATCACTTATGGAAATTGAATGCTCACAGCAACAGTTCTCACATCTCCCTGTATTTTCATTGGGTCGCAAAGTCAATGTTTCTTGCTGTAAATCTGTTCAGTTTTGTTTATGTTTTCATGCACAACAAATGCCAATTTTATTGTGATTATTTGTGATAGTGGTATAGATTTGATACACAAGGGTGTCCTTGGGGTTCTGTTCTGTTACAAGTCTGGTTATAGAAAACCCATTTTGACATGTGGCCACAAATTGGTAAAGCTGTGATCATTTCATCTTATAGATATACCAAATGACAAGTGTTTTTCAAATTAACTTTTTAATTATTATCGACATGTATATATCAATCACTTTGAGAGTTGTTAATAGGAAAAAATTATCTCTTGGGCTGCAGTGCATTAGAAGCAGGATTCAGATTATACTTAGCTAGAGGGAAGGGCTTCTATCATCTTCCTCCCACACCCCAGTTACCTGTCAGGGGAGATTAAAACCCTTGTTTTTAATGATTTCAGATGGCATCCAGGGCATTTCTCACTTGGGGAAGCTGATAGCCTGCAGAGGCTTTGATGAGCTGGTGAGAGGATTCCATGTCTCATTCCACCTTGCTGTGGTACATCAGAGTCTTTCCTTAGTTCACCCAACAGCCTTGCTTAGGGCTGGTTCTCTGTTAGGAGCTCTGTAGGACGTTTTCTTGGTTGTAACAGACTTGGGTGTGGGTGTTTCTGCTTTTAAATTTTAAAAGCTACATTAGTGTTTTACTATAGACAGTAGCCTGGTGAAATGAGGACAGGGGAGCTTTATTTAGGGTCCCATATTGGGCTCATGGATGTTTAGGTATGGCTTTTGTAGTTTTTGCAGTTCTGTCTCTGCTGACCTACCTTCTCCCCTACTGTGGGAAGTGTGACTTAACAGCCAGTAAAGTAAGTAAAACAAGTGAAAAATGTGCTATGGGACTCTGAAGTTTTCTTCATCAAAGACTTGACTGTTATAAAATGCTGATTCCAGCTTTTGCTAGTCTTTACTGAGTATCTCGTATCCTGGTTTTTCCCCAAGTGTACATATCTTAATGTTTTTGCAGTTGGGCTGCATTTCTCTTGGCTGTGACTGTATGGTCATTACTGTGCCCTAAGAGAAGGTCAGCTGCATTCTTTCAGCATTTTTGGTTTTTCATACACTTGCAGTCCAGGCTTCTGTGGAGAAACATCTGTTTACTGTCAGACTATGTGAACACATGCACTCACCTCACAACATATTTAAAAATGCTCTCTGTGTTTTTCCTCTCTATGACAAGAATGAATTATGGTTTTATTCCTGACTGTTTTGAACATGTAAAGGTTTGCTCTGTCCACTGCAGGTTTAGGTTGCTTCTAATCTGAAATGGAAAAATACAGAGATTTGGTGGGGTTTTTTTGGTTTTGGGTTTGTTTTTTTTTTAAATGTGGTTATTTCCTGCAGAGCTGCATACAGCCACAGAAGATAGAACAGAGATCAGTGGAGTTTTTGCAGGCATATTAGAGGGAGCTTGTGTTGGGTCTGGAGTTTGTTTCCTTGTTATCCCCTTGGAGCTGGGCTTGTATGGGGCTTCACTGTTTGGTTCTTGTGCCTGTATGACCATCACCTCATCAGCCCTCCCTGTGGGAGCTCTGAGTGGTAGGGCTGGGACGCCTGGATCTTGGGAATTCAAACTAATGTCTGAATAGTAGAAAAGCTCCATCTGCTCCTGGCTTGGAGTATATTTCTTGGTGTACACATGCTTTTGAGAAGCTTCAGAACTCAAGATGGGATTTTCCCACTTGGCAGTTGTGCTTTTGCTCATTATGTGTGTGCAAGAGGGTTGTCCATTGTTATAATGAAATACCAGTCTTCGTGAAAGTGAATTCAATATTTTGTCTAACTGAAATTTAGGAAATGTTAGCAAGGCTAGAGTTCTGTAATACAACATGAGTTCTTGTTCTACCATTTTTTTTCTTTTTTTTTTTTTTTTCTTGTGTTTGGTATTATGTTTTGCCTCTAGGAATGAAAAAGCAATGCACATCTTAAGTAATATGGCACAATATCTAGCAACAGACTTAAAAAAAGCAAACTGTCCAAATGAGTCCAGCAGGTTTTTACTGCTCTGTAATTTTATGGGAAAGTGAATGGTTACAGGGTTGAACCTGTATTTGAAATAGACACCCCTGTAACATGCACATGAAAAGGGGTGTCCTTTAACTCCTCTTACTAGGTGGAAAATGTTTAATCATAAAATTTACCAAATAAAAGAATACCTGATAAACTTTTCATTTCATTGGGAAGGGAGGGATCGATTCAAACCCTAACCTGGCAAGAAGTATTTGATGGGCTCAAGCTATTATTAACATTACTCCACAGAAGGCTATGGAGTGGCAATGCAGGTTTTGAGTCTACATGTCTCTCTATACAGCCAGTACAACATTTGGACCTTTTTTTATGACAGAATGGTGTTTGGACTGCATTTAGAAGTAATATTCCCTCATTTAGTTATGTGTTTGCCAAGCATGACCTCACCAGAACTCCACCACAGTGGTGTTTAACTGGAATAATATGCTCTCCAAAGGCAGCAATGGCAGTCTGGTGCAGAGCACTAAGGAAAGATCCCCTCCAGAAATTGTGGATTGTTGTGTGTATTGATCTCCCATTATCAGTCGGTACAAACCTGATTGCTGCTATCTCAACAGACAGAGATTTTAACCAAGAAAACAAAGGAGGGAAAAGCAAAAGGTGATTAAAATGGCTTTGAGTAGGAAGAGAGTAGGAGATCAGTTACTGGCTGCAAAATGAGCTCTGGAATCAGGATGATATTTCAGAAAGGTAAATTTACTGAAGAATATAAACAGTAAGAAATCTTAATTTCTGTGAAGATAATTTTCATCCATTTTAAAAGATCAAAACAAGCTTTAGTGTTGAAGGAAGATGTTTAATGTGTACTTTTCCCTCCTAATTAACTTAGTGTGCTGCTTCTAGGACAGGTGAGACTGAATGCATTTACAGTGATGAATGACCTTGGCCTGTTCAGCCATTGCAGGGGTCGCTGCATCTAAATTGTGGCAAAGCCAAATACTGTGTTTCAACAGGATACATTAGGTATTCGTTTGGAGCTAGAGTAAGATAAAGTGTACTGCCTGTGCCTGACTGGGCATGGCTCACTTTGGTGCAAGTGGATTTATTTAAAACTGGAGAATGTCCACGTGAAATGCAGCTGTGGCGGCAGGAGAACTGTGCTGCTTTCTTAGAGGTCATTACTGCAGTGGAGTTAAAGAGGAGGAGAGAAGAATTTTTATGTAATCTACATAATCTTCTAATTGTGGAACCTGAAAACAGCCTCCCAGATAGACATAAATACTACAGGATGCCTCTTCCTTCACAGGGATCTCATGGGGCTGCTTGGGGAAGTGGGGAAGTTTGCTTGGAGTCCTTAGGGAAGAGTGATGTATGGCATCTAGTGAAACTGTCCTTTAGTCTGCATGGCCGAGTATCTGCACTGAGGTTGCTCATGGCATCCTTACTTAAATGTGTGCAGTGTTGAAAAAATGTTATACAGAGCTTCCTGTGTGTAGCATCAAGACTTGGCTTTGCTTGAAACTTTTGTTTGTGGGAGAAGTTTAAATTTAATCCTATTAATAGATTTGGTTCAGGGATAATTTTTGAGCCTCTTATCTAAAAGATTTTTATCCATCTAATATATTTTCTCAGTATGACTTAGGCTTATCTTTGCTTTATGTAATGTGATTTCCAAAACAAAGTTGGAGAATATCTGGCTTTTAGGTCACTGATTACAGCTCTTGTGGTGGAATATATTTGGCAAATAAAAATCTGAGAGAGCTTTTAAAAATTCAGATGAAAATTGAACTTACCCACCTGAAATATATTACGCTTGTTAAAAATGTCTATCTGATGATATGGTTGAGAAACCCATCCAAAATACTTCTAAAAAGATAATTGTTCCACATTCTTTGTAAAAGGGTTTTTCCATTCTGTTAGTATCTATGAAATACCTCCATTTTAGTTTAAAATATGCTGTGAAGCACACATTATTTCCACATAGTATATTTTGGTGATTGATCATTAATTGTAGGTTTATAGTTTGGCAGTCTTGTTTTTTGTATTGCCTCCCTCGCCTCTTCCTCAATACTTGTTGACATTTAAAACATATCTCAAGATAGAAACTTCAATTTCTGTAGATAACCTTCTCTAACATATTACCACGTACAAATGAATGCTGAAATGTTTCTTAGTTGAAATGCTAGGTGTTTGCCTTGTTTGTCAAGTAACTGTTATTCACCACCTGTGTCTAATTAGGGTTTTTCTTAAAAGAGAATGTCTCTATGGCCAGGGCAATTTGACAAGTTGCCATGGATGCCAGAAATGTTGCAGCTCCAGTGTTCCATGCGTTATGCTATGAAACTTTTAGTTTTGCACTTGTGTTCTTTTCTTTCATGGATTATTCTTGAAAAACAGGATGAATTATCCAGGATGAGGCTGGGTGGTGCTTCTAAATTCTTACTCAGTTATGCCTTGAGCAAGGTAATCTTCCTTAAGTTGGGGATCAAGTTCTCTATTGATGTGTTTGTGATATTGGCAAAACCCCGAGATTTGAAGTGAAGCCCATGACCCTCATTCCTTGCATTGCTTCCATCTGCAAGGGCAGTTGTGGTTCATGTCCTGCTCTTAGTTGGGTGTACCATGCCTGTAATTAAGGGCAGTGAGGATAGAGCCAAGGATATATAATAATATTGTGTTCTATGGATGAAGTGAAGCCAAGAGGGGAGCAACTGAGAGTCTTTAAAAGCCATGATTATTGTAGAGAAAATACCATCGTTTTTCTAGAGTAATTTATTATTTACTAGACACCTGGTGCTTTTTGTCCCTGTTCACTTGAGTTTCATTTTCTTTGTGATTCTAATTAGTTACTTATGGAATATTTTTTCCTTCTCTTACCTATCAATTCTGTGTCATTACATGATCATAACATGGAATAATATAATAGAGGTTGAGAATTTAGATGATGTCCACTGTGCCTTGATCCACAGGAGCAGTTCAGAGCTGTTGAGAGAGGGGTCCTGTGTGATTCCAATCTCAACTGAGGTACTCTATTAGGGAAATTTAGGCTGTGATTAAAGAGCTGTGCAAAGGTGTTTTTTAGGCCCTTACAGGATGGCAAAAGTAATATAACCAACAGTGTTTTCAAGTATAGTGAAATAGCAATAAAACCTGGTGTTTCAGAAAAATCTAAAGGGATGCGGTGTTACAGCCCAGCAGAGACTTGGGCATAGGAAAACTTAGTGTATGAGACAGTCTGAAAGCCCTGGTGAAGGTTTTCCATGAGGAGTACGTGGCATCAGCATTCACTGTATCATCTCAAATTACTAAGAGAGAGAAACATTCTCCAGTTTGAATCATGTAAATTCAGATTTTAGGGAAAGATAGTACATCAGATTACAACTTTGGATGTTTTTTTTTTACTTTCAGACAGATGCACTGTTGTTAGTCTTTTGTGTTGGCAACTGCTTGTCTCAGCCTGTCCATCCTGATTTGATTTTTATTTGTTCCAAGGCTTGATTAGAAGTGATGTGCTGCTGGAGTGTCTGTGCATATTCTGAAGGTGTCACTGTATCTCAGGGAGGAATCCTGTAGGCTGAAATAACTCCCTTAGTCATTCTTTACATGGTGCTCTTTATGGTTGTTGTAATGACTGTAAGCTATTTGTTACTAATCAAATGAACCCTTGATACATATTCATGTGCAGATGGCAGGGGCTCGTCTCTGAACCCTGCCAATCCTTTGCAGTTGGTTGAGTGTCAATGTGCAAAATTCTCTAGTTTTAATAAGGCATTTTTGATCAATAATCATGACTATTACTGAGTGTTGACATCACTTTTATTCATGAGTTTTGATAGCAGCACCAATTAAAGTAGCAACATCTAATGTATCATTAGAGACAAATTTTATCCTTGGGATGATTTCTGTACTGAGTGCATTTTCTCATATGAAGTGATGGCACTATCAGCTGCTCCAAATGCAACTCTATATCAATGTGTTCACTATCAAGGTTGTGATAAGAGATATCAGTTAGCTGGGGTTGAGTTATGTATGATTTAGAGATCTTAATCTTTTATTTACTGATTGGAAAACTTCAAATTGTTTAGGTTCTTTTCCTAAGTAAACCCAGTATTGAAGAGTTAACAAAAATTCTATTTTGATGTTAAATACATTTGCTTACAACTTTCTCTCTGGATATAGAGCAAGTGTATTTTATTACTGGGAAGTAACATGTCCATTTAGAAAATGACTTAGGCTACAATATTTTTGTTGGCAAATTTATTTTCCAGGCATAAGGGGTCTGGTTTTTTTCTATACCCATTTGTGGAAAGATGAAATCACCATTAATCAGGTTTCAAAGGCTGTGATGCTGAAATTACTCTGTTTTATGCAGCTGTGGGCCATAGTATGTAGGCAGACTGTCATCTACAACCTGGCCTTTTTAAAGTAATTTCTTATAAATCACAAACATAATCAAACTTTTATCACCAGATAAAAACAATGCTTTTCTTTAAAACTGGCCCTGAATTAGTAACCTGTCAAAATGTTTAAATCAAAATTGCCATCTAAACAGGAGGAAAAAAGGCTATGCTTCCTTAAATCAACTCAAGGCAAGCAGGTGGCAGGCTTACAAAGAGAGGCTTGAATTCCACTTTTGGTTTCACGGACTACTACATTTAGAGATCCTGCACTGAAAAATTGGTGTGTCCAGCTGCTAACACATAGTCATGTGGCTGTTCCTCTGCGGGTGAGGAGCAGGGGTCAATCACTTCCCTAGCTTTTCAAAGGTTTTAAATAATGAAACTGTTGTAAGCCATAGAACAAAGTTTTTGCTTCCTGAAACGTTCAGGCTTAGTCTGTGTGATGCCTTGAAATATGTTTTTAGGCAGGGGGCCTCTGAGGCTGGACATAGGATTGCCTCCAATGTGCAGATGTTTGGAAGTCCAATCAGAAAGAAGTTAGCATACATGATGAGGCTTGTGTTGGCTATTTTAAAACACAGTTGAATTACTTACAGTGATTTGGGCTTCAGTAAAGCTTGAAAACCATGGAGGAGTGAATAATTAGTGTGAGGGTTGAGGAGTTGAGTCTAACCACAGCCTTGTATTTCTATTTGCATGTCAGTTTGGCAAGCTGGTAATTATTGGACACTCCTCACTTAACTTTCAGGTTTGTTTGCTTAAGATACTAAGCACGAAATTATCATTTTTGAAATATAAAATAATGTTTCCCAATGCTTTGTGGGGTGTGAAGTAATCAATTTACTAAAGGCATGTACATGCGGTTCCCTCCCCACACACTTCCTGCATTGTTTGTGTCTGTTCTTCACCTTCCTTGTCTCCATTAGCTCCATTTCCAGCTCTACACGTGTCTTCAGACAATGTTTATAATCACTGTTTTCTTTACTTACTGACGTAGCAAATAATGTCTGGAGTACACACAGAAATCTCTCAGTACAACTAGAGTGTTGTTTGGGGCTCTTTTGTGACTTTCATCTCCAAATGAAATTTGTTAGTGGTGTTTCATGAAACTTCCCATTAAATGTGTAACAGCTTATCTTAAATGCTTGATTCCTGGTTTTACACTTATGCGACTTTCCCATCTCTACACCAAATTTCCTGGTCAGAGGGATGGATTTGCAGCATGTCCTCATAGCACCACTGGTGGTTCCTGCTGCAGGGACTGCTGTTTGCACGATGAGTGTGGCACATTGTGGGCTGACTTCAGCTGCCTGCATGAATTCTGCAGTCCGTGTGCATGAGGAGCATTGCAGGGGAATGCAGGCAGTGCTAGGAGCTTGCCAGGCTACAGCAGCTGTATGAGGAAACCATCCTTGCCAAATGGTAAATCCTGCAGTGCCCAGGGTCACAACATAAACCTTTTCTTACAGTGAGGAGGTGCCCTGTGGGAATAAATTCAGCACAGTGCACAACAGTTTTAGAGGGAAAAGCTGCTCTGGGGTACAGAGGTATTTTTCCAAAATGGTCCTGCATGAGTCATTTGGAGCTGCAAGCAATACTGTAATTACATTATAAATTGCACAGAGGAAGGAGTTCTGAGTCCCAACTTCTAAATCGAGAAGTTTGTGTTTCTTGACTGCGTAACAACTGCTTCTGAGCCTTGCATTGCTCCCCCTGTCTCAGTCCCTCTCCAGCTTGGAGTCAGGGCATAGACTAGCTGAAGGGAAGATTGCTTGCCTGCTTTTATGGCTCTCCTGGATGCAGTACTGCTAAGATCCAGACTGAAGAACACAATGCAGAGAAATTGTGTATTGGTGCACTCTGCATGTATACACACACAGGAATGTGTGTTTGCATGTGCACATACTCCATTCCTAAAGACATAAGGGAAAGTAATTCACTGCCTTATGCATTTTTTTGAGAGTGATGTATTGGTGCAGATTTATCACTGTTCTTTCAATCTCACAAGGCTGTCATGATCTGCTTGAAATTTTCATCTCATAGATGTTTTGGAGCTGGCACGTGGGTGGGCATAGATCAAAAAAGCTTTTTTAAAACCTCCTCAAGGATTAAAATGTTCCAACGATCCAAGATTTTGTTTTGTTTTACTGATACCATAGATATTTTAAGGTTTCTCATCCTGCTGTTTTCTAGCAGAATATAAATATTAGCTGGTCAGGGAATTTTTCATGGTTTTGTGGCATCTTTTGTAATACCCATTAAAATGCACTGAGACAAGCTTTTGCCTTTGTTTGTAAACAACTATCTCAAGTAGATGTATATCTGCAGGTTGGTTTACATGAGAATGAGGACTCTATGTGTGCAAAGACTGGCTGTGGAGGGAGGATTTGTATGATCATTTCTTAGATAATGAGCTCCAGGCTTGCTGTCCTTTGTAAGGCCGGGAGCTCTGTGTTGGCTGTCCTGGCAGGACTCTATGGAGATCTTGTTTGATAACTGGTTTGATTCAATTCCTTGTAAACATTTTTTGAGAAGATTAATAAATGAGGTATAGTAATGAAAGATTTGTATATAGTACTTGCATATCATACAGCTGAACATAATCCAGTTTCTGTCAGTCTCCATATTTAATTTGTGCACTGAATTAAATACCAACCACCATTAGCTGAAAACTCCTCTGAGTCTCTTTCCAATATTTCCAGGAGTGTTTTGCTTATTTATGAAGCTTGATATGCTCATACCCTCTCCATTCTTTGTGTGTCAGGTACAGATGACATGTAATGGTCAAATAAGAACCATCCAACTTTTATCTTAACTCTCAAATCTGCATTTTTAGTCTTTATTTGTTCATGCTTTTATGAAAAATTCTCTTGTCCAGCACTCCTGCAGCATCTGATTTGTCTACATTGTTGGTTTTTAGTGAGAATAAGAGTAGAAAGAGCAGAAAAAAATATAATGATGTTACCAAGAAAAACAAAATATGAAATGTATTGTCTGAAAATAAGATGGGTTCACTGAGTGTTTTGTTCATTGTCGCAGCTAATTCACCCCTGGTCACAGCAGTGGAGGCTCATCAGTGAGTCACACAGAGCTGGCCTGTCTGTGCTGAGCAGAGTAATTCACATTAGCCAGTGACTTTTGCAAGCTGACTACAGTGCCCTGTGTTCCTTCCCAGTATCAGTAGGGGAGTACAAAGGAATGATCTCTTGAGTCCTGCAGCTGCTGACCTGTCAGTGGTGCTGCACTGCCTGAATACCTGGGGAGACAAACCAAATTGTGTGTAACTGTAGGAATAAAATGGAGTGGTAGCACCCTGGGAGTAGTAGCCTGTATATATTGTTTCTCTAGTCCTAGAAACCATCAGAATATCCCTGGCAGAAATGTCTCTCATGCAGAAGAATTAAGCAATATTCTACTTGGATATTTCTTCCCTGTGTAAGAGTGACTACATCTTTAGTCCCAGCTTTGCAAATACTTTGTTACCAAAAGGGTGAGAAATTACTGTGTCTAATTTGGGAGCTTTATTTTCTTTCCCCCTTAGTCTTTTCTTTTTATAGAGGATGATGTGGTTTTGAACTGTACCAAGTCATAGCTGGTTTCCCTTGAGAAGCACTGTAACTTCCTGCTCACTGAATTAATCTTAAGAAAATTGTTTGGCTTAGTCAATTTTTTTTTTTTTTTTAACAGTTGGTTTACTCCCTTTTATTTCATTGAAAGCTCTTACCACCATGTTGCGTACAGTATTTAAAGCCTGTATGGGCAACAGGTTGTTTAGACAACCCTCAGACTTGTCATGAGGTTTCTTTTCAACTTGGATACAGTTTCCGATATCTAATTCATATTCTGGCTGCTTCCTTCCATAATCTGCTACAGCTCATTGTTTTATGGGGCTACTCTAACATTTATATTGCAGGGTGGTTTAATTCCTTTGAGTACAGCCTTGCTTTCTTCTATCACCCACTGTAGAATTTACTTAGGCCTTTACATATTAGCTTTATTAATTTTCCAGGATTATTTCACATAACACTGGAGATACGATTGTTTTTTTGGAAACTGTGTTGTCAGCATTACTCTGTGGGTATGTAAGTAAATCCAGTTGTAATGTGAAATACTTAGATACCATGTTCCTGAGACATCCAAGACTTTTATTCTCATCTGTAGAAAAGCGGGGTCTCTTCGGTCTGTTGAACCAGAGTATTTATAACAATTATTTTTATGACCTTGCAAAAGAAGAAGGTTAAATACTTTGCAGAACAAAGAGGAGATTATTAATCACATTAAAATTCTGTAAAATTTCAATAGGGAATTCATCTATGAACTGAAGAAGGTAGAGATGGGGTAAACAAATTTGTAAAGGGGAGTTTAGGAGGGACTGCTTGCTTAGCTGTGGGGGACTGTGGAAGCTTTGCTGTGGATTTAAGGTTTGGAATTAATTTTTTTTTTAAATGGCACACTCAAGGTAAATGTGTATGTCCCAGATGTGCTATGGAAGTCCACTAGGACAAGTGTGATTATTTATCTGGAGTTATCAAAAACACAAGTTGAAATGATTTGGAACATTTTGCTCTGAGATGATGTCAAGCATAGTGTACCTCACAGATTTTATAGCCTTCATTAAATGCTGTTTGTTTCTTCTAAAACTGCCATAACTTCTACAAAGCTATAATTATAAAGAAGCATCCTCCCTCTCTTTTAGGAAGAGGAAAAATGGAGTATTTAGGAAGAAGTTATACTCCATCCTGGGACTTGTACAGCTTGAAATGTATTCTGAAAGCTGAGTTTGTTATGTGTTATTTTATGGTTGTGGGTATTACTTAACCTGTGCAGGATTGCTTTGGATTTGTATAAGTGAGAAAGTACTGGTTTTGCTAAAGACAGATTTTTGGCAACTGTATGGGAACAAAACACAGCCAAGGTGCTTCCATGTCTTTCTCTGATAATTCAGTTGAAGAACCTGTCTGTGGTTTCTGCAATGTCTGTGCCTTGAATACAAACAGTGAATTGCCGTAACTTTCTGCTGCACATCCAAGTCCTTTTGCTGTCAGCTGCTCCATAAATATAATTCCTGAAATATTGGTTACAGTGACTGTGAACAGTACAATATGAAGGGGTTTCTAAATAAATTTTGCTGGCAGGCAGCTGTGTCAACAGCTTCAGGCACTATGGGGTGAACAGCAAATAAGCAAAAAAAGGAGTAGAGCCATTTGAGTCAGTGTAATCCCAGTTCCACTGCTCCTTTTGATCTAACCTTGAACGCTGCATAAATGAGTGTTGCCTTCCAGAGTGTTCTATGACCTTTTCTCTTGTTCTGCTTTAATATGAAGAGCACAGTTGGGATCCTGTTACCATATAGTTACAAAAAAACCTGGGAGAGCCCACGTAAAAGTGTTTACACTTTTTTTTTTTATTAAACAGTGTTTGAATCTCATGAGTGAGGTGTCAATCTAGGTGTGAATGACACTTAAATATGTGTTTCAGTCTTGTCTTCTGGGTCAGATCCTGTGTTAGTTGACAAGAAAATGTTAGAGTGGATGCTGTATTTAAAACCCAAACTTGCACAGGGGGAGGCTGAGAATTTGGAGCTTCTGCTGTTTTCAGGGGAGCAGGAGGTGCTGAGCTGTACAGTCTCAAGTAGAGTCACAGAGTCATTATATGTGGAATAGTTAATGGTTTTATCTTCTGCCTGGAATATAAAACTCTTAAAAAGCACAGATATAGCTTAGGAACAAAAATGCATTTGTGAAAAAGCTGAAATTGCCACTCCTCTGCCTCTTGCACTTTTTTTAGTAGAAAAATTTGAGTGGTAGAGTATCAGTATGAGTGCAGCATTGGTGTGCTGAGTTCAGTACTGTCATGATGATGAAATGGTACAGGATTCATCTCACATCAGATCAAGGGAAAATGCATCTTGTAGCTCCAGAACACATTCTCTTAGACAAATGACCTTCAGCATTTATGATCTTGGTATCCCAACGAAGGCATGATAGAAGCAAGTGAAATAGGCGAGCATGATGCATTGTATAATTACTAAAGCTGACATGTGTTTTGTTTGGCAGAGTAACAAGGCAGTGAAATTACAACGTTGTGGGGCAGTGTACAGCCTGCTAGGGAAGCTTTCTGATGTTTCAGCACTTGGTTTATGTTCTAATCATAACCTATATCATAAGTTATATATTTGAGGTCTTGACCCAGTACTGGGTTGGTGAGGCAAGTGCCTGGATAACTGAGACTATCAGGAAGTTGCTAGGTGAAATTATTTGGGATATTAGGATTCAAAGATAGTAAATTGTGTTTGGTAGCTCTGACTTTTGTCTCTGGTAGCAAAAACAGAATACTTCAACACCTGGTGCAATGTCCTGAAGCCTTTTTGCCTCCCATGTTCTTCTGCTTCTTGACTCAACAAAAAGTGCCTTTGCCTCAGATAAACTTTGGGTGAGAATATAGGTCTAGATTTGAGTAACACTTGATCATGGGGCTTCAGAGGTTAAGGTTTACTATGATCTTTACTTTCTTACTGAATTGAGACCACAATGAAAACCAGATTCCCTCTCATAGATATCAAGTGCATGCGTGATTATAAAGTCTTAAAGATGACAAAAATAAAATTAAATTATAGTTCAGACTATGATGTAATATCAAGTCTGTAATTTGGTTTTTTTACTTCTTCTTGTGTTTCTATGAAGATGAAAAGGTGATCTAATGGTAAGAATTACATGTTTGATAAAGAATTGGTTACTTGCAAATTTTATCACCTGTTCATTCATTGTACTGAGTAGGTATCAAATTGTAATTATTATTGGTGGGCTATGTGCTGTAGCTGAAAAGCCTTGGATATTTATGCTTCTCCAATTTGTGGTTAAAAAATGATTTTGAAATCCTTGAGTGCAAGATCTTTGTCTTCTTAGTAACAACTGACTGCAAAAAAAGAAAAAAAAGGTAAACTGTAGGAAATTGTAAAATAATGTGCTAGAGGCGTTGATGTCACCTGGCTTTACTTGTGATCTTGACTAATGATATAGGAAAAAGGGAAAACATAATTAATTGGATTGATTTTGGTGAAACTCAGTTGAAAACTAATGAAAAAAAACCCTGTGGCAATTAATAGAGAAAATGGTACAAGGTGATGAAGGACTGCATAATATAAAGTTCCTGGTGTTTTCCTTAAAGTGAAGGGGAAAAAAAAGCAGCCATGTCAGGGGAAGAGGAATGAAGTAGAGAAACAAGAAATGAAGGAAAAGAAATAGCGGGAATTCATATTCCTCACTAAGATAGTTTATACACGAAGGCAGCAAAAGAGAAATCAATGAAAGGAATATATAAAGGATGTAAAATCATTTTTTCATTTAATAGATTAGGGAAATAATATTCCCTTGATGATTAGGTAAAATTCTAGGTCTTGATGTCTCGATGCTTGAAAGTTAAGAGATCTGAGAGGATTGAAGGAAAGAGTATAACTAAATAGCTCAGACTCAATCAACAAAAATATCAAGATTCAAACTAGGATGGCTTATTCAAACATTCAGTAAAGAGTGTATTTTCAAATCCTCAGTTCTGCACTAGAGGGGATTCAACTTCCTTATGCTGAAACAAGATATGGTATCATTTCTACAGACACATTTCCTACAAGCTGTGGGAGTGCAGGATTCTCTTTTTTATTTTTCTCTTTTAATAATTATGAGACTGCCAGTCAGTTTTCCCTTAAAGGACCAGGAGTTCTTGTTGAATTCTGCATGTCTTGTGCACTCATATTTTGTGGAATTAGTATAAAAAGTGGTCAAGCTACTGCTCCGTGTGTTAAGTGGTTATTTTGTTGGTATAGGGCAGATGTGGCTGAGGAAATTATGGTGAAATACATGAATCAGAATTCCTATTTGAAAATACAGATCTGTTGCTCACAGTGTTTTAGTTTGATTTACATCTTTCCAGCAGAACTGTATTAAATTACATGAAATATATTTCCATTAAGCTCTTGGCATTACATTTCTTAAAATGAGAAAACAGTTACTGTGCTTTGATAATACTCTAGTTCAGAACTTATATCTGTCATTGCTTCTTTATTCTGCTACATCAGAAACTATAAAGCAGCTGTAATAAAGGTTCAAAAATGTTGGCAAATGAGTGATCTATTCCACATGAGAATTAGTGTCTGCTCTGTACCTTGGCAAGAAATTGGAATGCAGAAGAGTAAGCTGGTGAAATTGTTGCTGTGCAGTGTTTTGCAGAAAAGGATTAAGCAAATATTTTAATTTTTTTGTGGTTGCATAGAGGAAGATTTCTAATACTGAAGTGAATGACTCAAGTTGGATTTCTCGTTTTCTTTTCCATATAAAGTGCCTGTAAGAAAGTCAAAGGCTTATAAACTTTGGGGGTTAGAGAGATGCTCGTGTTTGTTTCCCCTATTAAACAGCACCTCTGATACAAGGCTCACTGAGTGTATATCAGAACTGAGTTGTTGACCCAAAGCTCTCCCAGTCCAAGCATCTGTGTTTCAGTAACTCTATTGCTGAATGAGAGAATAAACCTTGCAGGCATGACACTTACAAACTGGCTTTTCCTTTTTTTTTTTTTTTGTCCTTTTTTACATCCCTCCCTGTCCACAGCTGATAACTTAGGGCTTAGACTGCAGGCACTGCTACAGCCCACTGGAGCTGCAGTCTCCTTGCTCCACTTCTCTGTAGTCTAGAGAGAAAGGCTTGCCTAGATAAAGGAAAGGCAGCAGCTGTGAGTTTCCATTGATTTGCTGGGGAAAAAAAATGGCAAAATTTGGGGTTCTACAGCACTATGGTGTATAAGGGTTTATTTATAAAAGTGGCTGTAATATACTTGTGAAAAAATTAAATGCTTTAAATGACTTATAAGTGTGGGTGGAGAACTAGGAGTCTCTGGAAAACTGAATATCTGTTTAGCTTTGTGAAAGGAAGGTAAGCTAAAACAATGTATCAAACTTTTATTGATCTCTAGCAAGGATAACCAAAAGCTTTTGTTTAGCAATCTGGTGGTTAACAAAAACTTTCTCTTGGCTGGTTTATTTCAATTGCTGCAATGTGCTCTAGAGCAAGTGATTCATTTGATTATAAATCCCCAAATCCATTGAAATACCTCTCAAAGCATAGAGCTGAAGTTGGCTGAGGCTGTCTGGGAATGCTGCTGGCTTTCCCAAAGGTTGTGTTTGACAGGGCCCCAGGATGGCTCTGGCAGGGATATCACAGCCTCTGTCCAGCACTCCCCTGACTTCAGAACACATCACTCAGGTGCAGCTCCTTCCTGAGCCCCTTGCAGCACCACGGTCTAGGGGGTATGCAAATCCTGTATTTCAAGTAAAAGTTCCTTGGATTTTGGATTATTGCTGTGGCATTATCTTGTAGGATGACTTCAGTTACTGCTGGTTTTCAGGAAGTCAGTGTGTATGTTTATGACTTGGTTGTTCATTCTGTCTGACAACAGCAACTCCAAATCTCTCCCATGGATGCTGTGGATTCACCTTCTAGCTCTGCACTCAGGACTTTCAGGTGGATCTGTCTTTCCACAGTGAGGGGCAAAGCCAGACCCATTTACAGAAACTGTTGTTCATAAGTCTCATTACCAGCCCAAAGCACAGAATCATTTTGTAAATATAGACCTATTTGAAACAGATTTGTGTAATATTCTTAGATACAAATTCTTTTGCTGATTTGCAGCAGGCTTATGTAGTGTGTGGAATTCTGGATTTTAAAGACAAATCTGGTGTTATTAATTAATAAAATTTTATTTTTAAAAAAATGAGTCCTTGGGCTTTTAAAGGTGTATGTACTTCTAGTGCCCATCATTTATTGAGTGAATGAAGCATGATCATTGTAAAGTTAGAACAGAAATGACATAAAAATGCACAGACCAACACTACAGAAACCTTTAGGGCCAAGGTTAATTGCTGACATTTTCAAAATCAAGTGTTGACCAGTGACAGGATCTAAAAACTCCAAAATAGCAAACAAGTTCTACTTCACTGTAGTGGAGTAAGAAGACATCTTTCAATAAATCTGTGATTTTGCAGAGGGTTACAGTTTATTTTTACTCTAGCAGTCATATACTGCAGTAGCAAATAGTAGGAGGTCCTGGCATGCTTGACCTGGTTCAGCTGGGTAGCACTATTGATTTGTTTTTTCAGTGCCTCTGCTTTAGTTAATTGTAACTTTGTTTTCTGATCCTTGATTAGCTCAGTGGTAAGTTGTCATTACAGCGTTCACCTCCCTAAGGACATGATCTATAAGGCAGACTTTTCCAGTGGAGGGTCATGATTCAGCTAGTTTACACATAATTTAAACAGCAGTTGGCCTAATACCCTGAAGTGGAATTTGAGGTACTTGTAGTCCAAGAGTGTAATACCATAAATTACTGTTTGTGTTAAGCACTCTTTAGAGACCTGCAGGAGAGGCCAGTGGGACACCTAATGCCCCTTGTGTTCCTTTTTCAACAGGCAAGTGAAGTTAAAATCTCCAGGAAGATTAAGAAAGCAGTTTCACTTAGAGCAAAGCTGCCATTTAAGGTTTCATTGGGAATGCTTTGTTTCATCGGAGTTGCCATAATATTTGTTTGCCCGGACTCTGTATTTGGATTTGTTTTAATGGCCTATTCCAATAATAATGGGCAGAATAAAAATGTCTTCATGTGGTTAGATTAAGCTAATGAACTCTGAATTTTGCACATACTGGTGTTCTACTTTTTGTATAAGTTCAGTGCAAAGCTGCCTTCAGTTATTTTAACCAATTTTTAAGTTTACAGGGAATTTGTCTCTGCTGTAGCATCTAAATGGCTTTGTCAAGCAGAGCTGATGTCTCACAATGCCTCTAGAGGCAGCAAATTGAGCGTAAATGAGTTGAATTCGTGTATTTTCTGACTCTTTTGGCACAACCTGTCTGTGGGCTGAAGTGTGACTGTCACCACACCTAAGAAGAGATTGTTATTTACTGAAAGGTTTCTGATGTACACAGAGGCTGGGATTTCTAGTTCAGTACCTCAGCCTACAGCAGGGTGGAAGGTGGCAGAGACAGTCCTGCTGCTCTTCTGCTTTCCAGTGTTTATTGTCAGACCTTTTTGTAGCGTGTGATTGGAGCAAACTTCAACACAGTTCTTTGCAGGGCTTTTTGCTGTTTTCCCTACACACTATGCTTCCAGGAACTGTTTGTGCCAGTGCAGAAGTGCAGTATGAGTAGGAGTAAATGTTTGGACAGAAGGCAGCGAGGAGCACAACTGCTCCAAGAATGTGTTAAATCAAATGCAAAACTATTCCTGTGACTAAGGATAGAGTAACATCAGATCTGCAGTGTTTGAATGGCTGTGTTGCTGCAAAATGCTTTTCAGCCTGTGAGATGGTGGGTAACTTAAGTGCATTAGCAAAGTTTTTAAAGAAACAGAAACTACCATCTAGATTGTTGGGCTTTAAGTAGCTGTACTTTAATGTGATTGAGTCAAAACTGTACAAAACCTTCTCTCTCATAGTGTGATACCTAGAACAATGGGTCATGGTTAAATATGGTTTTCCCCCAGAGGGTGGTTGGGAACTGGAACAGGCTCACCAGGGAACAGCACCAAGCCTGAGTTCAAGAAGTGTTTTTGGACAATTATCTAAGACACATGGTGAAATTCTTGGGGCTGTTCCATGCAGGGCCAGAAGCTGGACTAAACGATCCCTGTGGGTCTCGTCCAACTCAAGAAAAACGTGAAGTAGGATGTTTTAATAAGCAACATTAAGCATGTAAAGCTAGTACATTCTATGTACTATGTACATTCAAAAGATATTTTTCCCTCAAAGCACTTAAAAACATTTGTGTAGGGAATGTGAATGGTGTTCTAAGTACGAGCAAGATGTACAAAGATGGTGTTCAGGTAGGTGGGCAGAGTTATTTACACAGCCTGGATTCTGAAAATTTCCTATAGATGTTTAAGCCTACAAAAACCATAGTGAAATCCAGTCTTAACTGCAAGGTGTTTGCATGACTGGATTTTAGTTTTCTGTTTTTGTTGTGTGTGTTTGATTTTCTTGATTCAAAAATGGATTCTGTTTATAGATGACAGGAGTTTTGATGCACCCATAAAAATCTGTGTGCTCCATACTGTTAACCATGATGTGCTTGTGTAAAGCTCTGTTTCTCTGCTTTGCTGTGTGTGCTGAGCTGCCCCGTCCCTGCTGTCTGTCTGCTGCTGGATCTCTGCCTCCCTAATTGCCAGACTGGTTTTAGCACTGCTTTGTCTTGGTTCCTTTATTGCCTGTGGTGTGGGCAAGGAGCCAGGCAAGGCTGCAGCCAAATGATTCAGAATATAAAATGTCTTCCAGGTCTGCTTCAGTGTTTTACCTTGAGCTTCTTGCAGTCACCTTTCCTACAGGCGTCCTGCCATTTGGGAGAGTCACTCCTTTTCACAGGGCCATTAAACTTCTGAAAGTTTTTGGGGGGTGAAGATTCTGCCACATCTCTAATTAATTTCTTCTTTATAGGCAATTATCTTTTTTTTTAAACCTGCATCTAGGCTGCATTATTGTTATTTTTAATTCAGCATTAGGCTTAACATCTCTTAAAGTTGAGCAGTTATATCCTTTTAAAACATTTTTATCTCCAACTTTTTGGTGTATTATTAAAATGTGTGCATTGCAGTGCCTTTTGGCATAATATGTAAGGTCAAAATAGGAGTATACCCTTTAGTTTAAGGTACATTTGAAATGCAATTCTAGCTGTTTTATCTCTTTTAACTTAAATAACTGTAAGAACAGAGGGCTCTCCTATGGATGAAAGGGCTTCATCAATATCTAGATGTGCTCTGTCATTCAGAAGTGTCAGCAGCCAGGGAATCTCCGTGCTGCAGCTGATAAAGCTTTTGGATGCCCTGCTGCATCTTTACTGTAATCAAGCAGAATATCCCAGTTGATGTTATGCAGGTCACAAGGAATGAAATGATGTCCCAGCCATGACCATTTCCAGGTGGAGGTAAGTGTGCCTGAAGTGGTTGCCAAAAAAGGTTGTCAATAGCCTGAATACAGGTAATCAGTGATTAAAAAAGCAAACAAACAAAAATCTGATGGATTTTGTTCCTGTGTTTGTCTTTCTTCCCAGTTGCCCTCTCCAAACCACAAATACTGTTGGAAGGGTGTTTGGAAGAAATCCCATCATGTGCCTGTTCAGTGCTTGCTTGGGTTAATTCCATTCTGGTGTTGGTGCTGCTGCTCAAAACTACTTGTTTTATTCTTTGCTTATTAGAAATACACAGTGGCTTGCACTTCCTGCATTTGTAGAGCTCTACTTTTCTCCAGGAGTAAACAGATGAATCAAAGTATCAGAGGCCACCTCAAATGGGTTTGTGAGACAGCTCTGTAGTGCTTTGTAGTAGAGATGTAGACAGAGGAGTTACACAGCTGCCCTCTACCTAACCCTCAATCTGGTTTTTAACTGCAAGTCTCTTCCGTATTTCTGAGTCATGGCCAAGCCAATCCACCCGTGGTCAGCAGCTCAGTGGCTTTGCACTGCAGATATTATTTATCAGGCCTTTTTTTTTTTTTTTGTCTGACACTGGTTAAATGATTCGTGAAATTGAGAAATTAATTCTCAACTTTCAAATGCAATCTGTTGCCACTTGTTATTTTCATTTATAAATTACTTTATTTTGAAGATGTCTCTCCCCACAGTGAACATTCCTAACAAGTATGGAAAGGGTTGTATTTTTTCCTGTCCTCCTGGAGAAAAAGATGAACTGCATTCTTTTATTTGCTGTTCTTGAGAGAGGGAAATAATTACATTTCATATTTCTGTTTGGTATGAAAACACAAAATAATCTTGTTAAGACTGTCTTGTAATTCGTCTTTTATTTATTCTCCCATAGTTTATGTGTTTGGTTTTATATTTATAAATCACTGCATGTAATTTACTCCCAGAACTAGAAGATTGCTCATTTGTTTATTATGTAAATCCAGGTTTCAAGGCTGTTTTATTCTTTGACAGACAGAAGGAATCCTAACTAAATTTAAAAGAAGGTTACTATTAAGTATTGAAGCAGTGAAGTGTCCTTGCCCTCATTTGGGTTGCTTCCTTTTAGTAGGAAGTTGCTACTTCATTCTCAGCTTTACCAGGGTTGTACTGCAGGAGTGGAAGGACTGGAGCTCCTCAAAGCATATTCAAGGGCCTAGATCTATTAGGACTGATGTTTCCACAGTTCTGAAACTTTATTTTCTGATTTTTATTAGCTTTTTTGGTATTTGGCACACTTTCACCTGCTCCTGTAGTGGAAATACAAAGGCCAGCTAGCCTTACAAATGTTTGAAAAACAGTGTGAGGTAACATGTGGGTGTTTCGAGAGTAAGTCTCTACTTTGAAAACTCAAAAACTTTATAAATGATTTAGTGATTAATAAAAATTTACTTAATTGCCTCTCTAAACACATATACTCTTTAAAACATCTATATTGTTCATTTTTAAGTTATTATGGGAGTTGAGATGAAGATGAAAAACCCTACCAAAGGAGAATTCTAAATAAATGTAAGCTTAATATTTCTAAATTTAACTCAAAATCTACTTTGACAGGAACATTAAAGTTTTGGTCTGTTAAAAAAAAACCCCTAAATTAAAGGATATCAGACTTGAATACCCAAATAAGTCATGTTTCAATGATGCAGAATAACAGAAAATAAAGGCTTACTGTGTTACTGGTTTTTTACACTAGGACATTTTTTGAAAAAATATTGGAGTGTCTCTCTGAAGTTTGTCGCATCTATAATAAAAGCATTTTGAAAAAAAAAGATGAAAAAATCAGGAGTTTGAAGACTAATGGTATTTAAAATTAAACTTTTAGCTTCTGCTGTGAGGTTCATGGCTCTGTGGTAGCAAATAGGGATTCTGTCACAGGCCCTCTTCCTCATTCTGCCTGCATCCCTTGCATTTTGAGCAGGTTTTATTTTCCTGGGTGAATTTAATGCTTTTTGCAGGCTTACTGCTCTGACAGTAACTCTCTGGCATGTCCATTATCATGTGCTTGCTCTGCCATACTGGATATTAATATGCAAGACCCTTTAAAAAGCATTTGTGGCAGAGTGCTCCTGCAGCTCTGGCAGCAGTGTCAGCAGCTCGGGGTGAGGTGACAGCCCGAGGGGTGGCTGTTCTGTTACAGACATTTATGAAGAGTTCTCTGCCACCTTTAAATAACTGCCATGGCTCGATGCTTTTGCAATTTTCCCTCACTAAGGCACTGTGTGTTTGAATTGTCATTCACACAATGTTCCAACAGATCCCTGAACAAGTGTTCATCTAAAACTGCCAGTCTTAAAACTCCATTTATTCCTCCCTTCTGCTGAGGAGTTAAAAATGAAAACATGCCTCTGAATATTCTTCTACACCTCTTGATTGTTTTACTTTGTGGGTGTTCACTCAAAGCTCGGGGTGTGTTTCCAGCTGTTGGCTTCCCAGCACCTGATTCTGCATTTTTATGCATGCTGGTAAATATGGTCTCTCCAGTGTTTTACCCTTGAGTGCTAAATGGTGGCAGAAATGTCTTCTCCTGGACATCAGTCTCTGTGTCTCTGCCCTCCCATCTATAAAATGAAAGTGAGCTATGACGGTGGCAAGCCTTTATTATGTGATTAAAGAAGGTGTCTAATACTGTGATAATGGCACCTCTATGGATATTTAAGAACTGATAGCTAAGCCAGGTGATTTTCTAGTAAGTCAATTGCTATTCACCTTACAGAAATGATCTACTGCAGTTTAGAGAATTTCTGTTAATCAGATAAACCATCTTAATTGCACAGATAATGGCTTACTGACAAGCACAAGATAAAACATGGAATTTTAACCTTGAGTGAAAGTGGTAATTAGTTACATATTTAAAGGCAAGTCTATAATTTTTATTTTTTTGCTTTGGAGAGTGGATCTCATTGCTTGTAAAAATACCCCTGACTGATAACATGATAAGACTGACTTTTTATTTGCCAATATCACCAGATCGTTTGTTATACACCTTGGCCTGCACTCACGGTCATCCTTTGTGCTCAGATTTGGATGCTGCTGGGTAGGTATGTTCTCAACAGCAGAAATGCAGCGTATTAACTCTTGCTGATGAAGATGCACAGATCTCTGGCTAGCAGTCTATTGAATAAAGATAGTTCTCAAAATTAACCTTTTCAACAAGGGGAGGTAGCAGTGTCTGCCAGCAACTTTCCTTTTCTCACCAAGGAAATTCAATAGCATTTGGTTACTGACTTTTTGAGCCTTGAAAATGTACCAATTTGAAACTATCACAATACGGAGAAATAAAAACAAGTATCAAAGGGTGAGTCTTTGTATGAGTTAAAAACAAAATAATTTTGATTTGGAGATGAAAAGTGCAGATCTTCTAATGCAATGAAATATTGATTTATTATTTTGATCAACATATTGTAAGGAGTATTCACGAAACAGGCAGATCAATAGATGTAAATGTCACAAGTGAGGTTGTTCATGACCCTGAACAAAGCAAAGATTTGCTTTCATGTGAATGAATATTCAGTGCTGGAAACCTTGCACGTAGTGCTGGAATACAGCTGTGTACAAAAGAGACCCCAAAACCCCCCGTTCAATGTGAGCTGTGAGATAGAGTTGAAGGGGATATGCGGATGAGAATTCAGGGCAGAACTGTGTATCTCATGAAGAGTAACCTAAGAGAGGATACCCAGCTAACTTTTACTAGATTTTCCATGTGTTTGCTCCCTTTTGCCTTAGCCAAAAAAGCAGAAAAGAAAACTTTCAAAGGTGCCATCCTTTTGCCAGGAAGCTTTGTAACAGGGCAAACCTCTACTTGTATCACGTATTCAGACCAGTCTGCAAGATCTTTATCTTGCTAATATTTCAAATAATTCGGTTTCAGGCAAGATAGTGACTTAATATCATAAAATAGCAATAAAACCACAATTAATCCAAAGTTTCACAATAGCCACAAATAGGTGAAGAAAGTGGAATAGTAAATGTATGCTTGTTTCCTAAAGCAGATAGTTGAGCTGATTTAAAGGTATGGTGGTGAATTGCTCCTCCTTTTATTTTGGGCATTTTGAGTAAAAGCTCTTGGTTTTAAATTTCTTAGATGAAAAATAAGAGTATCATTTGTCCAGGACCTTGCATGAGTGAACTATCCCCTGTTCATAGAGCAACAGCAGGGAATATGAGCTGCCCTCAATATCAAATGGATTAATTTCAGCTTTGATGGTCAGCTAAGACCATTTGGAAGATGGGATACCTATTTCTGTCAAGGAAGGCACAGCATGTCACAGTCGTAAACAAAGTGAAGTAGAAGGAGTGGAGGTTTGGCAGAGAGATGGGGAATTTCCATCCACAAATACACTGTAGTACCTCATGGCTCCAGTACTCCCAGCTTCCCGCATTGCTCCCTCTTCAGTTTCTTTTCAGTTTATCAAGGCATGTATTTTCACATGTCATTTTCTCTAGCTTAAATAATTCTTTCTGCTTTCAGTTTGCAAGGAAACTGCTAATTAGTCACTTTTATTTTAATCTCTTCCCTTCCCCCCATATTTCTTCATGTTTTTTTCTTTATATATAGAAATTCGTGTTGCAGTTTACATTGGTATTTACACTGAGGTTTCTTTCTTCAAGAAAGAAGGTTTTTCTCTGGTGATCTTGATGTCACTGTTCTTTGGCTGTGTCCTTTTTTATTGTTTTAAAAGCAGAGTCCAAGATGTAAGAATTCAGTAGCAGTCCTTTTTGTCCACCTGCAGGAGACAGAGGAGAGTGCACATCTATGTATGTGCCTATGTAGTAAAGAAATTTCCAAAGAAAAATGAGCTTTGCTTGAGTCTTCTTGCATACATTTTCTATTAAAATAGAATGGGTTTTAGAAAAGTGTGGAAAACTATAGCTAAAGATTTGATGTGTTCGAGCAGGATATTTATAACACTGGCCTGTAATGACTATTCCCTGTTTAAGAAATGCTCATATGTTTTTGCATTTCTCAATTATTATCTTTGTGCTCATTTTTTTTACTAAAAAAAATTGCAACTGCAGTAGAAGCGAGACTATTTAGGATGGTAATTTCACACAAGCTTAGTTTTTTTCAGTACTCCTAGCTATTTCTTCTGAAATGAACTGTGAAATACATAATACCAGTAGAAATGCACAGCTTGCTCTCTTGAATTGTCATTTTTTGACTGTATAACAACATTAGAGGCTTTTGGAAAAGCAGTACTGATGCAGTGTCCATGAAGTTGTGTTTGTATACGAATCCAAAGCATCAACTAATTGAATTTTCTTTGGTGACTACCAGTAGTATTTGCATGTGATTGTCTGGAAGTAACTTAAGGAATCGGAACAGTTACTTGCGATTCATAAAATCAGCAATGCCAATCTATGTTGCTGGGGAACGAGTAGGGGAGATGAGCGTGTGGTTTGGTGTCATTGTGGGATACAGGCTGAAGTTTCACGTTGATGGTGCTGCTTTTGTTTCATCAGCTGATTCCTAGGTTTGGCTTTTGAAAAAAAGCATGTTCTTAAGTGCATGATTGCACTTTGTGTTCTGTGGTTTGCCCCCTCGAACAGAGAGTTGATAACTGTGTAGGAGAAGATTCTGTCAGGCTGTGTGTCACCGGGGTATCATGAAGGAGTCAGTGGTGCTGGTGGAGCTGTGCTGTTAATGCAGGAGAACAGCTGTTAGCCCTGAGCTGTGCTTCCCAAGGAAGTCAGGCAGCTCTGGGTGCTCAGGTGCTTCGTGCCAGCTGCTAGGGACAGATGTTAAAGATCTATGAACAGAGTTTAAGTTCAGTTAGCCTGCAGTCTTCACCTGCACGAACAGACTTTAGAATCTCACTCAAAAGGCAATGATACACTGTGAATTCATACAGTGAGTTCTTGAAACCTTGGTGGTGAAGCTTAAGTTTATTAGAGGACTGAGCTGCTGCAAAACTGTCATAATTTTTATCATAATTTTGCTTCAGTGTTTGCAAATCTAGTCACTGTACCCAGAGCCATAGACCTGACTTGGTATCTCAGAGCTGTAGACCAAAAAAAGGGAAATGAAATGCCTGGTGCAGGCATTTAAGCTATTTAGTATGAAACTCTGGCAAGGGTCCATTTCCATTTTTTTAAACATTGTACTTCCAAACTTTGAAGTTTGGTGTTTTCTGATTGTTTTGTGTTGTTTTGGGGTTTTTTTCCCCTTTTCTGCCTGTGCTCCCACTCCCCCCAGGTTTCAAGAGGATAACTTAAAAATTTCTTTCTTTGAAAACAACAGGTGTTGGTACCTACTTTTCACATCCCTCTTCTTTTACATCCAGTCATTAAGTTATGGGCTCTGCCACGGACTGTGATGTTTGCAGGTGCCTAAATTACCTCCCAACACTCAGGAGGATGATTCTCTATTTCTTTCTCTCTTCTGGTGCTGGAGGTTCAGCCCAGTCTGGTGCCTGCCTGGGGACAGAGTTGCTGTGTGTAGTGGTTTAATATGCTTGTGAAGGGTGGGACAAGGCAGTCTTTCATTACCAAGGATTGAAGTTGCCTCACTGAGGGTTTTAAACTATGTGAAGCTGAACAAACTGTGAACATGACTTGCAGCATGTTTTAACTACATGGATGTTAATTGGAGCAGGGACTGGAACTGTCCCAGTCCACAGCAGCCAGTACCATTCTGTGTGTGATGTGATCAGTGTTTCAGTCTAAACCTCATGGTCTCTCGTGTTTTTAAAAACTTACATGTTCTCCTTAGTCTCAACTGTAATAGAAGATACAGCTAGCCTTTGCTAGCTTAGAAACTCTCTTATGTGTTAGTCTGGATTTCAGTACTTTCCACCAAATTACTCTAGGATGGATCACTTGCCAAAATCTTGAAATAAAATTAGGAATGACTGTAATAGTGTGCAAAACATGAATGTTTCTCCTGAACAGACACTATAATGAACTATTTGAATATACACTGGATCTGAAAGACAGAGGTGAGGAGATTAATTTGTCATAAATATGATTTTAGTTCCCATGCTTTTGTGTCACTTCCATATCTGTGCTTTTAATGTCATACCACCACCTTACCAAAATGATTGGATTCTTCAGACTGTATTCAGATAAGCTCAAGGACTGTAATGTAATAAAGCCTAAAACCCAGTATAATCTTGTGTTCAAGATACTCCCTCTGAGATTCATTTAGTACAAGTGAGAAAGCGGATATTGCCAACTTTTCTCAATTTTGAAAACTGTTGAAATCACTTAATAAAGCCCATCTGATCTGTATAAATAAAACTTGATACTGTCCTTGAGGCTAACCAGTTAAAGCAAGGAATCTGAATGAATTAATATTAATGAGAAATCTATTAATTTTAATAATAAGGGATTGTGTTCAGTATCACAGATTTTAAGTCTTTGTGAAGTGAATGACACTTTTTAAACTCTTGTTAAGTGAATGACATTGTTTCAGAAATATGTAATATGTTAATAAATTATGAGAAGCTAAATTATTAGAAATTTTTATGATAGTGATTTTTTTCATCATATAACCTTTAGCCTTGTATCTAAATGCTGGTAGGAATTGTACTGTAAAGGACAAGAAAGCCAGCATATATAGGCTGCATAGCAGTCTGTATGCTTAGAGTTTATAAAGGGTTCTGGTTCTCCTTTGAGGAACAGCTGTAGGACAAGGGACTCCAAATTAAAGTATTAAAGTATGGACTTTAAGTCCTGCAGATAAATTAGATTTAAATAATGATGACATTGTATGCCTCATTTCCATAAGAGGATGATCTCTGCTAATTTTGTATCAATATTTTACTTTAAAAAACATACCCCAATAAAAACAAAAGCCCAAAAGCTTTTACAATTAGAAGAAAAAACCCAAACTGATTTCAGAGACTTCAGATTTAAGAAACCATTTGCAATATTTGTTCAGATCCCTTGAGGAAAAGGTGATTGTTTTTCATTTTGCATTTATAACACATTTGAATGAGCCTGTTGAGAGGACTGTAGCAAAGAAAATATCTAGTGTGTGCTGTACAGGAGTAACGAAAATAGAGGAGCATGTGTGGAGAGATGAAGACATATCTCTTCTCATTCTTCTCTTGCAGGCTGTTCCCTGGTACCTACCTAGAATTTTTTTGGTTGCTTTTGTCTAAACAGACATCTGGGGTTTTCATTTCATCTTAATCATCTTTGGAACATCAGTAATCAGCTTTTGAACTTCAATTAAGGTTAATGCACATTGAGGGAAGCACATGAAGTGATCTTCTGGGACCTCTTGAGCATATGTGCACAATGGTACATCTGATGCACTTTTCAGGATTGGCCAAGTATACTTTGGTAGAGGAAAGAAATTATGTCTTTTGTTAAAATCTTGTGCCTCTATAACATCTGCTAAATATGATGAGTTTTTACTCTAAGTGGATCTAAACCTATTTCTGAAATTGGTGTGCTTTGTTTGGAGATTTACCTTCAGAATACCTAATGAGTCTTTTGGTCTCTGCCTTTTCTGTCAGCAGCACTTTTTACAATGTGATTACGAAAATGCAATGAATGCAGTAAACGTAACTGGAAAAAATTCAGAAGGTTAACCAAGATTTGCTGCTGTTTTGAGACCTGAAATTTTCAAGTACATTCCCTCCCCCTTAAAGAAAATACAAGGGAGGGTTTGAAAATCATCTGCCAGTAACTAAATAAATAGGTTCTCTAGATTGCTGTAGAGCAAGCAATCAGCTCTTCTAGAGGAGAAACAGTGATGCCAGCATGGAAGTAACCATACTCTGTGTCAGGGAATACCTTAATTTGACTGTATCTATCCATTCAAGCAAGGACTGTGTGTGAAATTCTGAAAAATTACTCCTCCTGTGAGTCAAAAGCTCAGGTGTCCACTAATCCCTTCCACCAGAACTGGGTTATTTTTAAGAGCTGTTCTGTGTTTACCTGTCTATGGTAGACCCCAGTGATGAACTCTGTTGCTATTAAAAACAGAATATTCACAAAGCTCCCCAGGTGCTCGATCATCCATCTAAAGTAGTGGGACAGGCAGAAATCTTGTTCTGATTCCATCTAGCTGATCAAATGGCTAATGGGATGTGAAATACAGAATACTCTTGTCTGCAAGATGTTTGCCATCTGTCTGTCCTTTGGGAGCAGATGAACGTGTCTGAGCTCTTTGGGAGAGAACACACATAAAGCCTTTCTACTGGCTCTGAGCATCTGACATTTGTAAGTTCTTGTGCAATGGAGTAAGAATTAGACTGAAATCCTTCATGGTTGACTCACTGGTGCTTGTGGACTGGAGGAAAAAGAAAGTGCCTCTTAGATCTTGTTATGGTTATTCTGTCATAATGAACCAAATAATAGAAAATAGAAATAATAGAACTGGTTTCTGCAGAAGAGGATGCTCTTGTGTTTGCAATGACTCTTTTTGTTTGGACAGTATAAACTTCAGTTTGTTCAATGAGTCATGTAATCCACTAATATGTATCAGCATAATTAAGCATAATAAAAAAATTATTGTTTACAAGGAAATATGCTGAGAAGTGCAATATTTTTTAAAATTACATTGTTCCTAATGCTTTAAAAGACATTTGGAGAACTATTTTTGTGGAACAAGTACATTTCTATTTGTCTGGGGTTTTTAAAGGTCGTTCCATTATCAACTTGTCTGAGGATTTATTGGTGCTTGCAACAATTTTAAACGCATTTTCTTCGTAGTTCCACTTCAATACTGAAGTTTATTCTCGTTATACTTATTGATGTAGGTATTTCTTCTTGCTGTAAAACAAAAGTTAGTGATAACCTTGCCTAAGGAATTGTTTTTGCTGTCAGCTGTCTGAGTGATATCCCCTTGTCACCTGTTTACTCATCTTTATTTTCATTTTTTTCCTATTGAAAGGGACAAATTATTTTAGGAAATGGAAGAGTAAAAAATCACCTAGAAAAGTTTTGCGAAAACTATGCTATGAAATGCATGAGTTTCATATAGATTTTCTGCTTCCTGGCCTCTCTTTGATATTGATATTCGTAGCAAAACACTACTGTCTCCTTGTCCTTGGTTTCTGTGAATACTTTTTGGCAGATCTACTGTATGAGAAATGCTTTACCTGTACTCTGAAAGACTTCTTGCTGTGGGCTGGAAAGCACTTGCCACAACAGTACTAGTTTTATACTGCTTGAGAGAGGGGAAGAAAAATATAGGGCATGTGTGACTCTTGTACCTTCCTGGTGGTTTCAGGAGCTTGGGGAGAGCAGACTGATCTCAGTCAGACCAGAGGAGGGTCTTTAGCCTCCAGATTGGGGTGTTCCTGCCCATTCCATTCACAGAGGGATAATCAGTATGTTGGAAGGTGAGCTCTTTTCTAGGGCTCTGGCTTCCAGCTGTTTTGGTGTTTGCCCAGATCATTTCTGTTTTCTCTTCACTCACTCCAGGAGAGCCCCAGTGACCCCTCTGGACACTTCACTCTCACCCTGCAGGCTCTAGGGCCAGCAGAGCTGTTTGGGCTCTGTCCCATTGGGAATTCTGTCATCTCAACAGTAGTGCCTGTTTTGCTGGTGTGCAGATGGGAATTTTAGATAGAAGACCAGCTCTTTTCCAGTCTGCCCTGCCCCATCCTCTGCAAAGTTGAAAAACTGCAAGAAGTAATTTTGTATTTCTGCAGATTCACCTTCAGTATGGCTGCCACTTGGCTGTGGCTAATGAATGTTTTTGAAAATGTGGTGATTAATAAAACCTTGAGAGTAAAGTTTTCTGGGGACTGAATGTTTTCCTTTATCCTCCATTTGTGCTTCTGTGAATTGTAAAGGACAAGTGTAGGCTAAGAACTTCAGTTAACAGGAAGATTTTCAGTTTTGGTGAAGCCTATAGAGCTGTGTCGGTTTTAAGTTACTTTTCCTGCAAGTTTTTGTAGTGCTAAATTCTATTTAAATGCTCTTGTGCTTTACAGCCCTACAGACTGTTCTATTATTGTTTATAAACATAAAAGGGCATACGTGTTTTCATAACCATGATTGAAAGTACTTGCTACTGTCCTAGCATGACAGTGCAAGTTTGGGTCTGCACTAAAATATGTTCATTGATGTGTCATTTCTTCATGATTTTACTGTTTCAGAGGAAAAAGGGTTGTGGCAAGTTAGTGTTTTAGTTACCTTCATATGAAAGGAAGGGAAAGTGCCTCCTGATATTAAGATGTTTACTTGGGTTTGTGTATTACTCAAAGCAGTCTTGTATTATCATTTTTTTTTTCTGTTATGCCCCATGTCGTACTAGGGCAATATTTTCATGGAGTTTTGGTCTAAATCAGAAAAATACTTACAAAGCTGTTATTATATTCCAGTTTCTCATCTTTCCTTCAGAAATAATTTTATAAGCCTAGAGTTTCATTTCAAGTCAATGAATCACACATTCCTGTGTGCTGCAGCCCTTTCAAAAGAGGCTTTAAGACATTTTGTGCTTCATTCTTTAAGGAATGTTACCCAGTGTGCTTTAAAGGCTGGGATCTGAGAGGGGGAAGAGTCTGAATCTTCATGTCTTCTGAAGCTAAATTTGCCTTTGTAGGGAAACTGTACGTGTGTGCAGGGGAAGGGACAGATTGGACTTTTATTTATTGCAGGGAATGGATGGGTGCAAATTGGACCTTTTAGTGAGGTTTTGTTGTAATTATTTGTGGAATGAACAAGAGGCATAAAATCAAAGACTAAGACCAGGTAATTGTTACAGCCCATGCCATTCAAAGGGACTGACTGGAGAGGAAACCCCAAATAAGTCCTCAGGAATATTTCTAAGAGGAAATAAGAGAGACAAAGGAGATGAGTTACATTCATGGCTTGTTTTTTTCCCTTCCTAAGTGTGTTCTCTTGGCTTGTCTGAGACAGCTCTAAATTTAGAAAACACATCAAACCCCAGCCTTCTGAAGGAGCCCGCCGGCATGTGAAGGCGCCTGTGTGGAAGTTGTTGTGTTGTTTCAGCAGGCAGGGAGGGCTGCAGCCCTTGTGCTGGCAGCTGGAAGTCTGCCACTCCACTTCATTGCTCACTGCCTTTGCTGCATAAGGCAGAGGAGACAGCCACCAATGTGACTGTCAGTATTAAAAAGTAATTACTCAGTAATCTCAGCTTCAAATCTTGCCACCCTTGCACTCCCCAGTCCAAATACCTGCCAACACCATGGCCACTTGTTTCCTCTTCCCCTTCTGCAGTTTCCTCCTTGCTGTGACCAGACCCCCTTGGTGAAAATCAAGGGGTTAATGACAGTGAAGAAAAAAGGAGATGGTTTTTGCTTTCTCTGTGACTGCTTAAAGTTTGATATGACAGCTTAAACCCTCACCTGCCCAGGACATATGCCTGTGTCAATGTTCAGACTGTGGGTGTCATGTCTCCTGCTCAGGGTTTTTGTCTGTCATTGGAATATTTTAGTATAATAAAATTATTTTCTAAGCTTTTTCTCTCTTTTTTTATTTTTATTTCTTTTATCTCTGTCCTGAAGGAAATAACCTGATATTACCCAGATTTTCCCTAGTTTGTACCTGTCAGAACTCTTCACATTTTTTCAGTTAAGTGCTTTGTGGAATCCTATGCAGGTTTTCTATTTCCCAGGAGGGTTTGGTTTCTGGACAAAGCTGAAGAAAACTCCTTGGAGTAAGGTGGAGAAACATTCTTTACCTAGGTGTGTCTTCCTGAGTGATGAGTAATGGAATGGCTTGGTCCACATTCCTATTCCCTAATGCCTCTGATTGTCACAACTGCTTTACCCTTGCAAATGGTTTATAGGCAGGACTCTCCCCTTGTCCACCCGGCTCCCTGCACCAGAATGGGATTCTTTGACTTGCCTTCCTTTTAGCTCTTTACAAGCTTTTAACAGACTGGTCTGTTCCAGTGGTTTGGTGTGCTGAGATTTGTCAGAAACTCAATTGTTTTCTGCCAAAAACTGTCTACCTTCCATTACTAGAGAACAGCTTGCTTGCTCCTAAGAGTTTTATTCTTTGTCATTGGAGTATTGTGGACAAAGATATTGCAGGGTATGTCCAAACATTGCTTTTCTGATTGAAAACTTCCCAGTGCTGTGTATGACAGTCTGATAACCACCCTTGTGCCCCAAACCCCACTGAGGAGATTGAAATGAACCTGGTGGTGTTTGGCTTGGTCTTTTTTTAATAGCAAAATTTTATGGAGCATTTAATCATCTGCTTTTTCAGCATCTGAGAGGTTGATGATGTTATTCATATCTGAGTTTGAGGGAATTGTAAATGCAGTTACATGTAGCTAATTCTGTTTCCCTATTTAATAACATTTTCTGTGTGAAGTGGAAGTACGCTGATTAAGTGTTTTGATATTGTTTGGTGCGTAAACCACATCTGTGTTTTGTTCTACTGATGTTTTGTTGGAATTGAAATTATGAACATAGTTTTGGAAACATTGGCCATTTTTAGCTAAGTAATAAATTCTGGCTTTTATTAGCATAGGTTACTGCAATGCTAATATATCCTTGCTCATGAGGAAGAAGCATACACTTAGTTACACTGTGTTTTAAACAAAATACTTGAATGGTGAGCTCTAGAAATGTGGCCAGCCAGCTGCCCTGTGATGTGCCTGCAGAGTTTCTAATTAGAAGATGCTCTATGCAGTAACCATCTCAAATATGTTCCTTAGCAGTCTCTTGGATGAGATAGGAATACACAAAAAAAGTCATTCCAAAAAAGGGCATGTAATGATCCCATCATGGAGGGGAACTAAAGTGTTTGGTCTAGTGCTGTGCAAGACAACTGCCTGAGGTATCTTAGAGGGGAAAGGAAATTTTTTTACTCAAAACTGACTGTGGTAATTCATGAGGGTGAGCATCCTGAACAAAGTTGTGCTACTGCTTATACATCCTAAGCATATCTAATAGGGCTCCTGTGTTAAACCTGTAAGCTAAACACACTTGTAGCTGCTTAAAAAGCTGAAATTCTAATGTTCTTCCTTATTACTTTATGTCAACTGAGTTGATTGTCCTCACTTACACTGGTGAAAGCCCCACACTGTGCCTGCCCTGCCAGGAGAGCTACTCTTGCATTCTCAGCTTTTGGGGACCCTTTTGTGTGTTGGAATTCCCCCAGTAATGCCATTGCCCTTTCCAGGGATGCTGCTAAAACCATTCCTAGGACTTGAGAGGCCTCATGGGTGTTTTTTGGTTTCACTGCCCTCTGTGGACTCCCAGCTTTTGTGTGATGCTGATGACAGTGAGAGCAGGGGATGGCTGTAGGGGTGGGTGAGGCTTCCCCAGCCCTGCTGTTTGAACTTCTGGGCACCAAGTGCAGTCTGGGCTTTGCATCGACATCGTGGCATGGAAACTGCATGGGTAACTCCTGCCTGTGCTTGTTGTGTCGTGCCTTTCCTTCTAAATGCTCAGTAAAATCTGTAAAACAGTGATCTGGTACCTGTGCTTTAAGAAACAAATGGTTGGTTTTATGTCCAGGGTGCTATGTGAGTTTAAGTAAACAGAGATTGCTCCTTTATTCTCACAGGATTGTGTGGAGAGGGAGTCCTGCTCCATCAGTGATTAGTGAAAAATAAAACTGAGGTTTTTTTATTTTGGTTTGGTTTCTTTTTTTTTTTTTCCTTTAGTTGTAATCTCCCATGTCTTCCAATCTGAAAAGTATCAAATATTTACATGGAAATTTGGATATAACTACCTTAATTGGTATTGAACTTATTTGAAAAAGAGGGGTAAGCACAACAAGAAGCATTCATGAGCTGCATAAAGTATCTTAAATGAATTTGTCATCTTAATGCTGACATTTGAAACTCTGGCCTAAGTTTTGTTTTTATTCAAAGCAAAAGTACTGTTCTAGTTGATTAAAAAAATCATCTGATAACAAGATGTCTTGATTTTCTTTTTTTACTATCCCCTTTTTTTTTCTTTTTCTTTGACTGGACTGATTGGAGAGCAGAGAAAGAAACTTTTTGTGATAAAAAGTGAACTGGTGAAACTTTTGCTTGAAAGATCTGAACAGAATGAAAAGTAGTAATGGGAATGTCTTTACATGTGTTTGTAAAAGTAAAAGCTCTGTAGTGCAGAATGGGATGGTGTTGAATAGCTTTGGATGTAGTGGATTTTATTGTTTATGTTGGTAAATAATAAAATTCAAAAATAGTATTGTGAATCAAAAATTAAATAAGAATTTAAGAGTGGATCCATATTTTTAAGGGAAGAAAATACAGATATTACTGTACAATCTGAGGAAAAGGGAGCAAGGATGTAGCAGCACTGATAGAAGGCAATTATATCAGTATTGAGTCCCTGAGTGAAGAAGAGTCTATATATTGTGATTTTTATTTTTTTCCCCCTAGTGTCAAGCCCATGTGAAGACGAAAGCCTAGCTTGAAATAATCTGACAGCCTAAATGGCACAAAACAGGGCAGTGCAAATGTGAACTGAGTGTTTTTATGGAGTTGTGTCGTCAGCATTCATTTTAAAGCTTTCTTTCCAACCTGTTTCTGTGTGGTATTTGTCTTCATGTATATGTATAATGCTACCTGCTCTGTGCCTCTGAAATCTTTGGGAGAACAGCTTAAAGGACACTTAAAATGTCTTTCTGTATGAAGCACCACTGGGTGTTTTGAACATAGATCTTCTCAATGCTGAAATTTCTTCCTCAGCAAAGCACATCCTCACTTTCTCAGAATTATTTCAGAATTCTTAAAGTCATTTGCAGTGTCTTTAATATGAAGATAAATAGAACTTCAACTATAATAATGGAATTTTCTGTTTTCTTATGTGTTTTGTTCTGCAGGTTAAAGTGGGGAGGAAAAAACCAAACCCAGAAGCATCATTGACTGAGTAGATTTTTCAACATGAATCGTGCTTTTAGCAGGAAGAAAGGTAGGTAATTTAGCTTATATTTCATGGAGACATAAATGCCCTATAAAACTTCTTGGGAGTATTAAGAATTATACAAAGAAAAACTTAATCATTGCACTGAATTATCTAGATAAAAATGAGCAGCCTTCTAGAAGATGTATGGAGCAAAACATTGTTGATTGGTACTTACAGAGCTTTCTGTATTCCAAGGCTGAAGTTGAATTTCATCTTTTTTACTGCAGGATGTGTTTACACGCACACATATAAATACATCAACATAAAATACACATTCTGTTTTCTTTTTTTGCCTGCACACACCAAAGGAGATGCTGGAGGGTTTTAGAACTTCTAAGAGTCAATGACTTTTATATATATGCATTGGATTCTTATTCTTCTATTTTTTCAAACTGTTTAATATACTTGAAATATCTCATGCAGCAGGATATTTTTAGCTGTAAGAAGCTATTCTGGATTTGTAGCAATCTGAAATGGCGTGCTTTCCAAAAGAATATCAAAGCACTAAATATTCAGTGTTATATATGTTGCTCCTCTGGCTTGCTTAGCCTCTTTTCATGGACTGTTTATGACTAAACATAAGTCTTTAGAAGGAGCATTAGTGGTGAAGCTTTTTTTACTGACAGCTTTGTTGATATTTCCCCCATTTGTTTGTAAGGTAGAAAATACTCAGTAGGGCTCATTTCTTTATTTTCCATGTTTTCTTCTAAAAGTCCTTAAGTGTGGCACACACTGAGATGAAGCCCTTGCATGAATAAGTAGGTGTAACCTCAGTTGGACTGAGTGTAAATATTTTGTTTATATAGCAAGAATTTCTGCTTTGGTGTCAATATCAAAGGTGGAAATAAAAGGAGTCTGCGTACTTAGGCCGACATGAAATGCCAGCATCACTGCATCCTTGTGTGTTCAGTGCATTTGTTTGTTAAAGCCAGGTGAATCAAGGTAAGAGAAGCAGTCCAGAATATCAGCACATGGTCACTAAAGGAAGATACAAAGGCTGCAAAATGGGATGAAAGATCTTTTAATACCCCGACAGCAGGAGAAAATAAGCTTAAACTCATAGCCTGTGCTCTCCTTAAGCACTGATGTATTTCCTTCTGTAGGTAATTGTAACATTGCTATCAGCGGATAGCACCTTTCAGGTGCTTGGTAGTGTTGCCAGGCTTCTTCCAGATCATTTGAGAAACCATTTCATTATGTTTTAATTGTGCATTGATTTATCACAACTGAGAAAAGAACTTGGGGATTGTAGATTGTTTTGTCTAGGGGACCATGTAATTATTTTCCTCTTTTTTTTTCCCTAATGACTTCTGATAATGTTTGAAGCTCAGCTTGCCATGTTTCAGAAACAGACCAGTTGTGTTTTACTGGATATTTTCTCAGAGTCTGGACTTGAACCAAGAATGCTAAAATGCTCTGTCACTATTTCATATTGCCCTTGGCAGTTTCTGCATCTTGCCTTTACAATCAGGTGTGAAGTTGTATCCTCAGTTTCCTGGGATCATTTGAGGGGTCTCAATTAACTTCTCTCTGTTTTTATTTCTTCTTAAGAAAATTCTTACTAAGTCCTTATCTAAATTTTTGGAATTTCATTGTATTCAAAGACATTTACTTTGTTGTTCGGTTAATTTCGTGTGTTGTTTTTTTTACCCTAACCAGAAAAAAGTATCATATAAAAGCTGTCAGGCAACATGAAATGCAATTAGTGTGGATTCCTAATTATGGTTCAGAACCTGAGGAGACAGAGGAATGCAATGCTGTCATCCATTTATTTTACTCATAGTAACACTTGTGACATTTCCATTCTCATACCCTAGGGAAAAAAAAGTTTCAGTTAAGCAATTGTCAAGAATAAGTGAAAATTGCATATTTTAAATTACATGTTTTTAATGCAAATTGAAGTTCAGAAGAACTCAGCTCTATCAGTGTTCATGCATAATAACTGCATTTAAACACAGTTTCAATTGCTGAACCTCCTTTATAGTATTTGATTTTTCCCCCCAGATCTCATAGATCCAGTTATTTCCATTTTTTGATGTGTTATTTTTGAGTTTCTTCTGTCCACAAGAGTGTGGATAGTTTGAGGCATTAACAGTGTGACTGCTGTGCCTTCCCAAGCAGTTCTTGGTAAAGCCAAACCAGTTTCCAGCTGGCTCTGCTGGTAGGGTTTGTGTGAATTACAAGTTTGCAGTGCTCTGTTACCTTGAAGCTACAAAAACAATAGCCAGAAATCCATAGGGTTGTGAGGGGAATTTAAACAGATGTAGGTGATACTTGGATAATAGCCAGAGATTATATCTGAATTGGGCAGATTTACAGAATAAACGTTCCCTAATGTTCGTAGCACAGAGAAGGTAGTTGCTCCTCCCATAGTTCCCATCCTTTTGAACTGGGCAAACTGGGCACCAGAATGGTTGGGACTGTGCTGTTCTTGTTGATGAGCTCTGTTCTTATCCCATCACCTGATCCCAGCAACAGAATTTTTCTTCTAAATATTCAGGAAATTATTTAATTTACAGACATTGGTAGACAAAACAAGAAAAGAAGCATTAAAAGCGAGCTTTCTTTACTTTTCCCCCTCATTTTTCTTCTGTTGGAGGCTGGATAGAAACCTGTCCTTTCACAAAAGAGTTGCCATGAAATGTGAGTTGCTAAGACAGAAAGTGAGCTCTTTTTAAAATTAATTCTGACCCTTTACAGGCAAAAGTTTCCTGTAGATAAGATGTGTGGCATGAGTGTTTATGGAGAGAATTTGTTATGGGAACAGCAGCTTTTCATAAATCAGAGCAGTGCTCCCGAGAGCACACATCTCCACTTTGAGAATTACCAGTACTTCATTTTGAGGCACGATTTTTTACTGCAGGTATCATATCTGCAGCCAGTTCTCACTGTAAGTTGATTTTTGAGGGTTGTGGTTTGGACATGAAATAGCCACTTCAGCTGACAAGGTGTGCTGAGTGCTCTGGCCTTAAAAAAGTGGTACAGCCATTGCCTAACTCCCCAAGATTTAGTACAAACCAGTGCTGGTGAGTTTGCTTGTATTTCAGTTGGAATTATTTTACTTGTCTGATAGTCATTTGGATGGAAGGCTTAATTGACATGCTTAAATCTCAAATTGAAAAAAATCAATCTGTTCATCTTTCATTCTAATAGTGGCAATGAAAAATATAAGGAAATGTGAAGTTTAAGCAAATTCAGCTTGTTTCAGAAAGTACTTACACAGATAATGATAAATAAGTAATCTTTCAGCAGTCCAGGTTGTGATATCTGGTCTCTTCTGCTACCCATGAGTTTGTATAACAGGGAAACAAACTGTAAGCTATAATATTGACAAAAGGGTTCATTTCAGGTTTAAACCTGATACCAGCACTTGCTGTTTGAAGTTGCATGTTCAAATATGGAAAAAAAAATTCAAAGCAACATAGCCTCTCTCTTGACTTCAGTAGAGTTTGGTTGGACTAACAAATACATGTGTTAGGGAGAAAATTTTCAGTTGCAGAAATACTTTATGACAAAAGCAAACATTCTGTTTTCCATTCATTGATCAATGAATGCAGTAAATTACAGTGAAAAGATAATTATCTTTTCTTTAAGGATCTCTTTCCTTCTCCTACAAAAACAAATTGATGAACAATGTGTATGTCCTTGTTTTCTTGTTATGACCAAGCTTGTGAAAACGTTTGTGTATCTATCACATTATTGGAAGCTTACTTTTGTATGTGAACCAGTTGTGGGGAAGGGGTTTTGAAGAGTCCTCTTTTCATTTTCAATTTTTCCTTTAAAGTCACACGTTGGTAGCATGCCCTCTTGAAATGCTGTGGTGCAAAAAGTCTGTAGTACAGATGGAAGTCTGTTCAATTTGCAATATGTTTGCATTTTGATAAATTCAGTCACTCTTTTAAATAGCTTAGGGGTATTAATGTAATTCTCCTGTAAGAGATCTCTCTAAATGCCATACTGTTATGTAAATTTTTCTCATTCTTAGTATATTTGTATCTAAACTAAATTACTTACTTGTTCTTAATTTAGACTTGATTTTGTGATGAGATTTATTTGCATAAACAAAATAGAAAGCATTAACTATGGGGGGTTTGTTTTGCTCATTATTTTAGTGAAAGGAGTTGCCTCGCATAAATGAATTTGGCACATTTTAGTGATCCTGCATCCTTCTATTAAAAGATGCTAGTGTAAGAACTGGTGCATATAATTAAGGAAAAAATAACTAGTATTTCCTGGCTTTTGCCTCATCAGAAATGTGAGAGAAAACTAGTGTTGCTTCCAGACAGAGACATGTATAAATAAGCAATGACTATAATCCAAATCCTCTGTGACCAAAAGATTGAAGCTGTTTGAGTGACACAAAAGAGTGCTAAAAATGTAGATACACATGTCTACTGAATTACAATGGCTGAAATGGGTGAGGTTGTGCAGGATGTAGCAGTTGAATTTAGTTTTTTTCTTTATTGTGCCCCAATGGTCCTCCTTCATCCCATAAAGAATGTCAGCCTTAAGTTTTCTTATGACATGAAGTTCAATGTATGCGAAAATCTAAATTTTCTGGATTTTTTTTCTGTATGATAGCAGATAATAAGGTGGATAATTGCTGCCAATTACCAGCTCCTGAAATCTAGATGGTCTTTATAATGCTAGATAGAATATATTGAAATAATGACCTGTTTGAAATCTTAAGTTTCAGCAATGATATTTCTGTGCAATGGCTTTTTGTGAGTCTTATCTATGAAAGTGTAGACAGGTGCATTAAATGGGCAGGGGCTGACATATAAAAAAATGCAGTCAAAGGTTATAGGATGTTCTTTTTATGTGATGGACTGGCTATAATATGATCTTTATTTTTATTATAAGCATATGCTGCATTTCAGAGATGAAAAATATTTTGGTTTATATTTTATCTCTTAATGATAAGACAATAGGTGAAGGGCCAAAAGAATAATGGGGATAAGTGTAGTCCTAAAGTTAATACTTTCCTTCTGTCAGAATCTATTTCATATCAGTGATTTAAACAAATGACCTATTGTGTGCTGGACTTCCACATAAAGAGTGATGATAAAAAACATAAAGAGGGTATCCTCACATAGTTTTAAAGGAATGTAAGCAGCCACAGGCTCCCCCACTGTGGTCTTCAGATATTCTTGTGGTTGCACTTTGTTCTTTCATAAAAGCATTCACCTTACAGGGAAGAAAGGGGGAAAAACCCCAGAAATCAACAACCCAATAAACCAAACCTAGGTCTAAATTTCCTCTTCTGCCCCTGCTGCTGCTTGAAAAGAGGGTGCTTTTTTGGTATAACAAATATTTCTGTACTCAGCTGGTCTTGACACAAAAATCATTGAATAGTTTTATAACACCTCCACAAAGAAGTCATATGTATTCCAATTACTGTTCCTTGTCTTTTTAAATGTGGGGTCATGTGGAAAACCCATATTCAGGGGCCAAGTCCTTTTTTTTGTGTTGATTTCTGACTCTGTTTTTTGAAATATTATTTGTACTATTGCTCTCCTTAGGCTGTGGCAGCACCCATTCAAGTACAGCAGCAAGGAGACCTGCAGGATTTCCACCTTCATTTGGCAAGGACCCAGTGGTCTCCTCTTGGTGGGACAGGGCCATGCTCCGTCTGACACTTTGTGTTTGTAAACATTTGTATGCAACTGGACGCATATTTATGGTGGTAGATTCACATTCTGAAAGCAGAAGGCTCAGCTCTAATTGTTTAGGAAAAAAAATGGTTACAGTATGTCTTCAGAGGAGGCATGCAGATGAGGAGTGTGCTCTGGAAGCCTTCTCTGAAGGATTCTTGGCTCTGTGCAGCTGAGCCTGATTTTTCTTTTCTCTCTGGTCCCATAAGAATAGGAGGATAATTTCCTGTTGCTTATTTTATCTGCATTATCTTCAAAAAGGTGTTGCAGAACTGATCTTATCTCTTGCCTGCTGTAAGGAATATTCTAGGCAGGGTAACAGTGACATTTACAGCAATAACTTTTGTTACTTCTCCCAAAGTTCAGGAGCTCCTTTCCAGAAGACAGGTATGCTGCTGAACCGTAGGCACAAATACTGGCTTTGCAATGGGAACAGCACAGAAGATTTTTTGCTTCTATCCTATTAAAACTGACACAGCCACAGCTTAAATACTTGAGATGCACAGGTACTCTGTGAAATTACTGGATGGGTATCTAGTTAAAGGTAAAATATCTTATCCTGTGTGAAATAAATTAGGAGTGTAACAACCAGACCTTGGTAGGAATCACAATGGCCACTTGATTTCATAAGAATTTGTCCTATAAAGCTGTTTGAAAGTTGCAGAGAACATCCAAAATAGATCACTCAGGAAAACACTGTTTTGTGAAATCAAATCCTTCTGGGACATAAAAGGATGTACCATAGGTACATAAGCAAGAGGAAGCTACAGATATGCATATTTTGGTTGCTGTCAGTGGTTGCTCAAACTCCTTTCTTCTCCTTCCAGTTTGAATTTTAAAGAAAGCTCCACTTAAACTTTTATATCACATTATTTCAGTGTTCTGGAATCAGAAAATTAAAATTCTATTTTAATTGTGTATTGAGATTGTCATTTATGCTCCTTTTCCTTTGTTTTGACCTATTTACATAATGTTCTTTAACAGCAAGAAAGTCTTCAAAATTTTGGTTTTTAAACATTTTTTACAAGTTTAATTGATACTTCTCCAAATTTATTTATAGTAATACTGAAATAGTTCACTGAACTTTTTCTGCAACAAGACTACAAAAGTGAAATATGGAGTTGGAGGTTTGATCTCTACATATATCTTAGTGAAAACTTGCAAAATGTGATCACTTAAATTATGTTATGCCAGTAATCTCTTTTTGACTTCAAATAGAAGCTTTTATCAAAGACAGTGGAGCTCTTGTTGTAACTAGAGAACATATGAGGTATGGGCTAAATAGTTCAGATTTATTTTTCTTGGTTTTTTCCCCTTGGGTTTAGGAATATGAATTTGTTAAAAGTTCTTAACGTCAACAAATCAAAAGTGCAAAAGCTAAGATTTGCTAAGCACTGGTCATTTGCACTAACACTTTCATCCTATTTTCCTTTATTGTCAAAACTTTCATATTAGCATTCATATCTCAAAAACATATAGTATAAAATGTGTAGGTGATGCAGTGGATGTTACTGTTGAGGGAAATGCAAATACCAGGTTTATTTTCATTTTGTAACTATGCCAACCCAACATTCTGTGACACCATTTTGCAATTATAGCAATCAGATGTTTAAAACCATTTATGAGGTCCTAAATATTAGGGGAGAAGGACACAGGCAAAGCATTCTGCCAAGCTCACTCTGTTCTAGGGAGATATGGCTCTTTGCTTGGCAAAGAGTAAATATGCATCCAAAGCATATCGTATGTTTTGGAGGAAAAAAGAAAAAATTAACAAAAGTAACTATTTTTAAGCTATGTGTATTGATGGGCATTTTGCTCTATATGCTTGTAGGGAAGGCTCTGACTCATAATTTAATTTGCTTAGTCCTAGTAGCCTGTTAATAACTCTAATAAATTACTGGTATCAGACACCCAGACTTTGCTCAGTTGTTGCTCTAGAAAGTGGCTGGAACAAATGCTGCAGCTGCACAATGCAATAATATGGGTAGATTTGTTTGTCAGTAATATTTTGGAGTAATATTCTGATGAAAACTCTGGTGCTAAGCATTAAGTCTCAGGCCTCGGCCTATCCATTCATGTGTTACCTGCAGTGGTCAAGACAGATTCTACCTTGCTGTCTGACCAGCATAAGGGAGGCTTTGTGAGCACCTGCCTGTTTCTACTGCAGTCAGAATAAAGGAAATAATTTAACAGGGTGACAGTTCTTTCATGCCCTTTTGTGAAGGTTTTCTTTCTTTACAGAAGAATAGATAATCTAGGAATAATGAAACAGAGAGTACTTGTGTACATACACTGAAGCAAGTAAGCTGTTTGTTCCTGAGGCAGTAATAACTAGATGGATTACGGATCTCTTAGGATGATATCTTCTTCAGGAGACTCTTATTAGGCTGCTTGTCACAAAAAATATTTTTGCCACATGAAGTTTTGTAAAAGAAGAAAAGACAGTTCCAAGATTTCTTCTGTTAGCAATAAAAGCATTCATCAATGGGAAAAGATATTAATCCAGTAAAGAATAAAGGCTTTATTTTCTACCTTTTAGAAATTACTGTATTTTCATTGTGGCACTGAAAAAGAAAATGTTAAAATCAGAGTCCCTCTCTGTTCATTGTATTAAATGAATGGCCACTAGGTCTAATATGCTTTGTAAACACTTTAGAAACATTAATTAATTAATGTTACTTAACGTTAATGAATTAATAATGACAGTGGGCTTTAGGGAGGCAGTTAACTAAAGCTGCACTGTGAAAATGCCATTCTACAATCTCTCAGGGCAGTAACGTGCAGAGAAATTAATCTCAAAGGGAGAACAATTTCTTGGCACTGCTAGCACTTTCCTTTTTGGTAGATAAATGGTCAGCTGTGCTGTTGTCTAGCCTAATGCCATTCTCCCCTGAGTGTAGCCCAGTTGTTCAGGGCCCTTGATGAAGTCCTCGAGTGGATTGCCTTTGGTGTGTGATTTGTCAGCACAATGCGTTTGTCCCTCTGCCCTGGCTCACACACAGGACCCAGCAGCTGGTGTGACATGCACATTGGAAAGCAACCTCCCCTTTTTAATGGTGAGGGGCTGGCATGGTTCAGGCAGGTGAGAAAAGAGAGAAGGCTCAATTCTGAGCAGCATTACTCCTCTGCCCATGGAAGTGCCCAGCTTCCACCTCCACCCTTGCAATTCAGTCTGTCAGACCCTTGATTCTCCCAGTGTAACTTGATGCAGTTTTCTCTTAGCAGACTGGTGTGTGCTGGCAGGGAACAAAACCTGAGAAGCTCTCACCCAAGTCCAATTCCCTTAAAAACTGGACAGGCTGCTGTGCTGCTGCTCCGGGGGCTCTCTGTGCCTGTGCCACCCACGGAGCACGCTGTGCACTGCTGAGGTGTTGTGGAGAGGCTCCACACAGGATTGCCAATCCTGGTTAATCAGGGCTGTGGTTTACCCCGTGCCCTTGAAATCACAGTGGTGATCCTTTTTCACACCTCTCGTTCCACTCAGTGCCAGTGAGTGTGGCAAAGCCATCACATACTCAGAATTTCTCCTACCTCAGTTAAGCATAGGGTTTTTTTGACTCTGAATGGCTCAAACTCGTAATTGTCAAAACCTCATAATTCTCAAAAAACAACTGAGGACATTTTTAAACTTTAATGTAAACTCTAAGGCAACCTGGATTAAGAACTTCAGACAAGAACTAAAATAACTGTGGTTTTCACCCAGTGTAACAGCTTGAGTCCTTTCACTGTTAACATTAGAGGCAGGTTGTCAGGTTTGGTTTTATCTGGGCTTTCAGTCCTTTCTTTAAGACCTACTGTTTTATTTAGCTGGGAAGTGTCTAGAAATTTTTTCTGTGCAACTAATAAAATAATAATATGAACTGTGATTTTCATTGTAGGGTTTCATATTTTGCTTGTTGCTTCAGAATGAATAATTAAGTTTTAAGCTGTGAAAACTCTTAAAAAATTAAATTAGGTGAGGGATCATGCAAACCACAAGCCATGTCTACATCAGATATTTGACCAATACTTCTTTTATAGGTTTTCTTTTTTCATATTTTTCTGGTTTATTGCATGCAAAATGTCTGAAATGTGGTCTTTCTCAACTGCTGTGAAATCAAATTAATTCTAGGCAGTATTTCAAACAGCTGCTGAGGGTGGTGTAAGTCCATAATCAGACCTTACAATTCAGAAGGAGATGCTGGTAAAAAAACTACTCCATAATAGCTTGCATGATTTTTTGCAGGTCTTTGCTATCAGCTTGAGTTTTGCCTTGTATTGATTTAGTTTAGCATTAAGAGCTCCTTCCAAAATATCAGCACTCTGTAATGATTACTTGCCTCTGAGAAATGGACTTCTATCATCAGAGGAAATCTTCAGTAGCCATGTCACAGTGTCTGTGGATCTACATCTGAATGTTGGACTATTTTAACAAATACCATAAGACTCCTGGAATCAGGTGTCTTTTGGTACCTTGCTGAGTTACTGGTTTCATTTTGAGCTGAGAGCACCTGTCCGTATTTCCTGATCTTCCTCCCAATTGGGGGTACCAACAGTTACAGCAACACTTGCCTAGCAGTGTTATTCCTTGCTGGAATCTCTGTCACGTTACTGTTGGTAGGTAACTTGATGATTTCACAGAAACATTTTAAGAAAAGCTTTGTACATGATAATAAAATTGGAAAGACTACCTCATGCTGAATTAAGACCAGCATTTCACACTTGACTCCCAAAAAATAATATTTTTTTCAGATTTGAATTTGCCCTGATGGGTAGAAGGGAGGAAGAAACATTTGCAAGTAATAGTTAGTTTTGATGGTACCTGTCTAGCCACTTGTCTGCTTGTAAAATTTTTTTAGAAGCTACAGCTCTGTCACTTGTTTGTGGTGGTACTAGGCATAAGATGAGTGGAGAACTATTGCAATTTCCTTAAGAGATTCAGTGCTCTATTTTTACTAGATTTTCCTTTATATGTATAGATTTTCCTTAAATGTATAAATATGACTGTATCCCTACTGAAGCTAGTAAAGAGTAATGTGAAGGAGCTAGGTAAATTAACCCGGGGGGGTAGCAATGTGACTGCACCTGCAGGAGTTGAAATTGGCCCCGTGCAGGTGTTCCTGGGGCAGGATGGGGCAGTGAGCAGCCTTGTCATGAGTGCCAGCTGCCCCCTGCCTGGCCTTGCCAGGGAGCCCCATGACCAGCTGCTTGGCTGGGCTTCAGCTTATCTCCTGGCCTGATGGGCTTTATTCTACCTGGCCTAACTCACAGATTCACTGGGGTGGTTATTCTGCACTTTCAGATAACATCAGCCTTTGATATTATGTTAAAGTAGAGATCAGGTTTCAAGTGTTAACATATTCTGGGAAATGATTTCTTGGTTCCGGCAGTCCAACCACAAGCCACGGTTAAAAGGAAGAGCCACTTTAATCATCCTCCTGGGTGCTGCTGAATGGACAAATCATTCTTCCTTAATTAAGAAGTGATAATATCACTCTTCAGTAATGGAGCTGAACATTGCTGCCATCTAAAATGAAATTTGCTGAGGGGAAAAAAGAATTCTCCCAGCTTTGTAGTTCTGATCCTGTTACTGTGGTGACTGGTGAATATCTTGTTGGATGGTTTTCTTGCTTCTGCATAATCTAAAATATTTAATTATTGCTCTAGTGTCAATCAATGTCACAGCTTTTGCTCTTCAACAGTTTGAACTGAACAGAATTTTATTGTCCTTAAGTGTAACTAACAAAAAAGTTGGTAATTACTGTAAATGCAACTCCCCATAAAGGCAAATAGAATTGTGAATATCCAAGGGTACAATTTTGCTTTAAGCTGTTATTCTGTTACTTTACTCAATGAAGTTCCAGATTTGTGACTTTAATTGATGCTCATTTAAGCCAGGATAGTCTCAAGTTAGAAAATACTACTAGATGTTAAATATATGTCATATAAAACATTAATTAGACTTACAGATTCTCCCAAATGTATGGTAATGCAAATTAGCATTTTTGAATGTTTTTGTTTTCTTAAATGCTCTCAAATGAGAAAACCTTGAAAATTTGTTTCTAAGATTGTAATAAAAAAAGCTTTTTCTTAACATTTGGAATTCCATCTTGAATTGTGTAGAACATTCAAAAAGGCCATTAAAATACAAGGAGAAGATGTATTTGACAAATTACAGAATTATGTCCATACAGCAGGAAAAGTAAGAGAAATGTAATGGGAAAGTTAAAGGGTGAATATACAAATTTGTTTAGCATATGTATGGAAAAATTACAGATGATCTGAACTTATAAATCAGATCTAAAACTTATGAATCTGATGCTCATCCTTTTTCTTTTATAAGGATTAGGGCTTTCTTCTGTCAGTTACAGCTTGAATAAATTTTTGTTTGTCCCTTTAATGTCTTGATAATTCATCAGAAAAAGCACATAATTCATCAAAAAAGCATCATTAGATGCACAAGGTGAAGTCAGTACTTTAAACAGCAGGATTCAGGAAATCCTGATCTGAGAACCTGCAAACAGCCTCAGACCAATTAATACATTTGAGGAGAGGAGTTGCAGTTCTTATGGAAAACCAAGTTTAAAACAGGAAGTGTGCCCAACATAAAGAAGCAGGTTCTTTCTTCTGTTTGGGAAGATGTGAGATATTTCCCTCCAGCCCCTCTAACTCCTTCAGGCAGCTGATTTTTTGAGTAAAGAGGATGATTGTTGAACTTTTCCACAGAGGTACTATTATACTTAAGTTAAATATTGAATAATATATTCAGTGCTTTTTTTATTTTGCTTTTCTGTAGACAAAACATGGATGCACACTCCTGAAGCCTTATCAAAGCATTATATTCCCTATAATGCAAAGGTAAGAAAATATGAAGTTATTTTCTCCTCATACCTTTAGAACACAGCACATTCTATCTTGTTTTTAAAATTCATGTTTGAAATTTCTTGCTTGAAAATTGCAGAGACATAGATTTGCCAGATGAAATAATGAAGACAAACTTAGTAAATGTCTGTTTTGCAGGTGAAAATGTTCTGTTTTTAATGGGCAGATGATTCTTGTTCTGAGCTATGGTTTACTAGAAAGCAAGCTAGTGTTCCTTCTCTGCTTGATGATGTTTTTGTAAATGGATGGAAGTTTTGAGTGCAAAGGAATTTAACATCAGGCTGCATGCTTACAATATTCTTAAAATTAATGGCACAAACTTCTTTTGAACAATATCAAAGGCAACGAGTAACAACCCTTTCTGCTGGATATATTGAAATGTCAAATACTCAGGAAATGTGGTAGTACAATAATGGCATTTTTGCACAGTAAAGCCAGAAGCCTTAGCTTTATTTTCTTATCCCAATTGCAGTGAGATAAGTTTATATAAGTAATGGTTCAATTTGTCTAATGACATCCCTTGACAGGAAATGCATCTTACCTAAATACCTTAGAACCTAAAGGCTCCTAAATACTTACCTAAATACCAGTTTAGAAGATAGTTTGCTAAAAGGAGGAGAGAATATGCAGCCATCAGCATAACTCAGAGTAAACTGAGTAATCTGCAATTATTTGCTCAAACTGAGGGTATCATTCAATAACATTTTATTGTGGGCTGTTCTGGGTGATGTTCTCTTATGATTGGTATTTCTTAATATAAAAACTTTTCTTAAAATAGTCTTAATAAAAAATCAGTGTGAAAATTCATGTATCAAAATTTTTTATCTCTCTCTATATATATACCTATAAATATTTGTTACATATAAATATTTGTTTCATGGGCCAGGACTCAGGTTTCTACATGAGTGCTCCCTGCTTTTTTATTTGCAATTTTCTTTTGCTTAGCATTGCTGCAGAGTGAATGAGAGATTGTAGTGGGAAGTGGAGTCTCGTTCTCACAGTTGCCAGGTTTTGAATGTGTTTTTATTCTGTGTGTTTTCCAACTGAATTCTTGTCCAAAGGATGTATTACCATTTTACTGAATAGCCTTGCCAGACACCTTGGCTTTATATTACACTTCTTGAGAGGGAGGATTACTTGCTGTGGTGACTGTGCCATCTGCTTTAAAAGCAAGCTGAAGCTGTGAGTTTTTTCAAAGCACTGAACAATGTCTGCTCATTTCTGGTCTTTGAGAGAAAAAAGAAACATCCCTCATCTTTCATGTTTCACTGTCTTGCCTAAGAGCAGATCTGGTGAGTAGGTGTCAGTGCAGCTGTGCAGAAAAAGAATTAGAATAAAGAGGATGGTGGTAACTGTAGAAACAACAGCATCAGCAGCTTCTGGAGTGGAAGAAAAGAATGGAGAATTCCAATCTAAAGGAAGTTGCTCTCAGCCTGGTTAGGAAGACTTTGTCCAAAATGTCTTTCCACTTATTTAGGCTGATATGTGCCTAAGTGTCCTCTCCAGTTCTGCTCCTGTTTGTTGTTTATTCCAGCGCCCTCCTCCACCTTTGTGGTGGCCTCTAAGGCCTGCCAGAACACTTGTAGGAAACTGAAATTTTAATACCACATATGTTGGGTTTTGGTTTTGTTTATTTATTTCTTTTTTAAGAAAGTTAACCCATTTTTTTGTTTGGATCACAGTAGAAAATTCTTATTTAGACCTACCAGTCATTTGATTCAAAGCAAGCAAAAAATTGCTCAGCTCTGCAACTGGAGTGTAAAGGGTATGGGAATCCCTACCTGTTTATTTATTGACACCTGGAATAAATTCACACAGCTTTTATGAACTCAGCTGGCATATGCAGGCATAACAATAATAAATCTAGATGATATTTCCACCTCAGTTCTCAAGTATCATTCCCATTAAGTTTTGCAGTATTTTTCACTTGAAGAGGAAAGTATATATCTATCAGTACCTTATTTGAGGTTTGCAGCATTTTGGGTTTTAAGTGACATGTCTTATTGATTTGATAACTTGTAACTATGTTGTGAAATAATGATTAAAAGCTTCAGAAAACATTCATAACACAAGAATTGAACAAGACTCATTGATTTTTGCCCCAGTTATTCCAATTCTCTAACATTCAGTTCATGTATCTTCCATGTTTGTTGGGAAGAAAAGACAGCACTTGATCTGATTTATTTCAAAAAGTAATCATGTGAGTGAAGAATGACATGTTCAGAAAATCAAATCAGAGATGTTATTTGTCCATGAGCAACTGAGCTGTATTCTGCTCCATAGTTTTTTGGATGCAGATTACCGTGGATGGAAAAGTGGTTNAGTTGTTTTGAAATATTTTGACATGGTTTTGCACAGTGTAAACCAATGAGGATTTGGGCTTTGGGATTTTTTATTTGACGGGGATGGGGGGGACGGGACAGGGGTGTTTATTTTCCCTCTTCAGTTTTGTTTTGTTTGCTTTTGTTCTGTTACTGTCATTTTTTTGTGTTTAGTGCTTTTTCTTGGATCCCTTTTTTTTCCTTCTTATCTTACTGAAGTCTTGGTCTACCAGAAGGCACTGATAATAAGATTGCTCACACTACAGCATGCTCTGGATATGTGACCTTGGTTTGGTGAAACCAGAATTTTGACATCAGTTTGTGGTCCTATATTTTTTTTCACTGTGTCACTACAAATGAAAGCATATTGGTCACACTTTTTTTTTGTCCTCCCCTAGAAAGATAATTTAGAGTTTTTATAATACAGTACGAAATATAGAGTCATTTTGATGTGGTTGCATGGCAGTTTTAATATCACCCAAATATAAAATTCTAAGGCAACTCCAAGCTTCTCTGTGTTACTTTTTTCTGTAATGGTCCTTAATTAAGAAGGGCTATTTGTGTTATTTTCTATAATGTAAAGAAAAAGCTTTCTTTTGCCCTTTAGACAATTCTTTTGATTTGAGGCCAGCTTTCTTTCTGCAAAACAAAGGTGATCAAAGTGTGATGTTATAATGGAATAAGACTGCAGCCTTTAAAAAAGGGCTAGTGGTTGTCATCACCTGAGTGGTGCCTTTCTGCCAATCAAAAGCTGCCTCAACCAACCATGTTTACTTATGTTTCTGTGTAGTAATTGTGTCTGTAATCCCCTTTAGAGTCACTTGCTTATTTTTTGGCTTATATCAAACTTCCACATGCACAGCTTTCCATTTTGCAGTTGTGCTTTGCCAGCTTGGTGTTTATGTTGGCTGCTGGCAAGGCAGGGGTCAGTGGCTCTGACCTTGCACGAGGCAGAAGTGCTGCTCTTTTCCATGGCAAGTGATGACACGTTAAACCCTTGGGAGGGTGTTTCACCAAGGGATGTCACAGCTCCCCAGTGCTCATTGGCCTAATGCTTGCTTCACACTCACTTTCAGGGTTTTTGTATGGTCAGCTGCAGATTTGATCCTTGATGTAGTAGTTTCAATTTGAAAGCTTAGATTTAAATGAACAATGGAAAAAAGGAATTTAGTAATGGTCACACTTTATGATCTGGAAGGTCTTTTCTAACCCAAGTGATTCTGTGAGTTTATAATAAAAGACCTCCCTTGGCAGTACCTAAAATTTCTTAGTCTTCACTGTAGGATAATAAACAGTTTCTTTAGATTCTCAACTATATGCCATTTCTTATTCCATGTATTTTTTATCATCATTGAATGGCAAATAATACTCTTGTGGAATAGGCATTTTGGTCAAATGATGTCACTACAGTTGCAGGGTTCTAGGTGCAGTTCTGTCTTTTGAATATCTGCATTTTGCTATCATTAATGTACAGTGTTATCAAAGCCACATTTTTGTGGCATAAACTGCACTTCTACTACAATTTTTTTTTTGCTATTGCTATAGAAATTTTCTTTTTCTATCCAGTCAGCATTTCAGCAGACTGATCATGACTGTGTCATTAAAAGTAATGAAAAAATGTCAAATGGCAAATTGTATGTAGCTTTCCCAAGCCAGCAGAGTTACAAGGCACACTATTAAAAAGTATAGATAAAGCAAAATATTTCAAACAGAGCACAAAAATGTTGAAAATAAGAAACTACTGCAGTAGAAGAGAAATTATGAGAAATAATGAGTTTTCCTACTTTAAATTTATTATAATTAGAATTAATAACTTAATACCAATTAACTTTCATTAGAGTACCAAAATGTCTTGCATGTGATGATAATTAATTTAGTGTTTAAGCACAGGAAAAATTAGTTTTGTGAAAATACACAAATGAGATAGGAAAGGAAAAAATGTAATTTTACAAGGCAACGCAAATTTGAACTTCTTCGTTATTTCTGATACATTACAGCTACTAAATTGGGGCTCATTACACCACAGATAAATAAACATGCAAATGAAATATAAAATATCTAAAGTCTGCAACAGGTACTCTCAACAGACTTGGTTTGATTGCTCTTACTCTCCAGAACAGGGTCTCCTTCAAGAAAAGAATCAAATTTATGAGCAATTCCAGTGTTTCTTCTTTAAAGTCCATTTGTGTATAGTAATGCAAGGCAGTTTAGTATAATGGATGATGTTTCCTTTCTTTCCTTTTTCTAGAAAAGGAAACAATAGAGGGTGTATGTGTTTCAGTGAAATATTTGTGGTAGGTTCCAGTTAGAAACCACAAAAAATTACAAGAGTTAATTTAATTGGCGAAGTGAGATAAAAAACACTGGTCACGTTTGTCAATACTTTATAAACTCTGAAGTATAAACTGAAGGACAAACCACTAGCTCTTGATCTGTTCTCCATGGCTGTCATTTTCTTTAAGGTTCTGCTTGTCATCCTTTGGGCTTTTCATAAACTCCACTTTCCTTGAAATTTCTGAGTCCTGAGTGACGTAACTTCAGTTACAACTATGAAACATTTGCAGCACAAGTTATGGCAGGTGGAGTGTCTTGGCAGGAATCACAAATCGTTCATACCAATTAATGGCATTCAGCGTAGGATCTGAGAAGTCATTGCAGTCCCTCTCTCAGTAATGCAGTAAGATGTTAAAAATGTCGTAAAACAGGATGGAGGCAGAGCCCCTTGTCTACGTTGAAGCTGATGTGTAATCTACCACAGCCCTAAAGTATTTCCTATCTTGAGCAAGTTTTAGGTTTCCTTTGTATCCAAGCAGTTTCTTTCTCTCACATAAATTGCCATCACATCCATTTATTTAGCACCCTGGCTGCTTAATTACAGTCTTTTTCATTGTCTCTGACTTTGAGCAGTCTAATTTTCATTTCTTCCATCAGAGAAAAAATATTTTTAAACAGCTTAAGAGCTTTAGACAAATGTTTTTGGCAGAAAGTTCTAAAATCAGTTATTTCACACATTGAAATAATTTCTAACAACTATAATCTGAATTGAAAATACAAACCTGCAAAAGATTAAGCTTATTGTTGGACTTTGAAACACCCTCAATTTTAGGAAGGGGGAATGTCCTATATATCCTTGAATGTTGGAGTTATCCCTTGGCTGTCCTGCATTTGGATTAGGATTTGCTTTGGGAATTGAAATGGAAGAATCTGTGTAATATAGGTTGGACGGACCTCTGGAGATGATCCAGTTGATTCCCATCTGAGAAATTATTTCAAAGCCAGGTGGTACAAAACAGAGCCTTATGCATTAAGGGCAGAGATTCAGAGCCTCTTGGCAGCCAGCTCCAGGACATATTCCCTACCATTCTGATTTCTTCTGCCTTATTTCTAGTCGTAATTTTTTGCAGCTTGTGACTCTCAGCCATGCATAGACATCGATGTGTGTACACCAGGCTCATCACCTTCAGGCTGAACAAGTGCAGGTCCATTTTTCCTGACCATCACCTTCTCTGTCACATTCCTCACTGCTGTCAGCCCCAGCTGAGGTCTGGCTTTTCTAAATTCATCCCTGCATGCCTGGAAAAGATATCTGTATTCCTCCTATGTTGCCTGTCCCACGTCCCCCTTCCACGCCCTCCCCTCTGTATCTCTGCCAGCTGGAGCTGGATGCTCAGTCAGCTGTTCAGGGATGCAGGAATGCTTTTGGGAATCATGCAGTCTAACTGATTGCTGCCTGGCCCGTGGCTTTAAGAGGAAAGGTGATGTTTATATCTTACTAAGAGGCTTCAACTGCCATAGCGGTTGGTCTAGCAACCTTTCACATGGAAGTCAGGCTTAGTTTAAGCTTCAAAGTGTGAATGCAACTTAAGGGAAACAATGAAATGCAAGGCATTATTTACCCTGCAGGGCCTGAAGAGTTTCCCTGTTGGGGTGCCCATACAGGGACTTGCTGAATGTTGCTGCTCATGCAGAGCTGGTCTCTTGGTGGCAGAGGGCTGTGCTCAGCATTAGGAGCTAGGATTCTGAAGTTCCTGGAGCATGAGTATTGCCAGGTTTCTCACTTTGCTTAGGTATGGGGAAGAATTGCGGCTATGTGTAATTTTAAGCCTTGTGTTTTATTTTACTTCAAGAATGGGTAATTGCTGTTCTATTTTGTCTTAGAATCAGTGGCAGAAGGGCTGGAACATGAAACCCCTGGAATTTATATGACTTCTGGATTGTGTGGCACATAGTTTATACATGTATGGTAAACTTCTTTCTGGCTCAAAGCTTTTTGTAACCTTTTACTACAAGATTGGGTTTCTTAAGTATGTATATTGTTTTGGTTGAGTTTGAAAATCCACATTAGGGGATTCTGTGGTGTTGATTTCTCTAGCATAGAAGACTTATGTGGATGATGGGGTTAACAGGGCACATTGGTGAACAACACAGCACCTGAGACTCAACATTCTTTAGGTTATTGAGGTATATTCTTTAGATTATTATTGTTGTATAATTTATTATTCTTTATGTAGATTATGATTATTAGATTATTCTTCCAAATTGTGATTCTTGGTGTAGAAGAGCTGTTTGTTGGAATGAAGAACAGCCATGTGTTTAAGTGTTAATCCAAAAGGTTCTGAAAGTAGAATATATTTGTTTTTATAGAAAAGGCACGTGGAGGTTTTTCTGTAGTAGGAATAGCAACTCTCAACAGCAATTCTTCATAATATTGCATTTAGAGCACAAGTCCTATGAGGAGCTGCTGAGGGAGCCTCAGATGCTCCCCAGCTTTTCTCCCCATGGGTACAATGAGGTTGAAGGAAAACCTTATTGCTCTCTACATGTACCTGAAAAGAGGTTGTAGACAGGTGGGGGGGTTGGTGTCTTCTCTAAGGCAACAAGTGACAGGACAAGGGGAATTGCCTCAAGTTGTGTCAGGGAAGGTTTAGGTTGGATATTAGGGAAACTTTCTCCACTGAAAGGGTGGTCAGGCATGGAACAGGCTGTCCAGGGAAGTGGTGGAATCACCAGTCCTGAAAGTGTTCAAAAAACATTTGGTTGCAGTACTTAGGACATGGTTTAGCAGTGAACATGGTAGTGCTGGGTTAACAGTTGCATGCAATGATCTTAGAGGCCCTTCTCAACCTAAATGATTCTATGATTCAGTATTGAACGCAGCATCTGAAGTGTTTTTCTAAAGATACCATGTTAACTATGAGTTTAAAAGTATGTTTTGAACAGTTGCATCTCTTGCCTTTCCCTGGTATGATCTCAAAAGAGGTGAGCAATGAGATTGTTGAGACAAAAGTCACAAAATCATTAGAAGCTTCATAGCAGCTTTTACAATATCATTTTCCTATTCTTCAGAGAAAGACTAAGTTTGTATTTGAGTATTAATCTTCTGAAGTCTGTGATACTCAGAGCCATGAGTTCCTCAGCCCTGGATAAGAGCAGGCACTCACTGACTAAGGAGCACTGAGTGATCTGCCTGCTCAAGACAAATGAATAAAGCTCAGAGGTCTGTCCAGTCAGAATTTACAAAGCAAGAAAGAGTGTGCAAGGACCTTAGGGTCAACAAAGATTTACTCAACCCTCCACATCCCTCTCTGTTCCTTCTCTGTTGCTCATATTTATTCCCTTGCCTCTCCCTAAGTCTGCTTGAAACTGCCAATTAGCCTCATTAGCATCTCCACTGGGATTCCCTCTGCAGCTCTATTTGCTTGAGAGCTGTCAGCTATGGGAATGTGAGGTTTCTGGAAGGAGGCCTTTCAGCCTCTGCAGTGTCAAGTATCAAGAGAGTTGCATGTCTGACACTGGAATTAGTAGGGTTCAAACATCTGGATTATTGTACTTGTGGGCTAGGTGGCCCACAGCTGTTTATAGATTGGTTTGCTTTGAATTAAATCAGGCCTGCAGATGAATTACTCTTTCTTATCTCCCATATTTAATCTCAGCCTTTCTATAAACTAGACACAGAGCTGGTTTATAGAAAATAAGAGAATGGCACAAGATTTTTAACAGAAAATTCCACAAGGGAATACAATTTTCAAAACAGATCCAAGACTACAGGAGTCTGTCCAACAGCCAGGCTGTTCACCATTCAGGAAAAGTTTCACATATGCTGATCTCCATGAGGATTCATCCTCAATAAACCATCAGACAAACCACCAGCTGCAGTCTCTGACTTTATTAACTTTAATAAAATAGTAATGTGCACTAGTCAGCTGTGGATCCTGGACTGCAATAAATATTTCTCTCAGAAATGCCTCCTTCAGATTACTCTGGCTCAGAAAGGGTAAAACCAATCTTGGCCTGTTTCAAAAAACATTTTGAACTTTGAATATGACAATGTTAGGTGTAACTTAATAGAGGAACTAATAATTTCTGGTTTGGAACATAGCAGAGGAGAAATATTTACATTAAGTTATTTGTAAAGCTTTGTTGAAATGTTTTGCATTTTCACTAGCAATTATGATGTGCCACTAAAAGGGAATGATGGGTTACATTGGTCTAAACCTTCATTTTTTTCAATATTTTCATAATGAATAATCTCTTCATTCTGAATCTTTAAGGAAAATCAAAATGGGACAGGTCCTATTGTTTTACAAGTTGTTTTTCAATGTGTTGCTGCAGTATTACTGAAAGTAGGGAAAATGTAGAAACAAGGATGTCCATTAAATCTTTGAAATGTGTGGAACCAAGGGTTGCATTTGAAGGAAAAGACAACTTGAAGCATGAACTAGAAAGGTCCTTAAACCCTATCTTTGTACTATTGCTGTAGCTGCCAATGCTTCTGAGTAGGGAGAAACTAGGAGGACAGATAAGTAACTCAGCAAATCATGTTAATTAGAGCTAAAAGATTAGGTGGGAGGGAAGTCTTGTTTACTCATGAATACAGGTTTATTGTGGAAAAATCCATTCAAATCAGGAATGTATAGGTCTTCTTAAGTCAGAATTTAGAGGCCATATCTCAGCTTGCACTTTATGAAGCATGGAGGACCTGAAACTCTTACAGGAAAACGCATTCTCAAAATGAAAAAGCATACACCAAAACTGCACGTGCATGCTTAATGTTCAGGTTAATCTCAAATCTTTAAAACTAGGTATGGGTTTGGAGGTTAAATTTTGAGTTTTGGAGAGAGGCAGGTGGGAAGGTGGGACCTCTTTACATGTTTTTTTTTTTATCTTTGAAATCTGCTGAAGCACTCTGAGTGTGTGCTGTGTGACAGAACACTTTGTTAATTTTGTGCTGGATATAGCTTTTTATTTGTGTTAGTGTTTGCTGTTTGATGTGTATGAGGAAGAATAGGGTCGATGTTTTATATTGATTTTCATCAGTAATACTCAGAGGTACTAACTGAAACTGTGCTGTGCATTTCCAAGGGGTTACTGCAATTTATCACAGTTCATTAGATCATAAATTCTTTGAAGCTAAGGGCTATCTTTTTGATGTTTGTGCAGCCTCTAGAATAATGAGAGAGAGGCTGTAGGTGCTACTCTGATGTAAATAGTCATAGATCAAAGCTCAGAATAAGTAGGTAACAGAAGACCTTGGACTTCTCTCATGAACTTTCTTCTCAGTTGGGATAATTAAATGATAATGCAGATAAGAAATGGGTGACTTACTATCCTCAGCTTAAAGATAAGGAACTGAGGTAATACTGAAGCTTTTCCACATATCTGCCCCAAATCTCTGTTCTCAAATCAGACCCCAAATTTTGAACTCTGCTTTCATGCCTTGAGCTCAGGATTAAATGTCTTCTCAATACCTGCTCTCTTGGTGAAAAGGATTAGGTTGCTATTTAGGGAAGACTCCAAATCCTTATGTGAAGGATTTTGAAATACAGAATCAGACTTTTCTGATTCTATGTTCATCTAATGACATGAGTATCACTATAATGATCTAGTCTTGATTAATTTTACCACTTCAGTGCCAGACTGTGGTCTTTTATTGGAAAACATAATATTTTTTATGAAGTAAGAAGTGAAAGCCAATATTTTTGTTGGATTAATTGCCATTGTAAAATAATTTTCAGATTACTTTCCATCTCAGTTATGTTCTCTTAAAAAGTTCATCCAAGATGTTCATCTCATCTGCTGGTGGATCTAAGGTCATGATAATGGTGTTTCATTTCATATCTGATGTTGTCAGGTTGAAATATTTTTGCATTTTGCTAAAATAATCAGTCTAATAAGAAAATTCAGCTTTCTATTTTGTACTGTTCAGTGGGAAGAATATTTCCTGTGTTTTAGTAGTGCTCTTCACATTTGTTAACTGATAACATAAAGAGACAGTTATTTCTGTTTCAAATAATTTTTTAAAATACTCTCATCCTGGTCAGATTTTGAAAAAAAAACCCTGTTACGGATATTCTTCAAGTGTCTGAAGGCCAGATGTTGAATTATGGTAATCATATCTGTTTTATAGCTGTTTTTTATGAAAGATTATGTTTAAAGAAGGGAGTTTCTTCTGAAAAACAGATTAACAAGAGAGAATATAGACAGGCTCATAAAACAGAAATCATCACAGAGAAGACACTTGCATTTCCCTGGAGGAAAAGTGAAAGATCCAGGGCAGCTAAACCAATGTAAGAAGTGCTTTTCTTGTTGAGGCCCATTGCCTGAGCTGTTCTTGCTCCCAGAATCTGTGCTGGAGTTGAAGAAGAGGGATTTAGAGTAGAGTTTGTGTTCTGTACAGCACATTCACAGACAATGAGGCAGAGATATGTTAAGGGTAATTCCCAGCTTTGGAAAGGAAGATTTCCAACAGTTTGTGTTTTCCCATAAAAAATTTGAATGCAATTCCCAAAAATCCTTGAGCAGCTTTCCTTGTGCTGTAGTCATGAACCCACAGTAGGTGAAAATGCTGTTGAGCTGCTGTGGTTGAAGAGCCACTTCCTCTCCAGCCCCTGCTCTTCATTTGCTTTTTCAGTTTGCCTCCCAGCTGTGCTGTCTTGTTGCTATTATCCCTTTTCAGTCCAAATCATCAAAGCACTCAGAACCAGTGTAGGTTGCCCAGTCAGTTTTCTTTTAATCCAAGATACCCACTTAAAGATATTTTGTCAGAACTTCAATCATGTTGCAGTTTTAAGGGCATGGGTACTGCTCTGCATTGTTCCCTGTGTATTATCTGCTGCATGGGCCTTCTCTCTCTGCAGAATTAGTTCCTTCCACAAGTAACTAATTTGATTTTGACTCGGCTATCCCAGTCAAGTACTCTCTGAAAATTTCTGAGAGTGTTCTGTGAATATAGCAACTGAGGAACTAATGGAAGGAATTGAGGAACTAGTGGAAGACGTCTATATGTGTCATTTGTATAAAATTACCAACACATTTAAAAAAGTAAATGGAGCTTAGGAAGTAGTTTCTAGGAGCAAAGAAAAAAAATTCCTTTTTAGTTCAACACGGGCATTTTCTTCTCCACTTTTATCAAAATGCTGATATTAATTTCTGTGAATATTGTATTTAATTTAGCATATTCATGTAGATTAGCCATGTGATTGTGAATTACACTTTGCATACGGACTCAGCGTATTTTCCCACTGAAGGTACATTACTAATAAAACATTAAGATTATTCTTTTTTTACAAATTAAATGGTTCTCAGTATAGGAAATCTACAGTTTAGGAAAAAAACCCCAAGCAACCAATGAAAGAACAAGCAAGTTTCACACTTCATGTTCCTGTCCTTTAATACTCTTCAGCACCTGTATCTGCCCTGTGGTGTCTGTTATCTTGCCCACAGAATGTATGTATAAATTATTTACTACACAAAAAGTTATGATACTAGATTTTAAAGATGATCTTCTCTGGTAATGATAGCTTATATAAGAAATTGAGACTGTCCAAAATTTTGGGTTCCTTGAGAAGCCTACCAAAATTTATATTATATTTCCAAGCTGCTGAAGCATTAGCTGCACACATTCATGGCTTTTTCTTCACAGTAGCTCTTTTCTGGTGTGCTGTTTGTCCTGTTTGACAGCACATCGATTCCCTGAATCAAGAATTAAATCAGGAGTCATTTATTCTAATTATGGTGCAGAAAGCCTCGCAGTATTAAAAGCCCTGATTCAGAAGCAATGCAGTGTCCTTAAAATAGGCCATTTCTTATTTCACATTAAACTGGAAAAGGTCTTTAATAAACTGAGAGTCAGGGACAATAGTTATTTGTTCCTATTACTGAGGCTATTTGTGTTGGAATGAGGATTTTTTTCCTAACTGTGACTTCTGTTTTTTGTCCCACAGGGAATTCCTGTTTCTGTGTTTATAATGTCATTGCATGTTGCCACGGCAAAACTGTGATAGTGCAAGTTCAGTATTTTGTCAGTCAAGGACAAGGGAGGTAGAAATTAGATCAAAATAAACTTTAACCACAAAATGGAAAACGTCTGTGGAATTTAATCTCTGCTTTTATAAGGTGTTGTTAGTGTTTTCTGGTACAAAAGAATAACTTCAATCATTTTTTATTTGTATTTATTAATATATATATACACTATATATATATATATAAATCCATCACAATTTCTTCCAGAACTTTTAGAATTTATTTACATTGAGCAGAGGAAGGCTGTAAGAATTTTGCGTCCAGCTTCGGTTGCTACAAGCTGAATGCTCAGAATTGCACAATCCCACCTGGAACTGGCACATGGAAACTCCTGGCTGGTCTTGTACGTGTTGTTATGAAAGAAAGAATCTGAAGCCCATGCTCAGAGCCCTTCCTAACAATGAACTCATCTGGGAAACATCTCTTGGAAGGAGCAGCTGCTCCCAGTGGTGCCATGGCCTGTTTGCTCCCCTGGCTCAGAGGTGCACCCCAAAAGTTCCAAGTGCATCAAAATGCTCCCAGTTTTAGAGAGCTTCACCTTATTGGTAAAGCAGAGTGGTTCTGTCAGTTTTCTGAATTAAGATAGCTTTTGTTATCAAATACTTGACAGCATCATAAGGGTTTTTTGTCTCAGTTCAGTTTCCACTCTTTTTGGGGAGATAGGCCTTATATTTGTAACAGAAAAAAAGTCAGCAGGACAGATGGAGCTTAACAGAGTTCAAGCTTCAGCTTGCTGTATTTTGTAAAAAAAAAAAGAGATGGTTTCAGGATGTTAATACAGAGCCAACCAGTAGGTTCTGCATTCAGAGGAAAAGTGAGGTTATGAAGACCAGGGTGTTAATTCAGCTTGGCCAAATTGTCAAACCAGGACAGCAGCTTTGGATGGCTTATGCTGGGTGTTCAAGTTGCTGTGATGCAACTTGGGCTCTTCATCTTGCTGTACCTTTAATTGTAGCATGTTACTGGAGAGCTGTGTGTTTTTTGAGGGACCAGTGGATGTAGAAATCTGTCCTTTCCATTTGGGAGTGCTGAAGAGGATGATCTTTAACCTCAGCTTGGGTAGGGTAGTGGCTTTACACAAGTAGTAACAATTAAAGGTTTTCCTCTACAGCAGCGCAGTGAAGTTCCTGCTGAATGGCCAGGGTTGCTGTCTGGCATCTGCAGAGGTTAAGGGGGAAGTGAAGCAAAGTGGCCTCTGTGTTCTGAAATTTCTAACACTGCATTTCACATCCGTGCAAACAATGTTGGAGTTGTTGCAATTTTTCAGTTTTATGTTTAAGGTAAATAAAATCACTGCATTGGCATCTGATTCTTGGAAACAAAAAGAAAAAAAAAGCAAATGGTATCAAACTTGTTCAAACTTGTTACATTAAGATATTTGAAAATATCTAGGACTTAATGAAAACATTAGTACATTTAAGGGCCTACTTTGACTTTACAATTTTCATGAAGAAATTACACTTGAGTTAAATCAAGTTGCTGTGGTGCAGAACTGAATCTGTCTAATTATGAACTTGTAAAGCTGAAAAATCTGTCCACTCTGTTATTGTTTACTTCTGAAGCTCAAAATTTGATGTATAAAATAATGAATATGAATTATTTTTAGGTGGCTTTCTTCACTGAAGGTAAATTATTTTTTTTTTTATTGGAAACAATCCAGCCAGGAATATAAATTTTCTAAATTGAGGCATTCAAGTAGTGGGATGTGTCTTCAGTGAGTATCAGAGGCTTTTCATGTTTGAATATCCTTTCTAAAGGAAGTATTGGGTTTGATAATTAGGTCTGTTTGTCCTACCTTGACACAGAATGGTTCTTGTGCACACCTTCACTGAATATTGGTTCAGCAATGAAAATTCTTGCAAAACTGAAGATGTGCTGCATTTTAAGACTGACCAGTCAGTTTAGAGCTGCCAGTTCTTAATTCTTGGAGGTCCCAAACTAAATGGAATCTAAAATAATATGAGAGTAACAGCAGAGGGTTGCAGGAGCTGACAAGGATGTTATTGAGCATCTGTGGTTGGATAGCTCAGTCATTTCCTGCACAAGTCAGAAGCAATTCAGGCCATGTGTAGGGTCAAGCTAGATCATATTAGTCAATACTATGCTTATTGGATGGGTTTTCTCCTGGTAGTTATCCTTACACTTTGAGGCAGTATCCAGCTGTGCTACAGGAGGCTCTGCAGAGTTGATGAGTAGTGGCAGAGGATCAGAAGACAGTGATTTGATGCCATTGTTTGGTAAAAGTGTCAATTGTGAGTGGATTGAAGTAAAAGAGCAGTAATAACTTGAGGATGATGCCTTTAGGTTACTCACAGACATCTCCTGCTGCAGTAAAAGGATCTGACAGTTTCTCCTACCAAAAAAAAAAAAAAAATCTTTTCACATGTGTAAAAAGCCAAAATTGGAAACACAGCGTGTGTCCGAATTTGAGCACAATAGATAAATTTTGGAAATGTGTCATTCTTTAATTTACTCCTAATTTTGTCCAGCCTCTGAGAACAGGATTCTTGCATGTGAAGGCTAAAGAACATTGCAACACACGTGAGGAAAGAATGCTATCAAAAGAACCTGTGTGACCCAGTCACAGCCAGGGAATAGATGATGAGAAATTGCTTTCCAGTGATGAATTTGCTCTCGCTGCCATTTTCTCCTGCCCTTTTTTATTACATGCCAAATGTTATCCTTGGTTTTATTTATCAGCTATGGGAAGTGCACCTGGGATTAAAAGGAAAACAGGCCTTCAGCATGATATACTACTAGTATTAGCATCACTGCTGTTTGTGCGCTGGCAAAGTGTTCCCTTTCCCCATATATCAAAGTTTTTTAAGAATTTTCTAAAAGTGGCTTGAGTTTGCTGTCCTTTTTTGCTCCAAGCTGGACTATCCCTAAGACATTTCCCTATTACCCTCCTGCTTCTGCCTCCTCACTCAGGGCTGGAGTGAGCAGTCAGCTCCTGCTAACAAGTGTGTGGAGCAGAGCCAGGGAAACATTCTCTCCTGTCAGTGCCTGAGGTGGGAGTCAGACTGGGGTAGCTGTGCTGCTCTCAGCCTGTTCCTGTAGAGGGGAGCTATAGGGTGGCTGCTGGTGGTGTGTGCAGAGGGAGGTCAGGGTACACCACCCCCAGTGCCTCTCTAATCTTCAGGTGCAGTCTGACAGCTCTTCAGGGCATGGTTCAGTTTGAGGTGTGCTTCTGAAGTGCTGGGGAGATTGATGGGCTGAAGAAATGCTGGCTGATTTCTCTTGTACAACTGGTGTTTTCTGTAGTGACAGTTGACAGGGGATACACGTGTTACCTTTACTTGCTTTCTGTATTCCAGCCTGCTCTTATCTCCTCTGTGTTGGTCCTGGCTGCATTAGCATCATTTTATCTTTAGAATTAGATGGTTTAATACAGAGCACAGCTTTGATAGCTGTGTTGTAATCGGATTTGATTTTTTATTTTATCCTTGTTGATAGCGCCCTTAGTATGTGACCACACTGCAGAAGATTTAAGTTTTGATAATTTACCAAGTGTGTCCTAAAGTCTTCTGAATTTCTGCTTACAAACAAGCTGGTTTTGTAATACAAACATATATTCCTATTGTATTTTTCTTTTTGAGTGCCACTTTCCCTTCTGGGTGCAGTGGGACTTTAGGAGGAATGTGGCCTTGTGTAATTATTCCATTCTTTGGCCTTTAGGGTTACACCAAGCTGCATTCAGCTGACTTGGCCCACATGTCAGATTTCTTCCCATCAGCAGCTCAATAATTTCTCTTCTTAGCATATCTGAACATGGGTTAGAAGACAGGTGTAGGCAGGATTAGGCCTGCCACATGTCCTCAGTTTCTCAGGTAGCTTTGACAGACTGTTTCCAGACATTTGGGCAGGAGCCACATCCAGGATGAAGTGCAATACTCCACGGAAATGTCTGTTGTTTCTGTCTGTCAGCTGTTCAAAGATATGTTGAGCTTTAGTTATCAAATAATGTTCTTTATTACTGATTAATAGATCAAGACTGAAACGACTGCTTGTATATTTGATGGTGAAGATGTCTTAATTACTGCAGTTGTAGAGAATAGAAGAAAGTACAAATAAAGCTAGTGTGGCTCTTTGAACCTAATTATTTTATGATCCATTCTGTAATGCTCTTTTTTTCTCCCCAAATAATTCAATAACATATTAAATATATTTTTATTCCATAATATCTTAATTACTGTAAATATTTTCTATTGATGGATGAAATATCTGGTCATATTTGATTTCCATAAGATACCCTTTTTTTTCATGTTTTTAATTGTGCATTCATTTTTCTTCTTTGCCAGTAGTACTTGAACACTCCCTCAAAAAATACCTAGAATTTCTTTGCTGTGTGAGGGCCCCCACTTGTGCAGAACATTAGATGTCAGATAAGCAGGGGATATTTAGGGAATGTGCTGATGTCTGTGCCACTTTGCTGCCTCAAACTCTCATATGGTGAGTTGGATTTCTGCTCTCATTTGAGTGGCAATCATGCCTGGGAGTTGTTTTTAAGGTGGCACTAGGAAAGTGCTCTCCAAAGGGGAAAAATCCAAACATTTATGTGCTCTGGCAAAAACATGTCTTTGTAGAGAACCAAGGAAGCTGCTGCAGGTGAGGAACTGGACTGTGAGGTGGGGAAAGAGAAGGAACCCAAAATACAAAGTTTTGTTTGTTTTATGGTCCCTGTTATCCTTCTGCTGTTTGAGTGATGGAGAAAGCTCACGAGTGCAAGGCTGAGCACAACGTCTGCCTGGGCTTCTGGAGTGGTTAACAGCTCAGACATTTGTTCAGAACTGGTCCCTGTTCTCTTTCATTCTTATTTTATACGCTGTTGTTGTGGTGTTCTTACAATGGGAATACATTTGTCTTCCTTTCATCAGTAAATCAGCATCCCTGTAGAACCGAGGAGGTAGAAGGAGCTAATTTGTCAAAAGCTGGCAGCAGGTATCCAGTAATTTTGCATTGGTTTTTTTTTCCATTTCTTTATTGTATGAATTTGGTAAGTACCGTTTTCATATAATTGCATTTAAGTCTGCATAAAAGAGAACCTTTAATGTTCAGGAATTTCAGAGTAAAAAAGAAATGTGGTACTGTGAAAGACTGGGGTTTTTTTTAAGATTGAAATGTGATGACAAAGGAAAACAGATGTTGTTTTATTATTAAAATATCCTACACTGCTCTCTACTGGAAGAGTGGAAGTCTACATTAAATTTTCAGAAGTGCACCTAAAACTATTTATTAATCAAGAGTCAAATTTATTAATTCTTTTAGTCTGGTAAAACTGTCTTTTCTTAAGCATGCACAGAGGTATTTTTTCTTCCCTAAGCTCTGAAGAAAAGCACCTGGATGTGCTTTGCATGTAAAGCCAATAAAATGTTGAGGGTCAAAATCCAAACTGCCAGGGGAAGAATTACTGGAGAGTTTCCTGCTAATGTCAAGGAAAAAAGTGCACTGATAACCTTAACAATTCACCTGGCCTTACTAAGGCCTGTTGGGCACATCAGAACAGCAGCAGGCTTGTCAGAAATTTGTGGGGATGTGAATGTGAGGGATTCTAGATGCCTGAAGTTGTCTTAAAGTTGAATTGACCTTTAATTGAGCCAGCAAAGTAAAAGATTATTTACCTTCTATTTTAATAGTTTCTCCAGCCAAAGCACAACTCTGAAAGCAATTTTAATAACTTCACAATGGAATTGGACCAAAAAAAGTCTTGTTCATGTTAATGCATAGAGAAATGTCACCTACATTCTGACAAAGATATTCCCCACAAAGGGTCTGCCTGATAGCTTGCTGTGTAAGACAGCCCTCCTGGCCATTACAGGGCTGAATTTTCTCTCAGTTGCTGTCAGTGATAAAACCTCTGTTGATTTAATATGTTGAAATAGTGTCTGTTAATTCTTTGCAGCTGCATTATCTTGCAAATCTTTGCATGTGGAGTGAACACATCTGGTTGTTTGCTAATATTAGATTAGAAGCAGTTTGATCTGAGGAGTTTGTCTTGTATGTGGCTGGCCAACAGCTCACTTTCTTCATGGCAAACATCACTGTACATTAAAGGAACACTTAAATGGTTCTGACTGATAGGATCTGTTGGCCTCAAGAGTTATTTCTGTTTGCAGACAGCTGCAAGTGAAATGAGAATGAGTAATATATTAGGAAAATAACTGCTCATCAGTTTTGTGAGGAATATGTTTGGAAGAACAGCAGACTACAGTGAAGAATGTGTGGTAAAGATAATTGCTTTAGCTTGTTTTATGTTATACAAAATATTAAGTGTCATCTTCTTCCAACTTTTTAAAGTATCCAACGAAAATTCAGTATGATCATGATGAACTTAATAGTAAACAACACAAATATTTGAGTCTTGTGGCATGCCTAAATTGTGTATTGTGTCTGTTTGAATAGGCATATTATGCATGGAGTACACCAGCCTCAAGAATAATCTTGTTGCTAGCTGCAGACAGTAAATAGATGTAGCAGTCATATGTAAACATTTTTCAGCTGTATTATGTATTTGAACACATTACTTATGTAAAGAACACTTAAGCATTTAATGCATTTATTAGTTTGCATTTAGGATTAATAGTGAATGATCTGAAGGGAAACTTATTTTCTGTTTCCCTCTTCTGCAGTGAAGTGTAGGAGTTGTGTTAGCTTGACTCTCAGGAGCCACTTAGGTTTCATATGCTGGTGGTTCTGCATGAGTCAAGTTGCAGAAGGGAACCTCAAATGCTGAAAACAAACACTGACTTGCCAAGTTCCCATCTAAAACTCTGGGTCAGTACTGCTCCCTAAAGGAGCCTGGGCTTGAAAAGGGAGGTTTCACATTTACCCCTTTTGCTTTGAAGTTTTTGTTGCAGTACTCTTCCATGCTGAATAATTGTATTATTCATGCCACAGCTGGACCACCTTCTGATATAACAATTTTTTTTCTCTGTGTTTGTGAGAGATTTGGTGAGAAAAATCTGCTGAAAAGACCATGATGAAATGATCACCTTCCCATTTCATGAGGGTGGTGAGTTAGTTTTTGGTGGCTTCCCCTAGAAACCCTGGTGGCAGTGTGTCTGCTGTGCCAGGGGTTGTACAAACGGCATGATGACCTTGGCAGCTGAAGCCTCAGCTTTGCAAATACATCTGTTTGCTTAGCTTAACTATCATGAGTAATACCACAGTAATTGGTACCTAATATTAAACAGAAAATGATGATAGATGAGATGGAAAAGGTACAGAGCAGATGAAAAAGCAAGCAATAAAAAGCTTCCCATTAAAACATTGGTTGTTTGTTAAGGCTTTATTGCATAGTCATTCTTTTGTTACAGACCTGTCTCGGTCGGAAATTCTGTCTATATTTTTCCCCAAACAGAACAGTCCAATTAATAGAAATATTCAGAATATCTCCCCTTATTTGCTGGTTTTCTTTTTATTACTCTTACCAAGAAATTAAGAAGGGAGGTCAAGCATGAAATGTGTAAGCAATTTTAACACATCTGAATTAACAAAAAGTACAATTGCAATTAAGAGAGTTAGAAATAGATAAAAACAGTGCAATCCATAGTATAGCCTTGTAATTTTTCATGGTATTAACACTTAAGCTACAAATCTTCTTTGTATGTCTGGATTAAATGTGTCTCAATATATTTTCCTATGCTTAATAGTTTATTATGCACAAGCTTGAATTCCACATCCAGTTCAAAACTGCTGAGAGCAATTGAAATTTCAGTGGTGATGCTTAATGTCAAAACCAACACTCATCTGGAAGAGAGTGAATGACTTATGGAGTTCTAGTGGGTTATGTTCTGTAAATGCTCATATAAGGCTAATGATGTTTCTATATTCTCCGAGTCTTGGTTGTTTATTTCTTTCATAACTTACTGAACAAACACAATGAGTCTTTCTTCAGGTTTTGTCAGTCTTTTAAAATGCTTTCAGCAGTTTATCTTTCTGCTTAGAAATCTACTTCTCCCTTCCCTTCATGATCATAAATGGTAATTGCTGGTTTGGGGAACATTACTATAAGCTTTAAAATTCAGTGACATTTAACAGGTTCCCCAGCTGTGGCAGTAGCTTAATTTGATGCTTACATTTTCTGAGGCAGCAGTGTGAATTAGCATGAGGTACAAGCTTCAGGGAAAACTGTATTTGTGGAAGGTACTGTTTGTGGAAATATTGGTCTGCTGCTGGGATTTACTGAATACAGCAAAGATATCTTCATCCTTCTTGGATTGTGGAGCAGAGGAGAGTTCTGGGGAAATGTCTGACTCTTTCTTAGCTTTATCAGAGCTTGGTCATCTGGATGGAAGTAAGTAAATAAAAAATGTAGGGCAGCCCTGTGCCCTTCTGGAGAAGCAGCTGCAGGCAAGGCAGCATAACCTGGGGCATCTCTTTGTGTGTGTGACCCAGTTCCACCAGAGGCCTGGCCCTAAATCTGTATTGAGAAGTACTGACCTGCTTACACTGATACTGGTGCTGCCAGTTTGAAAACAGCACAAGGATTAGGAAACAGCCAGGGATGAAGCATCTGTCTCAGCTTCTCCATGAGCAGCAGTGACCTGTGCTCTGTTCACTGAGCCTGGTCCACACCTGCAGCTCTTGTTTGCTGTGTTTCTGCAGGATTCCTGCTCTGTGTATCACATACCTTGAGCTGCTCACAAACTTACAGCAATTATACTTCTGCCTGTTGTGTTCTGCCAGGTGTGGTGGATATCAGCATGCTTGTGTGCACATATCTGCTAATGTTGGTGTTTCAACCTTCCTCTTAGACTCTCATCTGATCTTACCTACTCGTTTGGGGTTTTTTTGCTCACACTCATCTTCCCCTTTCTCTCTCAGCCACATGCAGTATCCATCATGTCCAAGAATCATTCTTCCTTCTCTACAGGCATAATGTGCAACCATCACTTTTCCAGGCAAGATCACCCCTTCGGTCCAAAGTCATCGGAGATGTTGTGTGAAGGATATCAGATCAATAGCAGAGCCTTCTGCTCTGTTCTTCCAAAGCCTTGGTCTCCTGGCTGGAGAAGTGTAATCAGAGAGAATTTTGACAGCAGATGTGTGTGCTGTTTTGATTTACACACCGTTGTTTTCAAGATGGAAGTCATATTTCAGAGTCAGTAACAAATGTTTAATGAGGTTTCATTATTGGTGGAGCTGCACAGTTTCTTTGCAGGAGTACCTTGAGCACACTGCCTGCACTAAACATGTTTGGAAGATTTAATAGAACTAAAAATTTCAGGGTTACTCTGTTTAAATTGTCTGTATCTTGGCAAATTTAAATCCCTTTCAGAATGGCTAGGAATTAAAAATTGTACACGCCTCTGTTTGTCATGGTACACAGAAAACTGTACTTTGGGAAAAAAGGGAGGATTTTTTTTCCTAGAGTTATTCTAGCATATACATGTACATGATGTGACTTAACTGTACTTCAATGTGAAAACTGGACAACGGAGAATCAATTAGTGTATCACACAGATGGGTTTCAGGCAGGATTTTCATAACGTTTGTAACAGTAGAAGGCAAGTGTGACTCTACAGAAAATAAAAGCATTTCAGTGTACAAATAAAGAAATAAGGTCGTTTTGCAATATTATGCTTTATATATGAAAACATATGTGTTTAGTTTTCATTACAGCTTTACTTGGTAAAAATATGAATTGTAATAGAAACTACTTGAATATGACTCTTGTTTTACATGAGCTGGAGCCTAGTACCTGTAAGTCTATGTTACTATACCAAGCATCTCTGAGAGGAAAATCAGTTCTTTTAATTAATCTTACATCTTGTAAGAATGTTTTAGTGACAGAATCCAAAGGATTGGCTCGTGTTGATTCATGGGAAGTATCTTCCAGCTGTATTTTGTATGCATTTTTTTATTATTTTCTAAAAAGAGCTATTACCAAAGCAGTAATTTCCCTGTGGAAAAAGGTACTTGAACTTCTAATTTCCAGATTTATAGAAGATGTTTTCTTAAAGTCAATTTTGATAATGCTAATATTAGTATGGAATGTAATTCTTGTTATTCTCTTGATTAGAAATAGCTGTGTGAAGGTTTTTTTATTTATCAACTACTGAAACAATTGCCTTTCCAAAATGCTGTTTGAAAATAATTGGAAAATAAGATTACTCAAGTTGATTAGGCCTTTAAATGCATAACTTACTGCTCACGAATTACAATCTTTTCAGTTTCTAGGCAGTACAGAAGTGGAGCAGCCCAAAGGCACAGAAGTTGTAAGAGATGCTGTTAGAAAATTAAAGGTAAGAATTTTTAATGAAACATAAATGGAATGTACTCTTAACCTCTTTTCACAGCTAAAACACTTTGTAGGTTTTCTAGGTGAATTCATTTGCTCTAGAAGTAGTTGCTTTTAGTAATCTCTTTAGTGTGTATGTTCTTCCTTATTATGTATGGTCAGGTGTTCTGCTGTGTACAATATTTAGTTGTCCTACAGATTGTACAAAAATTCAGAAATATTTATAAAGCTAATGTACTTCAATGGCTAATGCTTCTTCTTTGGGCTTGTTTTAGGCTTCATTAATACAAACTTAGGTAGCAAGAATTTGTTTTAGCTGCCATGCCCAGCTATGGCTGAGAAAAATCAGACTTTTGCAATTTCCTCTTGGCTACGTGTGCTTGGGCGCCAAGGGACTTGGTGGACAACTAAAAATATCCGAGTGCAATGACTTGTTGAGGGTTGTTTTCAGTTAATGTGGCTTTGCCTTGACTGCTCAGAGCTCTTCAGACACTGTGAGCTGGGGCAGAGCATGCTGATTGTTCCAGTCCACTCCACTGCCTTGTTCCTGTGGAATTGCTTCATGCTTAGCTGCTCTGAGCTATTGGCCCTTACAGTTTACTTAGATGTAGAAATCTTTCTCCCTACTGTTGCATTTTTCATAACTTTTTTGCAGGCTTTTCATTATTCGTTTAAACAGGTTCCTTGGAAATGGGCAGGAAATGTGGGGAGTCAATACTGAAAAAATTGATTGTGTTATTACCATACTAAAGAAATCAGGAAGGAAATATGAGACTACTCATGCAGCTCAGCTTTTAAGGCTCAGTTTTCCCTTGAGAAAGCCATCTTTACAAGATGGATCAGTAATCTTATTAAGGTATTGAAACACATTCTTTGCTGTTGTTTTCACTCTACCAAAATAGTACAGCTGCCTTTAAAGATTCATTTAGGTTATTCTTGGAGTGTTTCATGCCAAAAAGACTTTATTGCTAGTCAGAGACATCGCCTGGTTGTTTTCAAGTGTTTTAGGCTAAGTTTGACCCTTTTTTTAAGCATTGCAACATTTTATCAGTGGAAACAAAGTGGGTTTGTGTGCACCTTGTGTAGTTTGTCTTTATAAAATTCCAATACCCCCAGAAAAATCAGTTCTGTGCAGAAATCTGTCACAGTGATATCTTGCTATGGAGCAGCTTTGCTTCTGTTTTAATGGTGTTTTATTGCACTCCTGAATAAACCAAATGCTGAGTGTCTCTGTCTCACTGGTGGAACCCCAGGCTGGCCTGGGCTCTCACTGGTCACAGGAGGCTGAATTGTATGATTTCACACATGGAAATTGTTTGCTCTCAGAGAGGGTCCAAAAAGGATTTCAAATAACTGCTCTCAGAAGTGTGGGCAAAGCCAGAAATGTTGTGTGTTTATGGTGTCACTGGAGTATGTAGATACCTGCTCTAACTTTCTACACACATTCCCTAAATAAACCACCTCCGAGATGGAAGCCTGAATATTGCTGCCAGAATTCCAGTATTTTCTTCAAGTTTGGAATTTTGTAGCTTAGATATCAAGTATTGCATGTGATCTTACATAATCACATGTTTATTAGAGAACTTCCAAAGTAAATAAACATGACTTTCAGAAGGACTTGAAAAATCTTGGAACAGAATTCAGAGAGCAATGAAAATGCTTTTATGTTTGAACAATCCCCAATTAATTGAATACTCATTTGAAGACTGACTTACCTTGTGCATCTGTAGGTTTTGAAGAGAAGCCTGGGGGTACTGGACTTTTTTATTAAGCACACATCTGTAGTTTGTTTTTATAAAATGCTAATTGAAAATTTTTAAGCAATTAAAACAGCTTCAAAAATTATTGTCATATTGAAAGAAATGTTGAAGAAATATAAGGTGGTTTGGGAGTAGGAGAGTTTTTAGAAGACATGTAGCTTCCCATGGCATATTTATATTTTTAAATTACCTGGATTTGCTTTTAATTGCAATGTTATTAATCATAATTTGTTTTTAATTTAAATTAATAGCTGGCAGAAAAACAACTGACACTTTCTTAATGTTTAGAGCTGTTTTTACAAGTGACATGCATCACTCTAATAAGCTTTTGAAGTCACATGCTCCAATGATGTACGGATCATGAAACACAGCCACCAGAAAGCATTTTTCTGAAGCCCTCATGTCACCAAACTGTCAGAGGCAAGATTTGATATACGACTGTTTACTCCTCTAAATCATCTAAAAGCTCTTAACTCAGCACAAAAACTTGGGTGTCCCAGCGCAGAAACTGCAGCTGCCATTCCACAAACTGATTTTTCCCAGCAGGTGGAGCTGATGTTCTACAGAAACATAAAGTATCTTGGGCAAACTTTTTCTTGGTGCTTTGTTGTACTTTTATCCCAAATACGACTTTTATATTTTCTTGACAATTTTTCTGAGACAGTTGCCATTAGAAGATGGGTTTTTTCAAGCAACTATGTTTAATTTTTCTTGAGGATTCTCCAGTGGCTTTATCTAGGTGGGATTTCCCCTTGTGTTTTCCAAGTGCTTGGAGCTGTACTGCAGGAGAAAGAAGAAACTTGAATGCTAATGTTTTACAATGTGTTTGTTTATTTATTTGTAAGATAAGGTGAATTATTATCATAACTTACTACAAAATGTGTTTTCCTTCAAGTTTTCTAGTCAAACTTGTTTCTAGAATGAAACAAAAACTAAAGCACATGGCACCCAGATGCTGTATCCAAGTATGCTTGTGGTCCTCAACTGTCTACATGTTGTCAAATCACACTTTATTTTATTAAATGAAATTATTACTTTCCTTGATTAATGAAGTTTTTAACTTCTCAATCAGACTGTAAGAATGAATTTGATCCTTCCTATAAAGTGTTGGAAGGGTTGCCAGAGGTGGAAACAGGTAGAGAGAGCAGCAGCATGACAGATGGAAGAAGCAGCATAACTTGAGCAGTGGTAAGAAAGCTGCATGGAGGAGTGTTAGGAAGAAACCACAATAAACACCTGAGTTTTGGGCTGTTTCTTCTACAGTCTTCCAAGGGATGTTTTGTGAGGGCCAAACTTAAGGCTGTTTGCTTATCCAGCTTTCAATTCATTATCCTTTTTTTCTTCCACTTTTCCTCTGTAAGTGGCGATGACCAGACAAAATGCAAATAGAATGAATCACTTTGAAACCACTTGAAATATTTTTCATCATGTCCTTGACCTCCAAGGATACACAGAGTGAAGAGTGCTCATTCACACACTTGCACACATGCAGAGATGCTGTCCTGCTGCTGCCCTTAAAGGACCATCCGTGGATATTGTTCTGAGCTCCCTCCTGTGTTAAAGCTCAGTTTCATTTGTTGTTGAAAGGACAGAGCAGGAGGGTGGAGTACAGAGAAGCTTTTAATATTGGGATAAAGAGATTTGCAGCCAAGCCTTCCAGCCATGACTGCTCTCTTTGAAGTACTGCAGAAAGCAGAATTTGTGGTTCAGAACCTGTCAAGGACATCCTGATGAAGATCAAGTCAGATGAGAAGAGCTGAATAAGAAAATACCTGTTTATCCTGCCTCTCAAAAAAACTAAAATTAAACCCTGCCCCTTCTCTCTCACCCCCCCCCCCACAAAAAAAA